>OZ035841.1:10039728-10626137 GCA_964034765.1 Knipowitschia caucasica
ATCAGATTAAATCTAGGCTAGACTAATCTAAATGTGGGTGAAGTGTCTCGCCTAAGGACACAATAGAAATTTGGCACTTTATAGTGACAGCCGCACACCACTGTGGCACCTGGAGTTTCCAAAAATACAGAGTGGTACTGGTCTGCTCCTGCTTACAATTTAAGCCAAATTCAGGAACAGAAGACAGGTGGCTTCTATGGGTTTGAGTCCAAGATTAAATGGAGTCTTGTGAGTCTTTGAACCAATTACTGTAAACATATGCACCCATATATTTTCCAGTTGAGTGTCCTTTCTCAACACTTCTTTATTGAAATGTATTGGATGTAAAATAAACTGAAACTATAGATAAATACATCGAATAACTGTACTCAGCATGTAAATCTCCACTCCAATTTAATCAGAGAAAAAGACAGAACATGATAGTAAGTATGTGAGAGACTTGATTTCAACATTGCGGTAAATTAGTGTATGGTTCTGAATAAAAAGTGTCCTTGGAGGTTCACCTGTGGCTTCATATAAGACGTACCAGTATCAAATAGTATGAAATAGAACAGTGTATATCTCTATGCTATAAACAACTAATCAATCAATTTAATTAATTGAAGCAACTTATTTTGTTGAATAATATTGTAAAATGGTTAAAATCCCAACGTGAATTTTGCATAATGCTTCCCCTTTAAAGCAAAGTGCAAATTGATGAAAGCAAATGCATTCAGCTCCAAGTCAAAAGAGCTATGTGGGCTGTAACACCCAGAGAACCTACATTTACAGATCTCTCTCTGCTTTTCAAAACGCCACGTTCCGACCTTTCGTTCTGCATTCTCAAGAAAACTAAATACCAAACAAAAATCCAAGCAGCCCTTTCTTCTGTTTACATCAATCAGCCATAGTCTACACCTTGATGATTTTCACTCACTTTTTGACATTTAGAAACACTTTTTCTGGCTTGAAATATTTCCGCCGGCTTTTAGAGATAAGACAATTCTTGGTAAATCTGTTGCTCTAGGGTCCAGCTTTTGTGATCTAAATTCCCAGTCATTGTGGTATTTGGAATAAGACTCTTTGAGGCTTGTGGTGGATAGATTGTGCGACTTCCATTTGGAAGCCTGACAGATGCATTATGATCACTTCCAGCAGGCAACATTTTAACTTTTAACATTTAGTGTCATCTATTTAAAGTTTGGAGGTTCAACTTTTAAACCATAACAAATATTTGGTTAAATGAACTATTAGTAAGTAAGTAAGTAATGTTTATTTATATAGCACATTTTAGAGACCAAGGTCACCCAAACCGCTTTACAATGTTCAGAGTTCAGTTCCAATCATTGCACACATGGTGATGATGGAAGCGAGTCGCCAAACAGTGGCGCATTAAAGCCCCCAATCAACACCATCCATTCACTCTCTCATCTACAGTCATACCTATTGTGCATGTTTTTAGTTGTAGGGGAAACCGGAGCACCCGGGGGGAAACCTACGCAGACTCGGGGAGAACACGCAAACTCCACTCAGAATGGCACTGTTCCGACTGGGATTCGAACCCAGGACCTTCTTTCTGAGAAGACAAAACTATGCATGATAAAAATCCTTACAAGCAGTTCCTTGCTCTCAAAACAGTCTGGTCTGAGTGGCCTATATTTTGGGCTTCTGCTACATCTTTCAGCTTTTTGGAACAGAAAAAAGGTAAGGAAAAAAAACATTCAATCAGCTTCGATTCCAAAGTGTCAATTAGTGAATCACAGGGTTTGAAGATCAACATTTCTTTCTAAAATAGTTTTCCCATAGAGTTATATTAGCACCTGGTCTCCAACAGGAATTCTAGAGCATGAACACACACTAGTATATGTCCTAGTAAAATGTAGGTAAAATATGAAGGTCGGTACCTAAGCTTTGATATGAGACAAAGGAAAACAGTCTAATGCTATCAATAATTCTCAAGCGTTACACAAACCAACAAGGTCCACCGTGTTGTTTAACCTCTGTAGTACACGCCAATATGCCACGCTTACAATAGATGAGGCCTTTAGGAGTACAATGCAGTCCCAGAGCAATGCTGAACTTTGTAATGGAATTTGTCAGGCGTTGTTTTTGGAAGGATGTAGTGTCCTTTGTTGGCGATACACTTATGCTGCTATTTTTTCATATTAAACACTCCAACTTCTATTATAGTGACTGTGTGCAGGCAGATAAAGACTAAGCCATTACACTGTCACGCTGCTATTTTCCTTGGCCTGTTCTCACTTTAATGTACTGTCAATCACCATCTTTTGCAGTGGCTCGTGTAGCAGGTACGGTTATGATTCCCTCCAATTGTTCCCATTTTAATGAGTGCAGAGTGTAATGCTGGGGGCCTGTACAAAAATATATAGTATACAAGAACAGAAAAAAATAGTAATCTTGTGTGTCTAAGAAAGTTCTGTCACCTGGACTAAACACAGAAGTTTCTAATGCTGCTTATGTTCTAATACATGTATATCCATGATAGTTGTAGAAGTCGAAGTAGTGAAGGTAGTAGTAGAAGTGATAGTGGTATAACCTCAATAGCAGCAGTAGCAGTATAAGTACTCTTCTACTACTGCTACTGCCACTACCACAACCCCGACCACTACTACATTATATTCATCAAAAGTGACACTTTCGGTGAAAATTGTTATACTTGTAATAATGAGGTCCAGAGAACAGGCTCTCGGGTCCAGACAGGACCCTGGTCCACTAGTCGGCGTCAGACATTTCTTAAACATCTTGCACTTATCTTTATAAAACTTGAACATTTTCTAGTCATTGGTTTCCTCTCTCAAAAGGTAATATCCCTGGGTTGAGTTTAGAATGAAATCACAAATAATGCCATGCTTATCAAAAAATAATAATGAATAATTACACAAAAAACTGCTGCCTTTGGTCGCCATGTTTGAAACCATAATTTTGGCACAATCACCAAAATAATCACATCGTGGTTAATTGCAAATCCTGCCGTTGGGCCTTTTGTTCAACTGAATGTGAGCAGTATTTGTTGTGTGTATCAAATGAGCTGCCGCCTACTCTCAATCTCAGTCCTAATTGTGCTTCCGCATTTTATTTTATTTTTATTTACAGAGAATGCAAACGCCCACACTCAAATGTGGTGCCATGCTTGTCATGCTACAATCTGAAACTGATTTAGATAATTGCTCCTGTCCTCCTACACATGTGGCAGAGCAAGAGGTTTTGTCGTTTTGAAAGGAAGAAATGGGCAGAAATTTCATTTCATTTACGATACAGCAGAGGTCAATTAAAGCCGGGATACCCAAGTTTTAACTATGTCATAAAATCCATGTAACTGGTTCATCGCTCTAATAATAAAGTGGTATTCACATGCATGTATTTTTGGCCCGTCTTGCTCAGTCAACGGGCTATATGCACGGGGAGGCGTGACGTCATTTCCGGTAAACAAAGCACAGCCCGTCCACTTTCTGCCTATGCTATCCTATGGCTTTTAGGTGGGTTTTAGTGACTTTTTTTTAGTAATTAGATTGATACATTAAGCTGTGAGATTGACCCAAAAGTGTCGCTGTGCTTTCTCTCTGATGTAGAGCTTCGACTGTGGCCACTCAGAGAGATTTGTAAACTTTATAAAAACACAATGACGGCACAATCAGAGAGCACTGCTGTGTCCCAAAAATGCCCAGTATCCTCACAGTTTAATTACAGTTTGAGCATTATTTGGAAACTCGTGTAAACCACTGCTGAACTCCAGTGAAACTAAAGCTGTTTCCCGCAAACAGGAAGTGAAGTGGGGTAGTAGCTAAAAGGCGGAAGTGGTGCGTGCATAGAGCCCATTAGCTCTCAGCCCAAAGCCCCCAAAAAAGCTCAGTTTTGTCAGAGGCCGGTGATTGATACCACAATAGCATATTGCACTTTTTTGCACTATACAGATATTGCATATTGCACTTTGGTTCATAACATTTCACTTTTACAATGAGATGCAATGTGTTATTAGAAAACAAGTTAGCTACCACAACTGTAATGTAACACTTTTAAATATTAACTAGCAAGTTTGGAATTTTGAGATTTAATTAGAAATGTATACATTTTATACAAGGAATATAAAAATAAAAGAAAAATCATACAAAAATGTTACGTATGTCAACCAAGATATTGTTATTGAAAAAGATTAGGTCTTCATGTGGTTATGTGGTGCGTGCTACTATGTCATAATTGTATCTAAAATAAAGGAGAATGCACAAATTGTTAGAAATCCCAACTTACAATAAAAAATGCAGTTAAAAGTCAAAAGAGATTCTACAACCACAGGCGAGGCCAACGTTGCCATAGTGGTAATATTTTCTGAGCATTAATAACACAACATGAACAGCGGCTGACCCATGAAGAGCACTTCCGGTCTCTAAGGAACTCCTCTATCTAATCAGATTTCACAACTTCCACAAGGTCACTGCCTCCGCTTCCTTTTCCATCGCCCTGATCACAAAATTACATTCACCGACATGTCCAAGCCACTGTGCTGGGATCGAGGGTTTATGATTCAGAAGTCTGCATCAAGAAGTGTGATGTAGTCATTCAACAAAGCAGAAAACTTGTAAAAAATAGATTATAAAGAAAAGTAGAAAGAGGAGAAATGAATCAACCAAAAAGGATAGTGTCAAACTGGCACATCTGGAACGTCTTTGAAGTTCAAGTCTGAGCATGTCGCAGTAGACACTTCCACAAATCACTGCTGTTGGTTAAAACGGTGTTATTTTGGTCAATAACAGTCATCCAATTAGTTATGTTGGTCTCTGCTAAAGCTCTTATTTACTGTTACTTTCAATGATTTTAGAGTTAGTGAGTTAGATACTTTATTGATCCCCGTAGGAAAAATTGTGTCCAGTAGCAGCAAAAACACATCCATCCACACAAACAAAACAAATGCATTGATTATTCTAAAAAGCTAACAATACTAATAATTAGCAACAGCCCTTCAGGTCACAGCAGCAGAAGTGGACCATTCGCTTGGTCGAGCAGGACGGGTCACAGCAGCAGAGGTGGAGTAGCCGTTTGGTTCGGACCATTTTCTCTGCTCTGGTCCAAAGTAAAATGCTGAATGAATCAGTGGATTTTGTGGAATTACAGTAATGTGTGCGTGCGGGTTGTATATTTGATTTGTATATGTACAAAAAATAAGAAAAAACAAACATTAGATAGTTTGGCTGAGTAAGATTACTTAATTTTACCCCACAGTAATGCAGTGACAACAATTACTGATCACTATATAGTAATTATCACTACATTTTTTAAAGTAATGTTACTGCAAATCACAACACACATGTCTATAAACTTACACTTTCCATTTTCCAAAGTTTGCAAGACCATTTTTCTAGATTTGTCTCAGGAATCCGTTTCAAAGATTGCAAAGTACTAGAATAAGAAATTTGAGAAAACAGAAGGAGAAATAAATCCTTGTTTGCAATACAGACGTAAACGCATCTTGAAAGCACAAGGCTTTTGGTTCAATGATTCACTTGGAGCAAGTTTGAGCATAGGTGGAAAAAAGTTGCTTTTGCAACGCATCATGTTAACTTTAGCCTCAACAACTCATGCATGCTTATTTGAAGTACTTTTCTTTTTCTCTGTGACTTTGCTTAATGACATTGCAGTGTGTAACTTTTTTTGTAGTTCAGTGCGTGTCCGTGTCCTTGCGTTGGCTCGCCGTCGTCACCTCCTCTCCCTCTCGCAGTCGCAGTCGATTTTCCAGCCGTTTAATCCTGATTAAGACTTCAAGTCCCAGCTGACAGCACATCACCTCAGATCTGTGGAGTTATAGTGACCACTACACTTACTCCGAGCATCAACACTAGCTTGTTTTAGAACATTTTGCCGTAATTTTCTACCAAAAAAAACGTAGCACAATGAAAAGTTTCTTGTCTGCAACGCAACAGAACATTGCGGACAAGACAATTAGAACGACACTTCCCTCAAAGGAAGTAGTATCATGCATTACTGTTGGTCAATAATACAATAGAAACCTTGTCATATAATCTTCTAGAATGTGAAATAATATCTTAAGTAGAAAAACTATAATGAAACAAGCATGAAGGGTAAATAATTCTATCGTTCTCTAACTCCCTATGTTATCAACCGGAGGGGGGAGTAAAATTATTTTGCTATTTTTTTTAGTTTAAAAAATAACCGGATGTACTGGTGCAGTGACATATTGCTACAGGAATGAGACAGGAGCTTTTAGACCAAAAGGGCAGAGATGAATGACATGAATTTAAGAAAGATCAGTAGTAGAGCTGCAACTAACGATTATTTTGTTATCGATTAATCTATTGATTATTTTTTACGATTAATCGAGTAATCGCTTGGCTGTGAATTGTGTAGAAAAAAAATATTTTTTCATCACAAAAAGCTAAAGTGGCAACACTCGAGGACGTATTGATGGCGTAAACTTAAAGTAAATGTTTGTAACAGGCTCTTTGTGCTAATTCTGCTATCTGATTGGATGAGACACAGATATTCATGAAATTATAAAAACAAAGTCGGTTTTAATCAAAAATACTAGATTTTCATGTCATTTTTGCTCTGTTTGAGTCTGTGAACCAAAAAACAATTAATCGATTACTAAAATAGTTGACTATTTCAATAATCGATTAGTCGTCGATTAATCGATTAGTTGTTTCAGCCCTAATCAGTAGTGAAAAAACACCGATAACATTTGAGAAAAGATAATAAAAATCCTTTACTGAAACAAATGTGTCTGTGCCAGAAGTTCCTGATAAGAGCCTGGATGGATCAAAAAATAAGGCCAGAGCTGTTTTTGATGAGGTAACAATGAAACATGGATTCAAAAAAAAGGAACAATAGTTGATTTTTCATAATATGTCCCCTTTAAAGAAGCTATACCAGACCACTTTTCGAATGAGTTCATAAAAATGCTTATTAATACATACAAGTTGTATAATAATCCGTAATTTAATTGAAAATTTGAGCTCATTGATTCAGCTTGTGTATGAATTCAGGCCGTTAAAAGTGCGGAGTAGAGACTTCTCCACTCACAGAACAAGGCTGCGTCCTCTAGCCTCTACAGTGCTGCTAAACACAGTAGCATGTTATCAGAAAGTGGCTATAACTCCTCCGCTATAACGGGTATAGCTCCTTAAATGTTTATTGTATAGGTAGATTGGTGATGTAAACGTTTCGTGATTGTGGATCCCATTGGGAAATGGGAACAATGAAACTGGGAGGAATTCGGAGAGTCCATGGAGCATGACTATCGGTCGGCCTCGAAGAGATTCTGGCAAACTGTCCGGCGCCTCAGGAGGGGGAAGCAGTTCTTTGCCAACACCGTGTACGGTGCGGGGGGTGAGCTGCTGACCTCGACCGGGGATATTGTCGGACGGTGGAAGGAATACTTTGAGGTTCTCCTGAATCCCCCCGTCACGTCCTCCGCTCCGGAGGCAGAGGCTGAGGATGTTGGGGCGGATACTTCTGTCACCCTGGCAGAGGTCACCAAGGTGGTTGGCAGCCTCCTTGGTGGCAAGGCGCCGGGAGTGGATGAGATCCGTCCTGACTATCTAAAGTCTCTGGATGTTGTAGGACTGTCTTGGCTGACACGTCTCTGCAACATCGCGTGGCGATCGGGGGGCGGTGCCAATGGAGTGGCAGACCGGGGTGGTGGTCACTCTCTACAAGAAGGGGGACCGGAGGGTGTGTTCCAATTATCGTGGGATCACACTCCTCAGCCTCCCTGGTAAGGTTTACTCCAAGGTACTGGAGAGGAGGTTACGGCCGATGGTCGAATCTCGGATTCAGGAGGAGCAGTGTGGTTTTTGTCCCGGCCGTGGAACACTGGACCAGCTCTACACTCTCCATCGGATACTCGAGGGTTCATGGGAGTTCGCCCAACCTGTCCACATGTGCTTTGTTGATTTGGAGAAGGCGTTCGACCGTGTTCCCCGGGGTGTCCTTTGGGGGGGTCCTCCGTGAGTACGGGGTCCGGGGTCCTCTGCTGAGGGCCGTCCGGTCCCTGTATGACCGGAGCCAGAGCTGTGTTCGCATTGCCGGCAGTAAGTCAGACCTGTTCCCGGTGCATGTTGGCCTCCGCCAGGGCTGCCCTTTGTCACCGGTTCTGTTCACTGTATTCATGGACAGAATTTCTAGGCGCAGCCAAGGGTCGGGAGGGGGTCCGGTTCGGGGACCACAGGATTTCATCTCTGCTGTTTGCAGACGATGTTGTCCTGTTGGCTCCAACGAACCAGGACCTACAACATGCACTGGGACGGTTTGCAGCCGAGTGTGAAGCGGCTGGGATGAGAATCAGCACCTCCAAATCTGAGGCCATGGTGCTCGACCGGAAAAAGGTGCCTTGCCCTCTCCGGGTGGGAGGAGAGGCCCTTCCTCAAGTGGAGGAGTTCAAGTATCTCGGGGTCTTGTTCACGAGTGAGGGAAGGATGGAGCGTGAGATTGACAGGCGGATCGGTGCAGCGTGCGCAGTGATGCGGTCGCTGTATTGGACCGTCGTGGTGAAGAGAGAGCAGAGCCGAAAGGCAAAGCTCTCAATTTACCAGTCAATCTTCGTCCCCTCCCTCACCTATGGTCATGAGCTTTGGGTAATGACCGAAAGAACAAGATCGCGGATACAAGCGGTCGAAATGAGCTTCCTCCGCAGAGTGGCTGGGCGCTCCCTTAGAGATAGGGTGAGGAGCTCAGTCACACGGGAGGAGCTCGGAGTAGAACTGCTGCTACTCCACGTCGAGAGGAACCAGTTGAGGTGGCTCGGGCATCTGTTCCGGATGCCTCCTGGACGCCTCCCTGGGGAGGTGTTCCGGGCATGTCCCACCGGGAGGAGGCCCCGGGGAAGACCCAGGACACGCTGGAGGGACTATGTCTCTCAGCTGGCCTGGGAACGCCTTGGAGTCCCCCCGGACGAGCTGGAGGAGGTGTGTGTGGATAGGGAAGTCTGGGCGTCTCTGCTTAGACTGCTGCCCCCGCGACCCGGCAACGGATGAAGCGGAAGAAAATGGATGGATGATTGAAATCTGTTGCACAGCCCTGGAGCGTCATTAAGCACAGCTATCAACTTAGGCCCTGAACCCAGTGCGCAGGGCTCAAATCCAACGCTGCATGTCCGTTCTGTGCATGTGAGAGCACTGACCTCCTCCGCATCAGCGCTGGGTCCTGATGTCAGATCAAAGCAGTCAAATTATGTTTTCTGCTGAATCACCGTTGTCCACAAAGCCGGCATGTGTGTGCGTTCGTTCATGCATGTGTGTGTGGGCTTGTGATGTGCCCGCGGGCGCATGTGTGTGTGCAGTGAAGCCCCGCTGGGTATGACCTGGTTCAGACCAGGGTCAGTCCTGGTTCAAAGGCAGAACTGTGAGCTATTGGAAGTTTGTCAGATCGTGGTGTTGTCTAATCAATACTTTGACGCTTCAAATGTATTTTTTATTTATTTGTTTATCTGTATCATTACTACTTTTAATGTTCTTCAGAGGGAGACGTTTTTGCCAGTCTTGTTCGAAAGCTTTTGAAACTACAAACTATCTGTAGATGTATTAGTCCTCCCTATTTCTCTTATTGAAAATCCTTTAAAACCAAATTAAAGAAAAGAGGTCTAAATGTTGACACCAGTGAAACAAATATTCTTTTAAGCCCAGAGGGATAATGTAGAAAATAGAGCAATTTAGATGGAGCAGAAAGCAAGGTCTTGGCACAGTCTCCCTGCAGCGCCTAGTGGTCCATTAAACAGCCTCATTTCACTCTGAAATTACTTAAGAGCAAAGCAAGTGATCACCTGCTATTTATGTTTGCCCATTCATGAAAAAAAAAGTATTCAAGTTGAAGAAAATTGCACTAAACATTCATTATTTCTCCCTCCACAATCGCTGCTTTTCCATTTAATCAGATACAACAATAGAAATGTCATAGCTTTCAGATAAGATTATAACTTTCCAAGATTGCAAACTTGTTTACAAACTTCGGCAGAGGGAGTAGTTATTAAAAGTGATGGAAAGAAAGAGCGTCTGCTGCTGTAAAGTACGTAAAGCTGTCAGCGTGATGAAACGAGACGTACTTTGAGTTCATTTACATCACACCTGGGCAATCAGTCAGGCCTAGAACAAGCAAACAGCCAATAAAGCTGCCACTGTTTTAGTATCCATCATCACCGGACCAGCCTCCTATTGTTGCGACAAGAACGAAGCCTAGTCATTGTTCCATCCTACTTCAAAACAAGCGCAGGCAGAAAATGTTTAATATGACGTTATTTTCTGAAGAGGGCTATTTCACCACTAGCCTCCTATAGACTCAAATGCAGATTTCACATTTTAATACTGCAATAGAATAATTTCCCCTAGCGTGATTATATTTGCATTATGAATCAAATAGATTTATTGTGGAAGAGTGTGAAAAATTTCAAACAGTCATATTTGTACTTTTTCCCTGGGGTATCTAATTTTCAAACTACAAGCAATCTAACTATATTATAACATACAGTAACATCTGTCTAACTATTCCCTCGCTCTAACAAACGTCTGGTTCGATCACTATTTTTCACATGTATTTTTGTATATCTGTCCTCTTTCACAATTTAAGATCAGCTTTGTCAGTTAGAAAAGTAAAAAAGAGAGGACCAACCAATCAGGTCCACGCACAAAGCGTCAAATAGAGAGCTCTCACAAAGTATACAAAATTACAATTATTTTTTTAATTTAGTTGCATGGTGAAAAAAGCCTTGAACTATATTTTCGAAACAAAAACTGAAATATAAAACTGCCAAACAATTACACAAATACTAAATTGAAATAGCACACTTGTTTAGCATACATGCAATATAGTGTTTGCAAAGCAGAGGTTCTTGAGGCGTCCCTGATCCACTGAGTAATTTATATTCCACCACAGTGTGACGATTAACATGTTGTTGCATTGGATTGCATATGATCAACGCCATGAATGACGACGTCATGGCCAGGGAAATTGCCTCAGCATTCTGATAGGACACAGAAGGTGCTTGCGCTCCTCTCGGGGGCGGCATGCGGGGCGGGTGCAAGCCCCTAAACCTGTTCACTCACGCCCCTAACGGCCGACGTGCTGACCTTGGCGAGAAAAGCAGGAATTGGGCCCAACAACTCCACCATGCAGTCGTTCTCCAAAGGACGGGCACGACGCACTGGATGAGAGCGGCACACAAATCGCCGCCCTTTTTGCAGACGCCAACGCCAGCAAGAAGTGGCTGTTCTTCAAAGACGGCTTCCAACGGGATCGCTCGCCGCGGTTAAAAGGCGAACCGAAGCCCAATTATGACACCTGAGGTCCCCAAACGGCAGGCGTTCATTCTGGAGCGGGGGGCCTCCACCTGCGCGCCCCCCGCAGAAAACGATTATATCACGGGTGGAGATCGGTGTGAACCCCCCGGAACCGTGTGACTGAAGTAATGGCTGCGCAAACACCGCCAAGGTAGCGGACCAGCCTCCCTTGTCGAAAGCTCCTGTAGGAATCCCAGGACCCCTCGCATCGGGGCAAAACCTGGTGATCCGGAACGGAAATCGCACCAGGCATGAATAAGCCTCCACCTCGTGGCGTAGGCCTGTCCCGGTGGGGCTGGCGGCCCACGCTCCCTGAATAGTCTCACACGCAGGGGGACAGCCCAGATCTACCGAGGCTGCCATCTCAAACCTCAACCCCAGAGCCTGCGGCGTTATCGGAGTTGAAAACAGGGCTCCTGCCCCCTGGACTAGTGCCCCGGAGTCGTACGGGAGGGGGCCCAGAGGCTCCATCACCGCCAAGCCCCTCAGGACAGGGGAACCACCGGGATGCGCGGGCTGTCCGAGCCACCAGAATCACCGACCTCCTCTCCTGTTCGATCCTCCGCAGTAGGACCACGGCAGGAGACGCACCGGTGGAAAAGCGTACAACAGGCCGCCTGGCCATGGTAATGAGCCAGAGCGTCCACGCCTAAAGGCGGCTCGTCCGCGCCCTTAAGGCGAACCAGACGGGCACTGTGCGTTCTCTGCACTGGCGAAAAGGTCGACTACTGGACGACCGAACCTCCGCCAGATCTCCGCGGCTACCCGTGGGGCCAGGCCCCACTCGTCCTGGAGTGGGCCCCCCCCTGGACATCCTGTCGGCTCCCACGTTCCGGACCCCCGGGACGTGCGCGCCCTGAGAGACAGGAGGTGAAGCGCCGCCCACAGCAGCGTCACCGTCGCCATGCGATGGAGAGCGGGGGACCTGGTGCCCCCCTGCCTGTTCAGATAGGAGACCACTGTGGTGTTGTCTGAGCGCACCATCACGTGTCTCCCCTGCAGCTGAGGGGCAAAGTGCAGCAGTACTCTGTGCACTGCCTCCATCTCCAGCAGGTTGATGTGACGGGCTGAGTCCGACCAGCAGCCTCCTACAGAGCTCTGGCCGAGGACCCCGCCCCATCCTTCGAGCGACGCGTCCGTGAACACCTCGGCGTGAGACACAGCGCAGGCCAGAGTCACTCCGTCCCGCAGTAGACCCGGAGTGAGCCAGAACCTGATGTCCGATGCTGCCCCTTGGGGAACCCAGATCAGCCTCCCCCCGTCCCGGGAGGGGTGAAGCCTGAGGCGCGAGAACCACCTCTGAAAATTTCTCATGTGGAGCAGGCCTAGCCGCACCACAGCATGAGCCGCTGCCATCATCCCCAGCAGGGACCTGAGGCGCCGAGCGGGAACTCTGGGGCCCGCCAGAACCTCCCGGGCCAGACGGGTAATATTCGTCCGTCTGTCCACGGACAATGCAGCACGGAATATCACAGAGTCTAGCTGCAGACCGAGGTAAATCATGCGTTGGGCTGGCTGCAGCTTGCTCTTCTCCCTGTTCACCACAAAGCCCAGACGCTGTATGTGGGACAAGACCCATTGCGTGTGGCTCACGGCCACTTCCCTGGATGGGGCCAGTATTAACCAATCGTCTATATAGGTCAATATTCTTACCCCGGCACGTCTGATCGGCTCCAGAGCCGCTTCCACACATTTGGAAAAAGTGCGAGGCGCGAGAGCGTACCCGAAAGGGAGACGGCAGTACTCGTAATTCCTCTCTCCCACTGCGAAGCGCAGAAATCTCCTGTGTTCTGGCACTATGGGTACGTGGAAGTATGCGTCTGTCAGGTCTATGGATGTCATCCAGTCTCCTTCCCTGACACACTCGAGGAGCTGCCTTGTGGACAGCATCCGAAACTGCCGTTTGGAAATGCACTCGTTTTAACACGCGCAGATCCAGAATGGGACGCACCCCGCCTGATTTCTTTGGCACCAGAAAGTAAGGGGAGTACAGCCCCCTGGTGGCGTCCTGCGGGTCTACCTCCACTGCTGCGCCTCGACTCAGCAGGGAGGAGACCTCTGCTTCCAGTGCCTCTGTCGATCCCCGTACCTGAGAGCGTACTGCCCGTACGCCTCGGAATGGTGGTGGCTTTCGGAAAAATTGCAGAGCGTAACCTCTGCGCAGAGTTTTCTCCAGCCAAACATCTGACAGTAAGCCCTGCTCCTTCCAGATGTCGTAGAAATCTGTGAGGGGCGGAACGGGAGCTGGAACACGAGACGTCATGGCCCCGCCCCCTCCTGGTGTTCCTAGCAGGGAGGGGGGGTGGCTGAAAGGGCCGGGGGGGCCCCTGCGTCACACCGTGAGCGCCGAGGGCGGTCACGTGTTCTGCAGGTCCGACGTCATAAGTACGGGACTGCTCACCACACGTGACCCGGCTGCTGCTGCGCCCCCCCCTGGCTCTTGCCTCATGGAGGGGGGGGCGAGCCCCTGCATCGGGAAACCCCGTGTTAGCATTGTAGCTCTGCTCATCACGCGTGACACGGCTGCTGCGCCCCCCCTTGGCTCTTGCCTCATGGAGGGGGGGAAGAGCCCCTGGATTAGGAAACCCCGTGTTAGCAATGTAGCTCTGCTCATCACGCGTGACACGGCTGCTGCGCCCCCCCTTGGCTCTTGCCTCATGGAGGGGGGGGAGAGCCCCTGGATTGGGAAACCCCGTGTTAGCCTTGTAGCTCAGAGATGCTAACACGCTAGCGCCCGGAGCACACACATTAGCACTTATCAGATCCCTCCGCCTGCCCTCTCTCCGGGAGGGCAAAACATGAACCCGTGAATCGGAGCTCGTGGTCTGCACAGCGCGCTGCACGCCCTTCTCTGGGGGCTGCAGGCCTGGCGGAGCCACGTTATATGCTCGAGAAGTAACACAAACAGAATTCAAATCATTTGACATGTTACATACCCCCAAATGAGACTCAGACAGCGAGTACTGGTGAAATGCCGGACGGCCTTTATTGAAAGAGTTTTTACCACCCCGACCTCCTCTACCGTAGGGAGGCCGTCGATGGGTGTGTTGGTCCCGCGAACCTCCCGTGTGCCTGTCTGGGCCCGGGGGTCTCGCCGCTGGGGAACGATGGACCACGGAGCGTGGATATGGTCCGGGGCGCTTGCCAGGCGAGCGCTCCCTGCCTCTGTCTCGGCTCCGCGCTGGTGGGCGGGCCTCGCGTCTCGTAGCTAGGTGTTTTGCTAGGCTAGCCGAGTCCTTAGCCGCGCTGTCCAGCCTCGTCATCAGCGTCTGCATCTCCGGACCGAAGAGCGACGTCTGGGAGATGGGCAGGTCCAGCAGCTGCCTCTTCTCCGCCTCTCTGAGGTTCACCGCCCCCAGCCAGAGGTGTCTGGCCCCGACCTGGGCTGCTGCCATAGAGCGGCCGCCATCGACAGCTAGCGCTTGGCACATGCGCAAGATCGCTGCTGAAGTGGTCCTCGCCTGGGCTAAGGTGTCTCCACTGAGTGCCTGGTCAGAGGAGAGAGACCTATCCAGGGCCCCGGTGATGAAAGCCATGTTGTTCGCCACCGCGACGACCTGAGCCGCATTGGCGTAACATCTGTCATGCATAGCCAGAGACATCCTATCCCGCTCGGAGGGAAGGAGAGGTCTGGTGCTGGGCCACACGGATGAGGAGGGGTGCAGGGCCGCCCGAACCGAGTCCTCGATGTCCGGGACCCCGCCTGTCCAGGACCAGTCCTGCACGTTGCAGTACATGCCATACCCCAAAGCGGGCCTCTTGGCCGCTAGGGGTTTTGGCCACTCACGTGTCGCGTAATGGACGATCGGGTCCATACGCGGGCACAACGTGGGCTGGGCTCTCCTCCTCCCTCGAGGGGCTGCGTACCCAGAGGTGAAGTCCTCCACCCTCTGGTTCGGTTGCGGTGGCAGGGGGGCATCCATGATGGCCGCCGCCGTGGCGTAGAGCCCAGGCATGTGGTCCAGCGGGAAGCGGTCCGGCTCCGGGTTGGACACCACCTCGTCCAGCGTGAGGAGAGAGCCGACCTCCGACACCTCTCCGTCCTCGCAGTCACCCCACTCCGCGGGCACAGGTGGAATGTCGAGGGGGGCCCAGTCAATCTCAGACTCCTCGTCCTTAGAGGAGTCCGGACGGGGCGCTGTAGCGGCGAAGAACGCGCGCCTGCGTTCACTCTCCTCCCTGGGGAGAGCGACACACGAGGCGCAGGTGGCGCTCAACGCCGCATGGCCCGCACCCAGGCACATGAAGCAGCTGGAGTGCTGGTCCTTGCGTTGGAGCTTGCCCCGACAGTCTTATACCTGAGCGTCTAAGTCGCTGGCAGAGCTAAAGCGGACTTAGCCTGCCACCTTGTGGCGATAAGATGTACTATTTTTCACGCAGCTGCGTGATTCCCGAGAAGCGTGAATGAAGACGACAAAACGGAATGGGACCTACTGTATGCGAGTGGTTGGTGGTGGTAAGAGGGGCCGATGGCACATACTGGTTGCCTTGCTTCTGTCAGTGTGCCCCAGGGCAGGTGGGGCCATAAAGGTAATTTATCCCCACTGTGTATGAAGTGAATGAATAATGACACTTGAAGCGTCTTTGAGTGTCCTGAAAAGCTCAATAGAAAACTTTTATATAGAGCTGGTGATGGACCACTTTCCTATTAGGCTTCACTGAGCTGGTTAGCATTGGGCATCTATATACAGCCTTTTCTCAAACCTCTGATTGTTTGCGAGAATATTCACCACTGCACTCTTGTTGCAGTGCTTTTCTACTTAAGCAACTTCCCAGCCCTTCTTCTCTGTTTGCCGCATGTCCAATCTTATTATATTGAGTCGTAGATAAGGAGAGATGTCAGTCTAACTTATAAGAAACATATCCTACATCAATCTTTTTTGCAGTGTGGACTACCTACACTGCTTATCTTCGACCCTGTTTGGACAGCTATAGTATAAACATCTTAGGTGATTCCCTGGTTCTTATCAGGCCCTGGCTCCCGAAGACCGAGTGACTGCAGCTCAAGCGCTGGGGTTTAACCAGCTCTGTAGCTTTGAAATGTGCCTTTTTAAAGAGGTTGCATAATGGATACATCAAAGCAGCGGTAATGAATAAAAATAAAACGTCTCCACCTTTTCATTGCACAAACATATGTGACAATGGGAATGGATTTGAAAGTTCAAGGACAGAGGCAGTTTTCCAGTAAATTAACATAATGCTGCTTAATAGACCAGAACCAGAATCCTTTTTTTTCTTTTTTTGCCATTGTTACATAAAGTCACAAACTAGGATTTTACTCTGGCATTTTATGATGAAGCATAGGGCTCATCAGATTTTTTTTGTCAGAATATTTTGACTTTAAAGTCAATTATTAGATTAGAAGAATAATCTCGAAATATTATGGGAATAAACTCGAAATGACATGTAATCACAAATGCAAAAAGGGCTTCCCTGCTTAGAGGTGTTTGAACCTCAATGGATTTGCTCTTTTCATTTACTCTCCCACTATTTGTTTTCAACGTTATATACAAATGATTTAATCAATTCTACAACTGGGTCTGCGTGCGTATGGGATCTGCCGAGCTGCAAGCGAAGGAGCTGCGTGAGGAAGTCCTGTAAATACGTGACTGAGACACAATAGTTTGGCCAGCTGGTACATATGTGCGTCGGTACTACGAAGCGCGCAGGGCTGGAGGAATGCATGTTGGTAGTGCCGGACCTGTAGCGGGTTCGGGAGCCGCAGGTGCGGGAGCCGCGGGAGCCGCGGGAGCCGCAGGTGCGGGTATCTCCGAATAAACTGTATCATGCCCTTTACAATTGTGTCTTATAATGCGCGCGGGCTGCGCGTTGGACACAGTAAAGCAGACTCTGCACGTCGGGCTGTAGTGGACTCACTTCTGCAAACCTGTGATATCTTATGTATTCAAGAGACTTTCTTAGCCAAGCAGGATCTGGATAAACTTAACGCTGTGCATGTGGACTTCCATGGGGCAGGGGAATCCACTACAGATCTGAACACTAAGCTACTTAAAGGCAGAATTTCAGGCGGAGTTGCTGTACTTTGGCACAAGAAATATGATTCTGAGGTTACTGTGCTCAGGTTGGGAGTTGACTGGGCCATTGGGCTTCAGGTTCAGTGTAGTCGTGGGAAGTTTCTCATTCTGAATATATATACTCCTTATGAGTGTGCTAATAATGAGGATGAATATCTAAATTGTCTGGCTGGGATTATGGCATTTATTCAAGACCTTAACTGCACCTGTATATTTGTAGTTGGGGACATGAATGCTGATGTTTTGGATGAGAAATCTCTATTTACCAATCATTTAAAGCAATTTTGTGTTGAGAACCGCCTAGTTCTTTCCAGTATGGCTCTTCTCCCAAGCGATAGCTTCTCATATGTTAGTGACGCCTGGCACTCAACATCCTGGCTTGACCATTGTATATGCACCAGTGATGCTCATGCAGTTATTGATAGCATGCAGATCAGATATGATTTGGCTACATCTGACCACATGCCACTTGTTATTAAATGTAACCTGGGTAGTGTTCCCTTGATTACTTCTTTAGGGCCGTCTGTATATTACGAGAGAGTGGACTGGTCTAAGCTTACTTGTGAGGACATCTGTGCATATACTCGGAGAACACATGTTAATCTTGGACATATTGATCTGCCGAGGGATGCTATTTTATGCCGTGATATGAACTGTACAAATCATGAACATTCTACCCAACTGGATTTGTTTTATTGTAAAATTCTGGAAGCCCTTATAAGTTCTGGGAAACCCTGTCAAAACAAGATACGCTCCCCCTGTGGAAAGCCCGGTTGGAATAGGCACGTAGGTGAGGCTCATGCTGAGGCCCGTGCTGCATTCAAAGCTTGGGTGGATGCAGGGAGATGCAGGAGTGGACCTCTGTTTGAAAACAAGAAATATGCAAATGCAAGATACAAATACAGTCTGAGGTACATAAAAAAGAATGAACAGCGTCTTAGGGCTGAATCTCTGGCATCTAAGCTCCAAGACAACACCTGCAGTGACTTTTGGAAGGAGATAAGAATGATGAGTAACAGCAACACCTCCCTCCCTTCGGTTGTGGATGGAGTGAGTGGCTCACAAAATATTTGTCAATTATGGAAAGAATTTTACTTTGATCTCTTTAATTGTATTAAGGGAAAAGCTCCCATTGTAGGTTCTATTTTAAACAATGCAGGTTCAATAGTAACGCCACAAGAGGTTTTTAATGTTGTCCACAAACTCAAAAGTAAAAAGTCATGTGGCTCAGATAATATCACATCTGAACACCTCAAATTTGCAAGTAGGAATATGTACCCTCTGCTGGCCCTGTGTTTCACTGGATTCATGGTTCATGGTAGTCTGCCTGAATCTCTTCTGTCAGTTCTGCTGGTCCCTGTTATTAAAGACAAAGCAGGAAAACTGACTAGCTCAGCTAACTATCGTCCTATAGCTTTGGCTAGCATCGTTTCCAAAGTTCTTGAGACTGTGATTTTAAATAGACTTGAACCTTTTTTAAGTACAACTTTTAACCAGTTTGGTTTTAAATCTGGCCATGGTACAGACACTTGTATTTTTGTACTGAAGGAACTTTTAGATAAATATCATTGTCAGGGCTCTACAATGTTTGTGTGTTTTCTAGATGCCTCCAAGGCTTTTGACAGAATTGATCATGAGAAATTGTTTTTGAAACTGTCAAAGCGTGGAGTTCCTGGGTATCTGATCAGATTGCTTATTTTTTGGTATTCGGAGCAGACCATGCAGGTGAAATGGGGGGAGGCTCTTTCTGACTCCTTCAGAGTCTCTAATGGGGTTCGTCAGGGAGGGATTCTCTCTCCCATGTTGTTTAATGTGTACATGGATGACCTGTCGGTGCAACTGAACACCTGTACCACAGGATGCAGTGTTGGTTACAGCAGATATAATCACCTCATGTACGCAGACGATCTGGTGGTGTTCAGTCCCTGCAGTGCTGGTCTTCAGCAACTACTTAATGTGTGCTCTCAATATGGTTTGGATCATAATATCAAATATAACGCTGCAAAAAGCCTGGTAATGATTGCGCGTACTAAAGATGACAGTAAATTATGTTTTCCTGATTTTTTCCTTTCCGGAAACCTTTTGGAATCTGCAGATGAGGTGAAATACCTCGGTCACTACATCACCAGTGACCTTTCTGATGACAAGGACATGCACAGGCAGCTGTGTCAGTTATATGGCCAATCAAATATGCTGCTACGTAAGTTTAGTATGTGCTCTCCTGAGGTAAAGGTAACTCTTTTTAAATCTTACTGCTCACCTATGTACACTGCTTACCTTTGGAAGAGTTTTAAAAAGTCCAGTTTGCAGAAACTCACTGTGGCCTATAACAACTCCTTGAGGCTGCTGCTGAAGGTTCCTCGGCACAGCAGCGCAAGTGAGATGTTTGCTTACTGTGGTGTTCGATCTTGTTCTGCATCTCTTCGAAATGTTCAGTTCAGATTTATGTGTCGTCTGAGGAACTCTATTAATGTGATTGTTAAGACTCTCGTCAGCCCCGAGTTCTGCTCACTGCTGTTCACCTCCAAATTATGGACTTACTGGAGGTTATGCCTTTATACTGTTCAGCAGCTGTAATGTTCTCTTTTTGTTTTGTTTTCTTGTATATATTTTTTCTTTGGTTTTTTAACTATGGACCGTGTTGTATTGTGTCCTTAATAAAGATTAATAATAATAATAATAATAGAACCAAGGACGTGCAGTCAGGGGAGGTAGGCCTATGCTTTTAATGTATTTTCGGTACAATTCTGCCCAGTTTTGTTCATTTCTGTAGCCAAAATCGCTGAAATCGTGTTTTTCATATTCAAAGAGACAAGGTGCGGCAGCGCACTTGCGTGCAGATCACATAACAGTGCTTCCCCCCGAAAAACACTAATTCAAACACTGCTGAAGAGTTCTGCAAGTTGTTTAAATTCTTGTTCATGTTCCTCGTGTCTTTGTCCTCACATCTCTCTCTCTGTCCTCGCGTCAGTGCCTCACCAATTACAAATCTCACCACACGTCACTGAAAAGAACCCATACGTGCACAGTTCATAACAAATAACACCACTCAGTTTAAGAGTATATGAAAGCATTAATCCATTTGCTTCAGAGAGCTCTGGACTGTACGTCTCACTTTTTATTTAGCTATGTGTGATGGAGCTCCATTGTCTACATCAGCCATTCCCAAACTCAGTAACACCGAGGCCCCCTTAAAAATCTGACGGGTCTGCGTGGCCCCCCCAAAATAATAACCAAGAAGACAACATTAAGAATAGGCTCTTCTGGTTATTTTATTTTGGGGAAATAGCCTCTGCTACAAACATTGTAATACAAAAATGATTACAGTGGCTTATTCAAGTCAAATAATGAACACAAATATTTTAATATTACAAACAAAACATTATACATTTAACATTAAATAATTATATTATTTTTTTATTTTTTTTATGACTTCCCGCGGCCCCCCTGCAGGACCCCACTTTGGGAGACACTGGTCTAGACAGTGACAAGATCGATAAAGGGGGGTTAAGAGGAGCACGGGTGAAAAGAGAAGCTGAAGCCTGGTTAGTGATCCTCCAGGGGTCTGGTATTTGCCAGATGAAGCGTCAACAATAAGCTGATTAATTTTGTTTTTGGCATAAATGCCTCAAATTAGAGCATTGAGTCATCAGATTTAGCCTTCCAAAACCGATTTAAAGTATTACTAAAGGGTTTTAGCGGAAAAATGTACTGGGTGAGGACTTAGGGGGGCAAAGACGGACCAGTGCGGAAAAAAATGATTCATTCCAAGATTCCAAGGATCTATTGTGATCTATTGCGGTATTACATTTTGTATTTTTCATTCTGTCCTTTGTGTGAATAGAAACGTTTTTTAAAAGTTTGAGCAATTCGGACCACAACATCTTTTTTTTTACCGTATTGATACTTGATGATCCTGTGAGTCACCATTTGACTCTTTGGGCTGAGAGCTGAGTGAGGGTGTGGTGGCCCTCTCTTTTTAACTTATGTCTGAAAAAGCAGATATAAAGATCTGACAAAGCCAAAAAACACATACATGTGAAAACTAGTGATAGAAAAAACAGTTTTGAGGTTGAGGAACTATGGAATTTATGAAGTTCGTTCTTTATAGTCTTGCAGTTGTGGATCTTTCTCCACAGAAGAAATAGTAGATATTATTTTTGGCAATTGAAAATGTCACTTTAAATTTTGATAGTAGAAGCATATTGTGAAACAATTGGAAAACATGCTTTATGCCTGTAAGTCCGTGCTACCACCAAATGTTTTTGTATTTTTGTTTAAAACTTACTAGCTGCAAACTAAACTACTGTATGTGATAGTCAAGAATGTGCTGTAATTTAATTTAAAACATTACCACAACTATTTTATGGCCAATAATTCTGTTTTAAAACTGCTCTGAGCATGATTTCATTGCGGTATAATGAGATAAACTTTTCAGGACTGAGACAGGAGCTTCTAGTCATAAGGGATAGCATACACGTATGTGTCAGAAGCGGCTGCGCTTAGCGTGGATGGACCTAAAAACTCCAGGTGTACATTTGATGAGGGAGCAATATCGTAAACATGGTTAAAGCTCAAAAAAGTGGATTTTGCAGAATGTGTCACCTGGTGAAAACGTCTCTTGCACAAAAAGTTGACCAATCGTATAAACTTGAACATACAGTGTCTGTTCTATTTTTCAAATGCAGGAAAAATAGTGCTGAAAATGACACTTACCCCTTTACAAAAGACATCGTGTTACCGTCGGTCAAAAAGCTAAAACCAGCAGAACAGACATAATTGGATAAGTGGGCTCCTGTTCCGGCAAAATAATTGAAATGGAGTGATATGATTTTATTAAATGAGCTCGTCTGCCATCTCACACTGGAGGATTTTTGACAATTCAAAGACGCTTGATAAACTCGTCCTGCGGTTTCGCCTCCAATTTTGACAGAAAATGATAATAAAATGTTCAATAGTCAATCAGATGCAGTTGTTGCATGTTGTGTCAATGTTCATGTAGTAATGTTGATGTTTCCTGCTCAAAAGTGATGAGTGAATCTATAGACGCTGCAATGAAATACAACTAAAAAAAAAAAAATGTCCAAAAGAGCAGTAAAAATGCCGCCCAGCCAATCCCCTTCTCAACAAGGCCTTGGTAAATGGCCAGCTGCCTATTATAGGAACTTTTACTGAGGACATCACTCGTTGCTTCAGAAAGAGCCTTTTACTGTGTTTATGCTACTGTGTGATCGGCTGCGCTTATTGGCGTTGAGAAGAAAGGGGGGTAATTAAGCTTACTTGGCACACAGAATGAGAGCCATGTGGAAATAAGTCTAAATGTTCAGGGTTGTATTGACGCACGGACAGCATTGTGAAAGGGTGCATGCTATAAGGACTAGGAAATGGATAGACTAAATTACGGTTTCTCTCAGTTCAGAAGGAGAGCGGGCATCGCTTCTCAAAATGGATGTGTGTTTGATTGTGCTTGGAGATATGTAGAAAACTCAGGATGGTGGAAATCATCATTATTTCTTAAAGAAGAGATTGCGGCACCTTTTGCTGTCAAAGCATCCGCTGAAAGAGCAAGGCCATGTCTTCGATGATGGAGCAGCCATCTTCCTGTGTACCCACCACCTGCAAGAGGATCAGTGAGGGACTGGTGTTGAGACTTGGGTGGCAGCTCTGATTGCCACCCCCTTGACCCAGAAATGGATTAAAAAGGGGAAGATGACGATGATGATAATGATGACTGTATTCAAGAGACCTGAATTTGATCTGATTTTTATCATCTAGAAAATTGTAATGTGGCATTCGATCATTTTGACAAAAGGCTTGCCACTGATGATACCGTAAGTGTGTGAAATCTCTGGACTTAGTTCTGGTCTCTGTCATGGTCTCGGTCTCTGGTTGTTACTAGTCTCCACAGTCCATCTTCCCAGCACCTGGAGATATGATATACCCTGTATCGTCATCAACATATTTTTTTGTCTCGATTGGTCTTAAATTTGATTTGTGTAATTATTTATTACAAAAACAGTTTTTCCAATCAAAACAAAGGTCCTTAAATGCGACAGTGCTACTGGATTTCCAGAAGTTACCACCGGAGCAGACATACCCGGCTGTCGAATGCTACTTCTCATAAAGTGCTTTATAGCCGCTATGGCAAAAATAACTTGTGCGTCGTTGTATTTCCAGCTTCTTGACAGGAGAAAAATAAAATG
The DNA here is from genome assembly GCA_964034765.1 of Knipowitschia caucasica. Taxonomy (NCBI): domain Eukaryota; kingdom Metazoa; phylum Chordata; class Actinopteri; order Gobiiformes; family Gobiidae; genus Knipowitschia; species Knipowitschia caucasica. The sequence continues at coordinate 10,063,246 of OZ035841.1, forward strand.
GTTCTGGTTTTAATGAGTGGAATCGACACATGGAAGTGATGCGATCACCCCTGAGGTGTTCTCAGAAAAAAGCATCTGTATTCGCAGGTGTAGTCGTCACGTTTTACTGCGGATAAAACCAGCCCCAATCACTGGCCCGCAGATGAACTGTTCAGGAGGTGCGCTTGATTTGGTTTTGGAGTGTGACTGGAATAATTACTGGGCCAGTCTGCGCTTAAGAGAGACCCACTTCTCCCGCGGTTCAATTTGCGATCTTCAATTAGAGCTTCGAATGTGCGAGTCTGAAGCCGCGGCCCCTGGGAAGAGAACAGCAAAACAAGAGCCCAGTTAATTTACCAAAATATTCAACAACAGGAGCAAAAAGCCAGGGCAAAAAACAGGACTATCAAAATGCACATAATAATCCAGTATAGTCTTGGATTGCAGCTCTGCTTCTGGTTCTGGTTTGTTTGGAAATTAAGATTACTTGGAGCAGGCATGTCCAAACTATGCTCTTCGGGCCAAATGTGGCCCACTGTCATTTCATGTGGCCCTCTGACACAAACGCGGAATTGAGGAAATTTTCTATTTTTTTTTGGCTGGTTTGGCTGTTTGTTTGTTTTTTTTTTTAACAAACAACTCAATTTGTAACATGTCCTCTCTGAGAACATGTTCTGCTGGAGCTTCATGTTGTTTTGGTCAAATGTTGAAAAATAAAGTGCGCTGAACTTTCAGGACATAAACGATCATTTATCAAACTAATTTAATTGGTGCCCTGTTATGAATATGTATATATTTTAAAGTTAATATAACATCTTGTCCTCTTTTTCATTGGTTATTTTTGTGTAGAGAGAAAACTAGTAACAAAATTAAACACAAGTCTAATGCATTAGCTTTAGAAAATCCTTTTGAAAAGAGAAACATAATCAAGAGAACAATGTTGGACAGAAACACAGTAATGTTTTTTGGCACATGCCATTCCCCACAAGCTTATATTGATTAACATAAAACCCCTTAGTTGGTAAGAATGTGTCTATAAGTATCTGTAAATGTATTCTATTTACTATAGCACTGACCTGACACGTATCCACTCTGTTGCACACATGGAACATCAATTATAATGTATGTTTTTGCTGCTCTTTGAGTGCGCTAATCGCCATACAGTCGCATTTCTGTTTGCAGCATATGAAAGATGAATAGGTCTTTGAGTATCTTTGTGAGCCTGGGTGTGCGTCCCAACACATCAATTAATCAACATGTTCCAGCCCTTAATTAAAACCTCCCCTCGGAGCTCAGCTGGCGCACTCTGAATCCCCAACATTGATAAGTATTCAACACAAGTACACTTCCTCGAGCTGCATTGAACCCACTCGGAATCTTTGCGGCACATCCGGGTCATCTGCCACTGACAGGTCTGCCACCTCTTATATTCATAACCAAGGTCACATCATTACTGCCAAATTGTCAAGAAATGTTTAGTTTTTTGTTTTTTTTGAAATTCTATTTTATATTTTTAATGTTTGTGTATTTGTTTATTGTATTTGATTTCATTTGTAAATTTTTTGGTTTCAGTAGGGTTTAAGTTCACCATAAAAAGGACAAGGACAGTGCTTGAACAGTCGATAACATGGACAAACACAACAACTATGCACTGATAAAGACAGAGTGCAGAAATATGGAAATATGGAAATATAAACACACATGCTCTACATAGACATGCAAGACAAAAATGTATTTGAAACCTTGTTCTGTGTATCTGTGTTTATGTTGATGAATGTGAACATTCTGCTCGTTTGAAATAATCAAATCCAAAAATCTTGAATCAATGCACTCCTTGCCATTGCAACATTGAGGAATCTTTCAGTCATCTCTCAGCGAAAAATAGCAAAACATGGATACATAACCTTAAAATCACAAAAAAAACATTGAGTAGTTGTAGTATTAGAAGCAAATGTTTTGCATTTGCATCAAGAAACTAGCAGGTCTTTTTGGCCTCCGTCACATCTTTAGATCAGCTTTTTCAGACAGGAAAATTAAAATGAGAGCCACCATCACTCAGCCAATCAGCTCTCTGCTCCCCAAAGCGTCAGATGACTCATAAGGCTCTTTCTTACAACCATGCAAAACATAACATGTTTTTATTTCAATTCAGTATGTTGTTGTCTGATTTGTTTTTAACATTTCACGTCCATAACACATTTTGGGATATACAAAGTATTCTTTAAGGAGAAACAAAGTTAGGTACCCCAGCTTTAAATTAAAAGACCAACAGACAAACACAACCCCGGGTATTGAAATAAAAAATAACTACAATTTCACTTATTGCACAAATACTGCTCTTTGCTGGCTTGTATGATCGCATGATCCATTATGTCTTCTGCGTTCTGTCACTAATGGAAGCTGGCAAATCTTACAACCTCTAAGTATGCAGCTGTGACCGAATTTTGCACTTTTTGGGCGATAACCGTCTTTGCAGAAGAGACAAAGGTGACAAGCTCCATCCTTCATACACCCAGAGTCCCACAGATGGCGGACGAACTGCGGTTCAGCTTCTACCATCAATTAGGCGGTCACAAATCAAGCGTGTGAGTGCCCTGTGTAGGTGGACAGGATTACCTTGAAATGTACATAATGGTGGCAGAGTGCTTTAGGCAATGCTAATGGCCAGGTTGAATCATAAACGTGCACTTATTTTACTTCAGATTCAGATGCTTCAGATGCTTTTATGTGTACACACCCAGAATGCAATGTTTTACTTAATTATTTTCAATTTGGAAATCATTGCGCACCTCTGCAGCAAGCTAAATGGTCTCACAAATATATATTTATTCTATTTCCTCGCCTGGGATCCTCTTCTGAGTCCAGGATCCTACCCTCAATGTGGGTCTCCCTGAGGTTTCTTAATCATTTTTTGTTCTTTGCCAATGCAGAAGGGTCTAAGGACAGTTATTATCCGGGACATGTATCAACCATAGACTGTATATATTAACGAACAGAGTCACACCTATCTCCAACGTTCTAACTAATGGGCCAAAACATTTGCTCTACTGGAGCTATTCAAAATGGCCGCGAGTGGTCCCGCCCACGAGAACATTTTGAAAAAACGCATCTGCGCATGCGTCAGCCGGCGCAGCTCCATTCATTTGAACGAGAGACTTAAAAAATTCACAGCAAGTAAACTAGAGTGGACCAAAAAAATTCACCCCTCTCAGCATTGACACACATGTGGAACGGAGCTTTGGGCCAAGAGCCAACTTTTGGTCCATCCTGTAAAGACGTTTTCGAGAGGTCTGCCAATGCTATATGTTAGCATTGGCTAATTCTTCTTCTGGGTCCACCCCCATCGGCCCGGGGTGGTATTGCAAGCATATCAGCGCACGTCATTTTGGCCACTTTTGAGCTGGGACCCGCCCCCACTGGTATCAACATTTTTTTTTTGGTATCAACATTTTTTTTTTGGTATCAACATTAATGGACAATGGTCATCCTGCTCCCTATGGATCAATGTCTATGTGAACAATTTGATGATTTTGTCTGTTGTTGGTGAATCAACAACTTTGTGAAGTCCTCCCAGAGATTTAGGGCTATACACAAAGACATTTAAATTAATTGAAAACTTGTGTCAATCTTGATTATTGAAATATGCATTAAATTGGAGCAATACCAATCGTGAAGAAATATTGCACCACATGTGAGTAAATGCAACCTTGCTTTTACATACTTCAAACGTTTTAATGAATTACTCAAAGTGACGGCGAGCAGATGGTATCTCTGTAGGAAACGTGTCTCCTGAAACTGCATAAACTTTCATTTTCTCCTGAGGACATAATGAACAGCAGGGCATGACTTCGTCTCACTGCAAAACCAACCTGCCATCTTTTCAAACCTACAAAGCCATCACTAAAGCTCCTGCTCCAAATATATAGTAACAGTAGTAATATATCTTTATAAAGGACGAATAAAGGACCTTCTTCTTCATTTCTTTATTCAGTACATGTAAATGAACTATATGGTTAAAAATATTGTTGACATGCCAGATTGTAGCCAAAGGCTCTGTAATCCCGGGGGGCCGGGACACAGGGATTATATAAAATGCAGCAGTTAAAAATCATCAGATCAGTGCTTTCCAACCAGTGTGCCACAGTACGAAGGTGTGCCTTATGGAAATGAATCGGTATCACATAATTTGAGTGAAAAGAAAATTATGTGTTATTAGAAAGATTTTTTTTTTTGTCAATTTATTTGGTTTTCTCTATAATACAATGTGGTGAGAATGACTTATTTTAGTTTGAGCTGGTGGTATGGCATATAATTTCTAACGAAAAATGTGCCTCAGCTCAAAAGGTTGGGGAACCTGGTAAAGATTTGCTCAGCTTGCTTTGAGTTTTGATGACATCTTGCTAGACTTTTAGTTACATTGATCAAGATCTGTTTTTTATTTTATTTTTTAAAATGAATTATACAATGTTGTTTTTCTTGTTTTATAAAAGTGGGCAACAAACAAATAAGCAGCATGTTAGTTCAGAGATGCACCATGACAGACCTCTGCCCTTTCATGTCTTGTTTTCATTGTAAATGTTAACAAACAAAACTGCCTTCTCAAGGTCCTGTGGTGTGTGCGGCACAATTAAAGCACTCTCTCTCTCTCACGTGACCTATTTATCGGCACAATGTCAGTTGTATTCATTTGTAGCATCTTAGGATCTCTCAATTGTTTAAAATGAGTTGAAAAAAAACCCAATCAAATTCGACACTAGTTTCCAAAATGGTTTAGTATATTGGTTATGGAATAGTACATGTTTTCAAACCATTCAGAGAGAAAAGCTGCCACCTGCTGGCTTGATAAAATATGGTCTCAAGTCATCCCCATACATATTAGATACAATAAACATCTGGGAACGTGAAAATAGCGAAAAAGGCATTTGACGTATTAATGCGTCAATGGGACACAATGAGTTAATATACCTATCTTTTTGTAGTGAGTTAGCATTGTCCATTGCGGTTTTGCATCCGTCATCCTTGTGCATTGAGTGAATGAAAACTACAGTTAAACCAAAACATTATACAGTGATTTGTGTAACCTTTGATCTGTGAATTGACATCCATCCATCCATTTTCTTCCCCTTAATTCATTTCTGGGTTGGGGGGGTGGCAGTCAGAGCTGCACCCAATTCACAGAGCATCAGCCCCTCACTGATCCTCCTGCAGGTGGTGAGTCCATTGGGAAGCCTTGATCTTGAAGCTTTGGGGCAAATTGGGGTTAAGTGTCTTGCCCAAGGACACAACAACAGCAGACATCAATGGGAGTTATGAAGTAGGTCTCATGGTGGGCTCGACCCCACGACCTTCAGGCAGGCCCAGAGGGAAATGCTCTACCAAATGTGCCACTGTCACCCCATGATCTGTGAAATGTGCTACATAAATACATTCTACTTACTTATGTTTACTTCATGAAATTATTATAAATGGGTAGAATATGGTTTTTGTTATTTCACGCAATGAGAAAAAAAAAAAAGTTATCTACTGATAAACACACTTTACTGTCTTCGCTGACCACTAAGAGCCATATCTTTGACTTGAGTGCGGTTTAAAGTTGTCCTCTTTTGAGCTCCAAACAACGCACCAAGGTCCAACTACCGGTGAATATTTCATGCCCTCATTTTCCAGCAGCAAAAGATTCAGCCTGTGGGCACAGCTAGACAAAGTAGCAAGGTGAAACGGCTTATAGTGGTTGTCAACAGAAAAAGCCACTCGCTGAAGGAGCCGCTGTCAGCAGTTAGGGCCAATTATAGGCGGCCCCTGGTCCCCTGTGGTTCCTCCAGCGTGCTCCGTGCGACCAAATTGACTCTTTGAAAAGGGTCGCTGCTGAGGAACAACGATGCCAGGGCGAGCCTTTTCTCTCTTTGGTGGTTGTTTTGCGCTGTGGTAAAGATCGAGGGCTCGGGGCGAGTAGTAAGACTAGATACTGTCATCTTTTATTAAAGCGATTCTTGGTGAGATGTGCCGTACTAGACGTGTTTATTAGTCCGCTGCCAGAGCTGGGGTTAACACTGTCTAATCGCCTGAAGTACCGTTTACAAAACCAAAGCAGTTTGCAAAATGTGGTTCATTTTCATAAGTGGGGTTTACTTTACTATGGCTAATTGAGTTGTTGAGTGTTTTAGTATACTAATGATAATCAATCGGTTTTATATGATCTATTATTCTGAGCATCACCAATCACTCATGAACACACACACTTTACTTTTACTATATATAAAAGATTAAAGAGGCTTGGCGATAAAATAAATGAGTCTGCAGTGAGAAAGAGCGGCTGCTATGATAGCTGTGGCACAAAGAAGCAGGGACTGAAACAAACTTAGCTGCAGGTTTCCCCCTAAAAGTATTTTCTCAATCATGCAAGTATATGCATTTCAACAATATTTTTACCAATTATATTTAGTTTAAGTTGTCCGTCTGAGGGCGACAGTGGCTCAGTTGGTAGAGCATTGGTTTGGGCCTGAAGGTTGTGGGTTCGAGCCCACCACAAGACCTACTTCACGACTCCCACTGATGTCTGCTGCCGTTGTGTCCTTGGGCAAGACACTTAACCCCACTTTGCCTGAGGCCACCGCCTCGTGAAGTAGGTCTTGTGGTGGGCTCGAACCCACAACCTTCAGGCCCAAACCAATGTTCTGCCAACTGAGCCACTGTCGCCCTTTGTGCTTCTTTGTATATATATATATATATATATATATTCAATATTGGCCATATCCCCCAGCCCTAGTAGGCTATTGATAAGGTCATACTGTTAAGAGCATTGCTTTTATGCACAGTGAAATAAATATTTGAGGGATCCAGTTACCATTTTGCTTTAATACACCATCCCTTTTCCTGATGTGCACTTAATGTGTAAAAACATCCCAGAGGTATTTAACCAAGGTAAACGCTGCAGATTTGGAGATGGCAGTGGATTTGTGAGGTTTTAGACCCTTGCTAATTGAGCAAAAGCTAATGATGTGTGTCTTATTCCGTTTGTGGAAGCAGCAGGAACTCAGTCCTGGTACTATAAGAATAATTTAGGAAAATCTGAAATCTTGTTTATGGAAATGTGGCTGGTGATAAACAAGCTTGCACTGCTCAGGGCTTTACACCTCTTATTAATTCATCACTACCAGTCAACACGCAATTTTTATGTCTTCATTGCTGACCTCTGACTCAAACTATTTTATTTTGTACACAGAGCTGCAACTAATGAAACATACAAAAATAAGTATTTTCTGCATGCTTTCAAAGAATGTAACAAATTAGATGTAGGATTTGCATTACTTTCAATTACTGCTATACAGTTATCGCTTCTAAAATTACTAACCCTAATGCAATAAAGAATAATATGCAAGTAAAATGCAGGGAAACATTGGTGGGAACCCAGATCACGGTATAGAACATTAAATTTTGTTTAAAGCTGCACTAACTCACTTTGTGAAATTTTCGAATGTGAGCGCTGGGCTCGCTCTTTCTGCGAGCCCAGAAAGAGCGAGCCCCCCCCTTCAGCCTGTGCTCATGTGGTCGTTGTTTACGGAATTCGCGTCTCACAATATGGATCGCACATTTGAACATGGATGACGTGACCATAGAATGATTGAACCGGGAAGCGTGGAGGGACGAGACTTTCTTTTGGATGGCTGTTTCGCTGAGTAAGCTGTAACCGGTAAGGAAGACACTGGAAGCTTCAGGTTAGCCTCAGCTGTCTGTGCTAACGAGAGACCTGTAGCTTTCCTCAAGAAAGTGGGGAACAGTGGTCCGCTGTGATTGGTCATAGATATAGAATATCTATATCTAATATCAAGGGATATAGAATAAATGTTATGTGTATATATATATATATATATATATATATATATATAGTAGAAGGAGTAGCAGTAGTAGGAGTAGTGATGGAATTGGGAGTAATAGTAGTTGTAGTAGTAGGAGTTATAATGATTCAAGATTCAAGAATTTATTTGCCATTCACAGTAGAACCCCATTAGAAAAACTGTGCAAGACTACCCCAGGGTGCACGTGATGGCAGACACCAGAGCTTTTGCCACATGGGGTGACAGTTGTATTAGTAGTAGAAGTGGTAGTGGTAGAATAGGTAGTTGTAGCAATGCGTCTAATTTCCTATTTTCCTCGGACAAAGCTGGACTTGAAAAAGCCGGCCAAGATTAGAAGGGTTTCAATCTTTCAAAATTTGTCTGGGTCTCTGACGATGACGAAAACACAGTACAGTGCAAGCGGCAAGTTGAAAGGATGATGGAGCCGCATTAGACTGAAAAACGGCTTCATAAAGAGGGCCTAGTGGTTTTGAGACACCTAATGAGGGAGAGAGGAGGTCCTGTGGAGCTTTTGAACCGAAAACGTCTGTTGGTTATTAAGGTGTACTGAAGTAAAAGGGTGAAGTTGTATAGTTTGGGTCACGGTGGAAAGTTTCACAATAACTGATTGGAGAAGGACAAAAGTTCTGTGTTCACTTTTGTTGGAAATGTCAAATTATAGTTGCTGTATGATGAAATTGTCAGGTAATGTCAGAATTGGCCCAATAAGGCACATGATTAAGTGGATATGGAGCTCAAGCCGAGATTGTGTAATCGTTTCTAAAGCTCTAAATAGCAAGCTATTATCTCAAAAAGTAATTTGTTTTACGTTATCATTATCCTTGTTGGTGGCTGGGATTCAATTCTTCCCAAGTTTATAAGAAAACAAATAAGGGGCACCAAAGCCAAAGTGTTATTTTTGGGCGCTGTAATAATAATGTTTGGGGTTGGGTTTTAATATCAGACTACGTGGTGCTGAGGTCCATATGAAGCAGAGACAGGAAGTGTATTCATCTTGGAGCTCTGAGGTATATGTTTTATCTTTTGGTTTCAGACTGAAGAAATCTCTTCGCCCTGGGCTAATTTAAAAGTTTCCAAAAGGTCACTGACGTTTAAAGCAGGGGTATGTAACTAAAAAAAAATGAGATAAGTAACAATCCATCTCACTTGTTCCTCGCGCTCAGAATAGTCTGCATCACTGTGTCTGCGGAGGTTTCCTCTGGGTGCTTCGGTTTTCCCTACCACTAGAAATTTGTACAATAGGTCTGGCATCCTGTATGGCAATCCTGCTCCCATCTCTCTGCAGAGCGAGAGGACAAATGCTCACAACAAACTGTAAAGCTCTTTGTGGCTATGGTCTGTGTAAGGCGCTATAGCTACAGTACAGACCAAAAGTTTGGACACGCTTTCTCATTCAATGAGTTTCCTTTCTTTCCATGACTTTTGACTGTAGATTCACACCCAGGCTGTGTAAGGGCTATTTGACCGTTAAAGAGAGTGATGGGTGCTGCACAGTCACCGGACCTGAACCCAATCCAGATGGTTTTGGGGTGAGCTGGACCACAGAGTGAAGGCAAAAGGTCCAAAAAGTGCTAAGTATCTCTGAGAACTCCTTCAAGACTGTTGGAAGACCATTTCAGGTCACTACCTCTTGAAGCTCATCAAGAGAATGCCAAGAGTGTGCGATGCAGTAATAAGAGCAAAAGGTGCTAGTTTGAAGAACCTATAATATAAGACATATTTTCATAATTTATTTTTTAGTGCATACATTATTCCACATGAGTTAATTCATAGTTTGGATGCTTTCATTGTGAATCTACAATTATCATGGTCAAGCAAATTTAAACAAATGAGAAGGTGTGTCCAAAGCTTTGGTCTGTACTGTATATAAAGATTACTAGTTATTAGTACTAGTTTTCACATGCATGTAATTTTGGATCAGCTTAAGATCAGTGTTCTTTCTTACAAGTATAGTAAAGACGACATGTTTTTCAAATAAAATTTCCCCACAGTCGGACAAATACACATTCTCTCTCGTATCACATTGCAAAGAATAGGTGAAAAAGCAGTCCTATATTTGGACGCTACTCCACGATCGATCTCCCGTGCATACAGTATCTTTATTCCTCATCTGTCTAAAGTGTTTAATTTCACCGAGGTTGCAGTTAATTTGGTATATCCGTGGCACTTTTTGCACACTTCTGCACTGTGACAGCTGGTGTGGGAACAGAAGAAGATGGGGCTTGTGTTAAAACGTCATAGGGGTTCTTCCATGCATGGCTTAGCACGCTGCTTCTTCATAGACTTTAATTCGCTCCGTGGTCTAAATTGCCATCCTCCTCATCTCTGTGCTCTTCCTCATTCAGTCTTTTGTGCAGAGCTAATTTCCCCGTGCGGTGACCCTGCTGCCCCCCCGTTCCTGCCGGAGAGTGCGTCTTGCTGCGGTCAACTTGCTCTTGTCTTGGTTCGCAACAGTAATTTTTCACTATTGTGCAAAATGTCAGATACATTATCCGTTCGAAATGTGTTGAGTTGCTTTCATTAATCGAGGGAAAAGGATCACTCTTTGGATCTTTCAGGGAGGTGGTTTGTACCGGACAAACCAGAGTACTTTGCGCTGGAAATTATATTATGTTTAAGATAAGATAAACTTTATTGATCTCACAATGGAGAAATGTACATGTCACATTTGCCATAGATAGAATCACTCAGGTTGTGCAAAAAGCCAGGAAGTGTGCAAACATGTTAAAGGTTAAAAATATAGTCTCTTTTTTGCAGGATATACTATGTACAATAAATGTGGCTATAAAAAGTAGCTATAGCAGTGCAGGTTTATTGGAATAATAAGAGTCAGAACGTGGGGGTGGGGGGGTGGAAGCATTATGGTTTGCGGCTGCTTCACTGATCCATATTGAGGAATTGCTGAATGGGGCAGTTATCGTCAGCTTTTGAACAAAAACGTCCTTCCATTAACAACAGAATTGACAGTGAACTTTGGCTTTCCACCATGACAGTGAAAATAAAACACACTGCCCAGGCACCAAAGATGTGGCTCTGAGATATTTCAAGGTCCTTGCGTGGGGTAGCCAGTCTCCAGACTTCAATTCCAATAGAACATCTGTGGAGGAAGTTGAAAGTCTGTGTTGCCCAGCGACAGCCCCAAAACATCACAGTTCTAATGAACATGTGAAAGAAAGAATGGGATAAAATATCAGGCTCCCAAAATGTCTAGGAACCTGGTGAAGACCTACAGGAAATATTTGGTCTGTCATTGCCAAAAAGTAAAGCAATGTATTTAATTGAACTTTTCTTAATGGTCAAATATTTATTTTCCACACCAATATAAATTTTTTAAAATGCATGCAATAACATTTTTTTGGATTTGTTTTCACTGTTTCCCCCAGGTTGTACTCATCATGAAAATTAAATATTTTGCCCCACTGTAAACAGGTAATCACAGGCTATCACCCTTTGATGGGATAGTAATGCCACACTGGACCTGGAAATCAAATCTGACAAAAAATGCACCTGTAAAAATCTTGGCCGTTCTCTATACATTAACACACTCTACTTGCAGCACCTTCTTAAATAGCACCACATCTTGACAAGTGTATTTTTGGAAGCGTGGTATATCACACAAGGCTTCAACCTGCTATGACACGGCTACTCAACTCTTCACCTATTTCTGAATTATATAACTTACTCAATACTATCTTAAACCAAGCATTTAGACTCTGCTGAGTTCTGGTTATTGCAATTTATTTGTCAAATGTCAACAACCACCTCTCCCGTGTCTCATAACGCCAACAGATGCGTCAATATGGATTTTGTGTCTGCGGTTGTGGCCGTGGCTTTGGTGATGACATTGGGTTCAAATTAGCAGCTTGTGTGAAGATGTGGAAATGAATCATCCCCTGGAACAAAGTTTGAGAGAACACAAAGTATCCGACTGTATCTTAAATAAATGTTTCAGAACGACAGAGTGAACAGAACAGATGCAGCGTACAGACAGCCAGATGACAAGCACATATGGTGAAACTAGGCATTATGAATTATTGAAATTAAGCATGAGCTAAACGGAAAAAAGTAGCTTCAATAGTTTACATGTGGAATAGAAAAACCATGGTCACATTTTGGGTGGTATTAATAGCGCTACAGACTTAAACCAGTCTCTTAAAAGCTGCATTATACAAATAAAAAAAAAAACACTTTCAATTTGATCATGTTAATCTTGCAGCCCTGCTCCACCAATTTGCAAACCTTGTCTAAGTTTGAAGTAAATTGAAGCTGGTTCCCCCCAGCTCTGAATGGGCCCACAAAACTGTTCTTGCTCACGGCTTATATAGAAGGACCGGCACAGATACTGGTCCATCTGCTTAGGAGTGGTACGTTTGTTTCTTTTTGTGACTCTCAGATCTCTGCACAGAAGGAAAACATACCTTGATCATGACCATATATGTCAGAAAGTCTCAGAAGAAGTGACTACTATCTTTCTAACACGTGATGGTGGTGCTCTGTCCAAGTGGATGTGAGAAGCAATTGTCTGTGTGTGCAAAGGCCTCTGTTACTCAGCGTTTTTTAATTAGTTGAATTAGGCCAGAGTTTGGCCGCGGGCACAAGAGCAGGGAGGTGATGTTCTCGCTCCAAATTACATTAGCCGACAACACATGCTACATCACTTGTATAATGGTCACTCATCATCAATGTGACTTCGTGCTCGGATGTTTCACATATCATATAGTATTTATCATAAGAACTAGTTAGAATAGAGTATAGAAAACAATTAACTTCTGGTTACAGTAAATTGTATAAAATTAATATTTGTATAGACAACTATTGTGTTTGCCAATGTCTGGAGCACTGGAAGAGAATCTTATTGTTTTCCTTTTAATTTTTGCACTAAACATGCACAGTTTAAGTTGTAAAAAGCAATAATTGTGTAATAATTGCCATTAAATACTTTATTCTCTAATTCTGCAGACAATCTTTTGGGGTTTTCCTGAACTGGGCCCTTGGACCTAACTTTAAGGAAAGTATAGTTACAGCCTTTACTTAACTATTCTGCTCTCTGTATGTACATTTTTTTTTTTTGAACAAAATGTATTTATGAACAAAAACTAATAACCACGTTTTAACTGTTCAATTTGCTAAATCAAGTAGATATTTTATACAGAAACAGCATTGATTTCAATTCTAGATCTATCATGTTCATGGATACACAGGAAAACAAATACTGAAGTTGCTTTAAAATCCCCATTTAGTGCAAAGTATGTATTTAATATCATAATATAATTCTATTCCCACTCTGGTTAAAGAAAGCCTCTAAATAACTGTTCCGGGGGAGATCCTTGTCAGTGGTTGGTCCTGGCCAAGCCCCTGTGATCCAAGATGACGCCCTATTCAAATGAATGACTGGTGCTCAGTTGCGCATGGGACATACACAGGGACAGAGAGATAAGCGGACCTCACTCATATTTGGGCATTGTCTGGTCCTCCCGGGTTTTACGCAGTAAACGAGCGCCCATGATGCGTTACGCCAAATAGCAGTGTGTGGCTTTTATGCACGTGCACAGAGGGGCTCGGCTTTGATCAATCAGAGCTGCTGATCAGAGCAGAGCTAGAGAGGGCGTTAGAGCAGGAAGGAAACAATCAGAGTTTGAGGCAGTAAAGTGTGGATTTAAAGAAAACCCAAGTATTTAAGAAGAAAAAAAGTTCAGGTTGACAAGGCAAACAAAATCCGACCTTTATGAAAGCAGTAGGTCTGTCAGCTGAGGTAGAGCTGTTTTAGTTCTATGGGACATTTTTCTGGGTAGCCCACGAATTTAGTCTCCAGTACCACGGGCGCCCTCTGTGCCCATAAGGAACAGCTATAAGCTAGTAATACCCTATCCAGTTATTATTGTAGATCCATGGTCCTGGCCAGCTCGCATGCTCCTGCAGTGACTAGTGTTGCGTGCTGGTGAGATTACGTCCACCTCTTTTTTCTTGGGAATACCACGGGCAGCCTCCTCCTCCTCCCAGTTCAGTCGTGTTTTCTGTGGCTACCTGGCTCCCACACACACCTGTATGAAGAAGCAATGCCTTTGCTTTCATTATAGACCTAATCACCTCCTCCCCCTCATCGTGCTCCTGCCACTTCTTCATCTTTACCCCCTCCCACTCTTTGTCCTCTTCCTCCTCATCATCTTCTCCTACTCTCCCCAATTGGCCTCCTCCTCCTCCTCCTCTTCCTCCTCCTCCTTTTCCCAGTGCGTTTTGTTTTCTGTGGCCACCTGGCTCCCACCCACACCTCTATGAAGATGCATCTGCTTTCAGTATTGACCCTTTCACCTCTTCCTTTGCCCACTTCATTAGCGTGGTTAGTTTTTCTGTCAGACCAGTTTATATTGAAAATATTCTCATTATAGACCTGCAACTACTGATGCACAACATTCAGTCTGCCTTTGTTGCTGCTTTTATGTTTCACATGAGCCATTAAACTTCAAACTACATGTATTTGCATCTGCCCTGAGCTCTTTCATGACCTAATTGCTTTTTCATGTTTATCACTTCGTGTATTCATTTGTAGACTTTTCACCACTAATCACCAGGCTGATTCGTAAACACATTTGAATTAGAAAATTAATTCTACTTTTTTTTTAATTGCAAGATGAGTTGTTTTGTAAATACAATCTAATTAGCCTGAAGTGCTTTGAATTCACTTGTTTCTCTGCAAGAGTGTCGATCATATTATTATTCCACCATTATCTTTGGGAACATTATAACAACTTGCCAATAATTGCACACCTAGAATGCAAAGTTGATTTCATAATGTGTTTCTAAATTAATCCTGGCTGTCATTATGTCGCCTGATTGGCACATTTCTGTTTTGGACGCCCCGTTACCTACTGATCAACTGGGCTAGTTGACAAGTAAACAACTTTATTCTTGGCACATACAAACAAACACTCTTCAAATTATTTTGACTCAATCTGTTTCCCTTGGGCTCAAGTTGTCTTCGTCAGGTCTGAATCATCTTCTCGCTCTGCACATTTACTCAAAATCTGACCCAAATTCCTATTCGCCGACAGACAATGTGCATTCATTAGTGAATCCTCTTGGTCCGTGTTGTTTTGGTTTGTAAAACTGAATGGAAATGACACAAATGAATCGTAAGATGTACTGTATTTACACAAGAGCTGTAATAAAACGTTATTTTGATAATCGATTAGTGTAGTGTTCCACAACAGGGGATACCAAGAGTTTTACAGGGGGTGCCATAGACAGTTTATAAATGGAAAATGCCAATCCCCTAGCTCAATGAAGCCCAGCAGGGATTGGCTCATGGACAACATACCAATACTAATGGGTTTTCTATTGTATTCAAAAGGTTTTATTCTCAGATCTGTGTTGGCAAATTCAACGGTTGTGTAAAGTCCTAAGGGATAACTACTGTTGTGAATTTGGGCTGTACAAGAATACATGAACAAATATAATATAATATAATAATACACTGAAGGTAATTTAAAAGATTCTAGCAAATCTCTTTGGCTATCTCAGCGCTTTCATTAATTGATTAGTTGCAATTAATCATTACAGCCCTATGTCATAAACACATACAGTATGCATTAGTAGTACACTTGTGCTCGTTTAGCTCAGGAATATGCCTAAGCTAAACATATTCACTTTTTACTATTGTTAATAACAGTTAGAATTATGTAAATACTGATGTTTGTATGGATCGATGTGTGTCTGCTGCTGGATCATTAAAGTATCTATTGACACTATTGTTCCTTTAGTTGGTAATGAGAGTCTTGTTCCATACATGTACTCTTTTATTTATAACAAGTCAGAACAATATTGACTTTGGAAAATGAGAACAGAAAGCAGAAACAGTGGTAGCTGTGCACCTGCTCTAATGTGCAGACATGTCGGGCAGGTTTAAAAGTAAGGCAATGATGTCAAACCATAGAAGAGAGCCTTGGACCTATCTTACAATTGTATAAAAAAATAGGATTCCAGTTGTTTTCTTGTATCCTGGAATGGCAATGCTAAAATAAAAAAGTGACAAAAGAGAAAATATCAATTGTTTACACAGTACTCTCACCAACAATGGTTTCTCGGCATCTGCTTTGTGCTTTCCAACTTGTGCCTTTGTGTAACCTTGTGTGCTCACAGAAAAATATGTTCTACAACAGCACATTTTTTTATAATCCAATTATACCATATTTATTTTATCTCCAGAAAATCACACTTTTATAATTCATCCTGACATCATTCCCCAGAAAACTTGTTTAACAGAAACACATGGTGTGACAAGTAACATCATTTTGTATATATATATATATAATTACTATATATATGTATTTTCAAGTGTTATTTCATTTTTTCACCTTTTTAAAGTCTTGATCCTGTTATAGTCTCCAGTATTGTTGCTTTGTTTAGTCATCTTTCTGTAACATTCAAACATTGTAATCCTCCAGCCTGAAGTCGCTTTTCCATCCAAGTTGCTTCCTTATCATGCTGCAAATCTGCTTAAGGTATTTGTGAAAAATGTTCCTATGCACTTTTTTATATTTTATGGTTCTTGAGCAGCATGACTAGAAAACTGTACATCTTTTTCAACAAAAATTCAACATTTTTTCACAATAGACACTAAAATATTGTGCAGTCCTCCGGTGGTGATTTGTCATTGCATGCACACGGAGCATCCATCATCACTCTCTACCTGTTACTACCAATGCTCCTGTTCCAGTGTCCGGTAATCCATTTCGACCATGTATTGTAATCCTCAATGTCTCTTCTAATAAGGTCTTTGCTCCTTCCAGCTTTCTATTGATTGATCATGTCCAGTGCTGCAACTCTGTATTTATGCCGCCGTAATCCTCAGGCCAAACCGGCTGCCAAAATCTATGTCCACGGGCAATGAGGACACATAAAAGTCACAATCATTGTATTTTATTTTTTGTGAGGAAAGAGTGGAGATGGCCTGTTGGTTTGACAAACGATGAAAAACTGCCCCTTTTTATGATTGTTTCCAGAAAGTAGTGTTTACGTGTTGTTTTTTGATCCAATGTTGTGGTGGTGTGTGGGTTGCCCCCCTGGAGATGGTAAGTCTGCTTCTATTAGTGCCTAGGCTTTACTGAGATTCTCCCTGATCTCAACACCTTGCTGTCTGAGATCTATCGCCTTGTACTACAGCTTGCTTGGATGTGTTTTCCCCATTTTTATTATGTATTATATTTATCTATCCTTACCTGTCACAATAGGCTTCAACTTTTGTCTGGCCACTTTCAGTTCTGTCATAAAGCTTGGTGCCAGCCTTGAGTATTTAATTCCTTTTCACCAGCAGTCCACTCCAATATTTTTTGCCTTTCTTTTCCTGTCAACACTACTTTCCCCACACTAATTTTTCTGCCAGTCACTTTTGAGGTCAGCGAAAAGCTCATTAAAAAAAAATGGCTTTCAGGTGCACTTTCTCATTTTTGGTGACTACTCCCCAGGCAAATCAAGCTGCTGCACAAGCGAGACTCGAGCCAATATTGCGCCCTCTCTCAGAATCCACCCCTCTCAGTTTATCTGTAACCACTTTATCTGCTAATCCCCTGACTCCAGTGCTCGACCCTCCCCAAACCAACACCACAGTCAGGCTGCATTTCTGTCACATGCTTTTGCACAACATCCTCATCACCTTTCCTAGACCACACTCTCCTCCAGCTCCTCTCCACTCTTCCCGTCTTTACTTTTCTCACGTTTGGACTCTTTGCCATTGTTTCCTTTGACAGAGGTATTCCCAGTGTTTGAGTTGGAATTAGTTGTGTTGTAAGCGTGAATATATCCGCGCTGGAACCCAAATCTGTTCCCATTGTCGGCCTCGTCGCTGGTTGTTGAGGATGTTGTGCTTGTGGTTGAGGCGCATTGCACCAGCATCCCGTGCAGAGACTGGCTCCGTCGTGTCCAGATGACGCTAAGCCGCTTTGCGTAGCCCACAGCGCCATAACGCTTGGCCACAGTGGCCGCAGCGTCACTGGCCAAAGCCACGGACGAGCCCATGTCCAGAGAGTGCCGGCGCTTACTGATGGCGCCACACACTGGGCTGAGGGGTGACAACGGGCTCTGGTACGCCTGGGATGAGTTCCATCTGTCCCGGCCTCTGGGGCTCATTCTCCAGTCTAACAGCTCAGCGTCTCTGAGGGGAGCTGCCAGAGAAAAACTGGCTCGGTTGGTCAGCTCACGCTCCAGGCGAGGTGGGGGGCGTTCTCTGCAGCGTGACTGACGGGGCAGAGTGGACGGAGGGGAGGGAGTGTAGTACAGCAGAGTTCTGTCACTGTCTGAGGTGTAAGCTTTCTCCAGCTTTCTCTGCCGGACGACCAGAGCCATCTCTCCTCCTGTGGTGGTGGAGACCACACCACCAGCGGACAGAAACTGTTCGAGGTTCACTTTAGGCTTGGCTCGTGGTTTAGGGGGCAGTTTAGGAGGAACAGAGGAAGCGGATTCCACCACCTCCTTCTCCTTCTCACTGTCCTTCTCTTTATCCCCTCTTTTGGCTGTCAGCCCATTGGGGAGCACTACCATCATCATGTCCCCCTGGCCATTGGACTGGTAACATCCAACACTGTTCCCTCCCTTATCTCCGGCCCCTAGCCCTCCACCTTGACAACAAGCTCCGCCTCCAGCCTCAGTGTTGCCATTGTGACATATCATATGGTTTGTATGATTACACACACGATGTCGTACCATGAGCGCCACGGTAAAGACAAGTAGAGTCACGACCACAATTCCACCAACCAATATAGTCAGTGTTCCACCCAGGAAATGTGCTTGCAGAGAACGGCATGCTGGGTAAACATCCTTAGTGGAGAAGCTGGTGCAGCCCAGGACCTTTGTTGCAGCTAACGTTGTAATGGAGTCATCAAAAATGGCCAGCACGCACAAGTTATAATCCACTCCAGCGACCAAGTTCTTCAGCAGGAAGCGGTCACTGGTGGAGGGCAGAATCCTAAAGAGGGAGAGAATAGAAAAGCAGTGGTCAGCGAAATTAAAATTCTTAAGGTATCTTCAGATTTAAAGCTTAAGTAAACGACAGCTGCAGTGTCCCATGCATATATATATATTTGTCAGATGAACGGAAAGGGAAATGGGTGCCTATAACAAAAGACAGTGGGGAAATGCAAGAGAAAGGATGGGTAGAAATGGTGAAGAAGTGGATACTGCAGTATAGGGAAAGGCAGAGAAAATGAGGCTATTGATGGAGCCCGCGCCCAGGGAACATGAAAGGAGAACCCTGTCTGCTCATTTGGAGTGCAGGGCTGGTGCCGACCCACTGCGTGATCTGACTTGAATTTCAGAAAAAAAAAACTAGCATCAGGCCATTTCTGTGCCATCTTAACTTTTGAAACTGATTGTGGGAAAATATCTTTACTTGTGGTACCTTGATGACATGAAACAGGATGTATAGAATATACAGCAGAAGGATTACTTTTAGGCTCAACTATGGCTTTAATGAATGATCATTTTGATAATGGATTAGTTGTTTGGATCCTGAAAGGTCAGATTTTCTTATTAGATCAAAACAAAGCTCATTTCATGCCCCTGGAGAACCCTGTCAGAGAGATGACCTGTTACGCACTGGATTCCTTGATAAAGAAAACTTTGTAAACATATTTTTCATGCAGTATATGAAGTATAACTGCTTGAAAAACAACTCTTTCCTCAGCGAAGTGTATCCACGACTGAACAGTGTATAATATAAAGTGTTTTTGAGTGCCATTTATTGCGCAATTGGCGTTTTCAGCTTAACAATGAGAGATGCTCGTCAGAGTTGTTTGTCCATGTCTCACCTATGTTCTTTACATTATATTGCATTATGACGCACATCTTTGTAAGCATTGTTCTGACATGACAGCTTTTGCCTGAGATGTGTGGGAGCTCAAGTATCTTTCCCCTCTGCGGTCCACTCCTCTTGTGTGGGCATGAATGTTTTGATGCTGGATATTTTGTCATGCTTTTGTACTCTCTATTGGCTTTCTCCATCGTACTCACTGCCTTTTCAAAGCGTTTAAAAACCCTGTATTGTCTTCATGATTCGTCGCTACTCCTTCACTTCAGATCCACCCCGCAAAATGGCATATCTGCATGACTCAGCTCAGCAAAAGGCCTCTTCAGCCATAAGCTTGTGATAATATTGGTAACATATTCTTTGTTTTTTATAATCAAACCTGCTTTACTAAAATGCTGTAGTCTCTGCAGTGGAAAGGACTATAGGAGAGGAATCTTAAATGACACTGCTATCTTCAAATGTTGAGGTACTAGAGGAAGAAGACGACATGAATCCAAGCCATGCTATGTGGATGGTAAAAAAAATTAGATAAGTTGAACTCGCAAATAAAAGCAGCTGATCAGGATCTGATTAATTCCCATTTTGCAGTTGAATCCTTCAGATTGATAAATACACATGCACATCAAGGCACGCAGCGAACATTACTTCTGCGCGCCTTATGTGCAAAGTGGGTTAGTGTCTTGCCCAAGAACACAGCGACTGCAGACATCAGTGGAGTCGGTGGAGAAGGTCTTGCGGTGGGCTCAAACCCACAACCCGCAGGCTCAAAGGCCAATGCTCTACCAACTGACCCACTGTCGCCCCTGTCTATTATGTAATAAATGGAAAAAGCAGATTTCAGTTTTCAATAAAGCAAGTAGAAATATTATGCATTTTTGACAATACATCATGCAAATTATACTTTTTACTTTTACTTCATTCATGTTTTAGGATGTGAAATGACATCTTGGTAGTAAGGTGAATCAATTATGAAGGGTTATGCTTTCAGCCTGTAAGAGGAATAGATCTTGTTGTGGATTTTGTGATTGCAAAATGTGTGATGAGGTTGATGTCATAGTGGTTCCTCACATCAGCATGGAAGGACCCTCAAACAACTCTAGGCCTATTTTTGATTAGTTTAAAGCAATCTGCTGCTAGCAGAGTGATATCACTGTGTAAGTAAGTTGACTATTGATAAATCAAAGTGCTACAAATGTGAAGGAAAAGTCCAACTCCACTGAAACGCACACAATTATGAGGAAACAGCGTTTTATCTTTTATCATTCATGCATTTAAGGTTAAGTTCAATAAGTCAGTCTCAACAGATGCTGCATTGGCACATCCACTGCACAAAATGAAGGACAGTGCGGGGACTCCATCCACTTCAGCATAAATTATGCATAAAGGGCTCTTGCTAATGCCACTTCTGTTGCTGTGCGAGAAGATAACACTGGCTACAGCTAGCTTTTGTTTTATATTTACCGACCCACAACGACGTGCACCGCTTTCGTGGCAGACTAACTCCTAACTTACTCCTTCAACCTAAAAACAATGGGGGGGAGGGGTTAATAAAAAAAGGCAATACAAGCAAACAGTATACAGTCATAGATATACCGAAAGTAAACAGAGAAACACTATAGAGTATTTACATGAACAAATTTACAAAAAAATTGTTTATCATCATCATAATGACACCATGATGTTTCTATACAGTCTATGGTCTATACCCACACATACACACACACACCCACACCCATAAACACACACACTCCACACACACACACACACACATTGAAGGGGCTTTTTGTTACCAATTATTTATTTTGTCATCCATTTATTGATGATTTTGCATCAAATGTTAGTGTGTAATATAACACTACACATTGTTTTCAATAAAAAAAGAAATTGCACACAGCACGCAAATGGGTGACTAATTTGCGATTAATCGCGAGTTAACTATGAAATTCATGCGATTAATCGCGATTAAATATTTTAATCGTTGGACAGCACTAATTATTAGACCTCATTCTGCCATTGCGTAGGTCTTTCGTTATCTTCCCACGTTCATCCATTACGCCCTCGTCTCTCCACTATAAAAATCTGCTGCCGTGCATTTCCTCTTTATCTCATCCTCGGGTCTTCCTTCTTTGCACCTTTCGACTTAGACTTTGAGTTATGCTTAGTCCTGTGCAAATATTGTGCGCACTCTTTGTCTCTTTGAGCGCGGTATTTCTACTTTAGCTCGTTGCAAATCCTTATTGGAGCTCCCTCTGACCCTCTCGCCCTCTTCTTCCATCTTGCGCTGACTGTACTATGTCTCTATTAGCCGCAGTTATTACCACGTAACATTATTTAGCGTCCAAGGTCACCCCTTTACTTTCCTTTTGTTCCTCCGTGCTGCTAATCATGGCCTCTTTAGCCTCTCCCCCTCCCAGCTCCCACTGCTTTGTTCGTTCTATAGTGTTGGATTTCACTATACCTATGTAACCACTTCCTCATGCCAGCAGCTTTCTCTTCCCGGATGTCCTATTCTATTCAATGTGAGAGGAAAGATAAGAAAAAACTGCAATGGATAAACTAAGATCCCTGGACGAAAAAAAAAAAAAAGAGAAATGAGAGTTGACACTAACACATGCATGAACCTCAAAGTGAGTTTTAAATTGGGTTACGGTTTTGATTGTTTCAAGGTGAATGTATTAAGTTGAACAACACACAAACATTAGAAATTTATTTTAATTTTGTGCACAAACGTTTTGGATCCCTTGACATTCACAGGTTTAAATGTCTGACAGGTTAGCCTTTCTTCTTCAGTCAAGATTAAGAGAATTTTAAAATTGTGTCCCATTTTTACACAGTTTTATGTTTAAAGTGTTGTACCTCCTGATTGTAATTTATGCCAATCACAGAAGACGTGATTTGTTACATTGGAGACGCAAACCATAGCTTAACTAAATATGGGTGCGTTCACACTTCTGTCTACTCACTTTTGATATCTTTTGAATCGGATTTGTGAAGTACCTTAGCAGTTTTGCTACAATCTGGCACATTTACATTTTGTGTCCACCTTTATACGGTTGTTCATTAATATGTGTTGTCCCAATCAAATAAATAAATACATAAATACAACTGGGTTGGGAGACCTCTGGGAACACTACCAAATTTGAATGACTACGTTGGTAGAGCAAGACACTTTTTGGTGGTCGGAGAGGCTTTTGGCAGCCTAGTTCACATTGTATGGGTATATTATGGCAATTTAGCGGGAAATAGATAATGAATTTCCTAACTGTAATTCAACAATTCTATTAGAATAATCTATAATTCTTCTCAGAATTATTAAAAATGGTATAAACCGGTGTAAAACTTTTATTTAAAACTAGATTAATTCCACCAGAAAAACTGAGTTAGAAAATCATAAACTGTCCTACACATTTTATTTGAATACCCAGTTAATCTGTATCCGGTAAACAATGTGTTTCTTATGAGCCTGGCGTGGAGAAGAGAAGATCGCAGTAATACCAGATTAATAGCATTATTTGGTTAACACTTCCCCTCTCTCCTAGTTCTCCTAGTTTTTTTTTTTTTCCTTCTCTGTGACAGAAATAGGCGAGCAAATGCACTGAAAAATGCATGGGAATAGCGGGACACATGCAACTTTGATGTCCTCATTCGCTACTACCCACTGCATAATGCATTTTTAACCGGGTTTACACAGTCACGTGCACGCACCAATAACAAGGTATACGGCGTGTGCGGCAGCCTTAAATCCTCTCTGATTGTTTCATGAATATAAAGTGCGTACTCCAGCCTCCATCGGCAATCTCGTTGGTATGAAGGGCTGAGTATTTAAGGCTGATTGTGGCTGTTTTTTTTCCTATTACTATCACAACACTTAATGCCATCGGACACCATATTTTGTCGCCCCGCTTGGCCTCTGTGTTCTCATGTCCTCCAAATTAAAATCCAGCACACAGGCGGCAATAGAAACAACGGAATTAGAAAACAAGGTAGCACGTTGCTGCGACTAGTGACACCAAAAGTGTAATTATTAGCAGGAGGAGGAGAGATGAGAAGGGGATCAAGGATTGGAAGACTGCTCTGAAGTCTTGGTGGTCTGACATGGCACAAGATATGGCGGCGTGTAGAAGAGAGAGACTGAGATAGCAACAACAAAGCAATTATCTGCTACTCCAGCTGACACGGACGCTGGCCTGGTTTCCTGCCGTATGTCTTTGATGAATTTAAATGAACAAAAGCTCTTGGTACATCTCTCACAATGGAAAAAAATATATATATAGCCCAGAAACAGGAATCTTGTAACTAATGGAGCGCATGCCTATTCATAAGATGCATTGTTAGATATTCAGTTTTTTTCTATTCTCACTAAATGATAAATTGTTAATTCTATCAACTAAAATATTCTGTGCAGACTCAAACCTAATGAAAAATTTGAGCAAAGTAAAGTGTCCTAAAGGCTTCAGTGAATGATTTCCATTGAACAAAAGTGTAGATTTTTTGGTTAATAATTAAAATGTAATAACATGAATGAAAAGGATGGAACTAAGATGTAGCTAAGATCTGAGGTGTTCTTTTCAATCCTGGAGCCCCAAACCAGACCATAAATAAGAAACCACGTCTCTCCAAGAAGCAATATCAGACTATTTATCAGTGAAATAAAATAAAACTATGGACTTTGTTTCTTAGAATAATCACAACACTTAATTTACTAAAGTGAATGGAGTAGTTCACTTTCCAAACAGCCAAAATGTAAGTACGCAATGCAATTCAAGTAACTAATTACGCGCTCACTTCACTTCAGTTCTTTCACTAGTTTTTACATACCACCCTCATTACGCCAATGAGCGCTTAACCCAAAGTATCAAATACTTACTCAATATTTTTTCTCATACGGTGAAGACCGCATGATCTCAGCAGACTGTTGGGACCCAAATATATTTTTAGTTGGGCACCCCAGCTTTGAATAATAATCTGTTTTTGCAAAGCATTTTCTGGAGTAACCTCAGGCTCCTCTCATCTCCTCAGTGTTTGGATTACCTCTCTGATCTGCTGCCCAATTACTCGTCCATCATGGGCGCTTCCATTTCCTCTAAGTACCTGTTTAAAGGTTGTGTTTACCTCCTCACCCTCTCCTCATCACTTCCTCTTATTCCCCCAGCCCCAGAGTATAATATCATTTGACATATGTATTGAGTGGTGACCCTCCCAGTCCCACGCCCTCTCTCTTCTCCCTGATGCTGGCTGACACTTGCATTGACATATTGTTTAACACTTAATTAAGTCTTCCCCTTGGGCTGGCTCACCTTTTCTCCCCATCTTCCTCCCAGTGCTCATTTGAACTTCTTTCATAGTACTCTTTCTATGTTTATATGCAGCAGCTTTTCTAACTCCTCGGTTCAGCATCAAGATTTCTATATAATTTGGATTTTATTTTTGTGTGAGGTGCTCGTATTGGTTTTATATGTGCACATGTGTCATACATGCATCCATTGTGAATATAGGAGTACTAGATTATATTAACTCAAATGTACACACAGGATTGTAATAATGTCTAAACCACAGCTGGATTTAACTAGGAGTGGCTAAAATTACTCTTAGCCAACTCTTTCCACACTCTTAAACCATTGCTTTATTATTCAAAACATTATGTTTTCACCCAATGATCGGTGGTGACTTTTACTCCCTAAATGAGGCTCCCAATCGGTGGCGATGGCCCCTCACAGTACTCCAACTGTAAAGCTGGGTAACTACCTTTTGAAATTACAAACAAATTACAAAGCATAACCATGTAAAGAAATAATGTAAAAATTGGTTACAAGTTTCTTTGTACTGTAGTTTTGACATGTAGCTTTATCAGAGAAGTGAAAAATATGGGACCACCTTCCCTTAACCAATGAGATACAAGTCCAATACTTCAGCGACTACCTCTAGGTCCATGTCAAGTTTTTGTTTTTCTTCCTGTTTACATTAGGTCACTGTGACCCCAACCAGAGTATGGATTCTTTTGCTCAAGTTATTGATTATTTTACAGCAACAAGTTATTTGCAATCAATTGAGAGTTGATGTGTTGTGTATTTTTCAAATGTTCAGCAGCCTAGTGGGTAACGTGTGTGACACGAGACAATAACACGGAAGCACGCCTTGGATTAAACGGTGTGACAGCCATCAGAGAGAACGTCTGTTTGAGAAAAGTTACTCTTTAAAAGTAACCTCCCCAAACCCTGTTCACAGCACATCGCCCCCACTCATCTGGGCTTTTCCCAGTGGGAAGCCCACCTATTTCAATTGTGCCTGGGCCCACATCTCCAACAACCGGGTTGGCCAAGATGACACGGTCACACAACACATGAAGCCCAGATTTAATCACTTATTGGGCCTAGGCCTACTTTTTTCTGTTTTACAAAAACATTTGCAAACTAACACTTAAGTTAAAAAAGGCAAACTTGAAGAAAAGAACAGATGATGAAAACCAGTGGCAATTTTCTCATTATATTGAAAGACGAACCACTATGAACGCTAACTTATTTGCTTCTCTGCATCTTTATGACTCATAGCCTCGTGCATTTCCCAGCATGCATCATTCTGGGGGCTGTCAAACAATAGTCCAATGCCTTCCAGCAGTGTACCCCTTTAAAGAAGAACCTTATATTTTTATTTCCAATTATTTCTAAAACTCTGCTTGCCCTTCTGTTCACAGCCACCTCACAATTGGTCTTGAGCCAAAGTAGCTGCATACAGGAACGCTTAGCTCAGCTTGAAAAAAGTATAATAGAAGAATCCCCACAACATTTCTATTTTTTGTCAATGTTTGAACATTTTGGAAATGGTAAGATGAATGTGCTTATGTCAGGGGGCTTTAAAGGGCAGAAATGGCATATGGTAAAACTCAACATCTACTGCAGTAAATTACACTTACAGACACAGTGGGGCAAAAAAGTATTTAGTCAGCCACCAATTGTGCAAGTTCTCAATCAATCAATCAATCAATCAAATTTTATTTATAAAGCGCTTTTCATACAAAAAGTGTAACACAAAGTGCTTTACAGTTTAGTTAAAAACAATCCAACATGCCCAGCCCTAAACCCTCCTCCCCACAGACCCCCCAAAATCACATTTATAATTATATATACAATACACACACACACACACACACACACACACACACACACACACACACACACACACACACACACACACACACATATA
Source organism: Knipowitschia caucasica (assembly GCA_964034765.1). Taxonomy (NCBI): domain Eukaryota; kingdom Metazoa; phylum Chordata; class Actinopteri; order Gobiiformes; family Gobiidae; genus Knipowitschia; species Knipowitschia caucasica. The sequence continues at coordinate 10,090,078 of OZ035841.1, forward strand.
TACACAAGTATAAAGTCATATCAGGTAAAATAGGTAAAACAATAAAAAGAAATGGGGCTGGGAGCAGATGTAACCGGCTGAAGAAGCGTCATCCAAGGAGCCATCTGCACCAGGAGCAGAGAGCCGGCTGCAGCCACAGGCAACGACACAGGACCCAGAGGAGAGAGGGGCCCCAGACCCCACCAGGCCCAGGACTCAGACCCCATAGGACCCAGAGGAGAGAGGAGGCCCCAGACCCCCACCGGATCCAAGAGCCAGTCCCCCGAAGCCACAGCAGACCCCAGCTCTCAGTGCAGAGGGCTCCTCCAGAGGAAACACTGGGGACACTAAAACAATACAATAATACAATAGAAAGTAGAACAATAGAATGTGAAAATAAAAAGAAAAATGGCAGCTGCCTAATATAATAACAATAGTAAATGGGTAGATACAATAAATAATTAAAAATAGCAAATAATAAAAATAAATAAAAATATAATCCGTCTAAAAACATAAATAGATGTACTAAAAAGCAATAATAGATAATAAATACTAATCAAAAGCTGCTCTAAAAAGGTGCGTCTTGAGCCTACTCTTAAAAATATGAACGTTCTCTGCGGCCCTGAGCTCCTCCGGCAGACTGTTCCAGAGACGGGGGCCGTAGTGCTGGAAAGATGCCTCGCCGTGAGTGTGTGTCCTGACTTTGGGGATGGTTAGGAGTCTGTTGCCGGAGGAGCGCAGGGGCCGGGAAGGCTCATAGGATAAAAGCAAATCTGAAAGATAAGAAGGCCCAAGACCATTAAGACATTTAAAGACCATTAAAAGAACCTTAAAATCGATCCTGAAACACACGGGGAGCCAATGCAGCGATTTTAAAACCGGTGTAATGTGGTCCCGCCCCCTGGTCTTAGTCAGGACACGTGCGGCCGAGTTTTGAAGTAATTGTAAACCTGAAATGTTCTTTTTGGGAAGACCAGAGAGCAGGGCATTACAGTTGTCAATGCGACTGGTGATAAAAGCATGCATCAGCGTCTCCGTGTTGGCCCGAGAGAGAATGGGGCGGACTCTGGCGATGTTCTTTAAATGATAAAAACCTATTTTTGTGATGTTCTTGATGTGAGGAATAAAAGTCAGCTCAGAGTCAAAGATTACGCCCAGGTTTTTCACTTGTGATGATGGATTAAAAGAGTGTGATTGGAGTTTCGGTAAAAGTTTCTCTCTCTGGGCCTCAGGACCGATGACTAAAACCTCAGTTTTGTCCTGGTTGAGCTGGAGAAAGTTTTCTGCCATCCAGGATTTCAGGTCTAAAATGCAGTTAAAAAGAGCATCCATTGGCCTGGTGCATCAGGAGACATGGAGATGTACAGCTGTGTATCATCTGCATAACTGTGGAAGTCAATTCCATGTCTCCTGATGACACCGCCAAGAGGGAGCATGTACAGGTTAAAAAGGACTGGACCTAAAATGGAACCCTGGGGCACACCACATGTGATTTTATGGACCTGAGAGGAGCAGGTATCCAAACTTACCATGAAGGATCTGTCTGTTAAATAAGAAGTGAACCATTTGTGGACAGCACCAGAGAGGCCGAGGCCGAGGAGTTCTCCCACTTAAAAAAATGAGGGAGGCCTACAATTTTCATCATAGGTAGACCTTAACTATGAGAGACAGATAACAAAAAATCCTGCAAATCACAATCAACAGTTTGAACTCATAATCAGTATGAATGATACCTGTCCACAACCTCAAACAGTCACACTTCAAACTCCACTATAGCCAAGACCAAAGAACACCAAGAAACATATTTCTAGATCTGCTCCAGGCTGGAAAGACTGATTCTGCATAAGGTAAGCAGCTTGGTGTGAAGAAATCAACTGTAGACTTAGATTATTATTATTATTAGCAATTAATAGAAAATGGGAGACATACAAGACCACTGATAATCTCCCTCGACCTGGGCCTCCACGCAAGATTTCACCCCATGGGGTTAAAATTATCACAAGAATGGTGAGCAAAAATCCCAGAACAACATGGGGGGGCCATAGAGAATGACCTGCAGAAAGCTGGGACTAAAGAATCAAAGGCTACCATCAGTAAGACACTACGCTGCCAGAGACTCAAATCCTGGAGTACCAGACATGTCCCCTACTTAAGACAGTACATATCCAGGCCCGTCTGAAGTTTGCTTGAGAGCATTTGGATGATCTAGAAGAAATTGGGAGAATGTCCTATGGTCAGTTGAAACCAAATTATAACTTTTTTGTCAAAATTCAACTCATTGTGCCGATGAAGACTTACAAAAACGTTTGAGCTCTGTCATTGCCAACAAAGGGTATATAACAAAGTATTGAGATTAACTTTTGTTGTTGACCAATTACTTATTTTCCACCATAATTTGGAAATGTTTTGATATGATTTTCTGGATTTTTCTGTCTCATCTTGTCATTGTTGAGGTATACCTATAATAACAAATTCAGGCCTCCCTCATATTTTTAAGTGGGAGAACTTGCACATTTGGTGGCTGACTAAATTTATTTTCAATACTTGTACATAAATAAACGTACCTATATTTTGATACCAATTTGTCAGTGGAATCTGTGCAATTTCATATATGAGAAGAGGTTAAAAAAAAGAAAGAAATGCATGAGTTCTGACATAATTCACACAACAATATTCCCTTAATCACACTCCGCTCAGCTCTAAGTCTCCTGCTTCTTCATTCATGAGCCATCTCTCCTCTGTTACTGTTGCGGTCTGCACTGCCCGCTGATATCATGATTGAAATCTATACTCCCAAGTCCCAGGCTGCATAGTGGGGGCATGCTTCCTTTTAAATGCACCCTCTTTCCACTTCCTCTTTATCTATCATGGCAGAACGATTCCCCCTGCTTTCCTTTAAAGTCCCTTAGATATTTATTTTTCAGTTCAGTTTAAGTTTTTATCTTAATTTGCAAACACTATCTCTCCCCTGGACGTGTTATCTGGCTCACTTTTGTTGACAGTGTGATTTTTCCAGACTGAAAGGCAAACTTGAGATGGCTCACTCACTCGTCTGCGTCTCATACATCTCTTTGCTCTGAGTAGACTTCTTATCGCAGCGTTTTTGATTTTATGCTGCTTTTCTATGCTAGCACTTTCTTGAACGACTTTGTACAGCTTGGCCTTGATTTACCAAACCTATCAAGTTATTTGATGTCATCCTGTTTCCATAGTGCCTGGTGCTCATTCAAAGTGGTTGTGTGAAGCCATATATTATCCAATAACCATGTTTTCATTATTCAAATGATAACATAATCGAGCGGTTAAATGTAGATATCGCTACAGTTCATGCAAGGTAGCCAAAGAATTTACAGGAACTGGAAGATAAAGAACCTCATGCACAACAACCACATTAATCTAAAGCTCTCATATGTTAAAGACAATATACATATTTAAAAATGCAAAACACATTTGACAATTGCTTCACACAACCAAAAATCATGAGCAATACAAATGGTATTAGGGATTTAAACATTATTGGTAATATTACGGTTGTTTAAGTGCCTCAGTATTGTCATTGTTGCGTTACAGTATTAAAATGGATAAGGATCCGTAAAAAAACACAAATCTGCTGACACGGATCAAAGCATTGTAAACTCCATCTCCCATGATCCTTTGTTAATCAAGCAACAAGAGAAGTAATCTGACAAGAGAAGATAATTGACGAATCCCAGAAATTAAAAAACTCTCTCAAAGAAGGTACCATCCTCACAATATCACAGTAAAAACACCAAGATCGAAGAGAGCGCGAAACCATGGATTTTTAAAGCCCAAAATAGTGAGTGTGACACAGTTACTGAGCTAGAGGGGTTTACTTTTCTATGTAAGTCAAAAGAAACAAGATTGAGTAGGAGCAAAAATTCTCTATGTGCACTTCTCTATGGGCTTCATTGAACTAGTGTTTGCATTATCCTTCTATATGCCTTCTTACCTTCTATATTCATCTTCAAGATAATACAAAATATATGCCTGTTTTTGAAGGGAACCTCAGCCTCATTTGTAAATTTAAAGTAACCCAAGTACTGTAGAAATGGGTTAAATCTGAAATCAACTAAACGTCAGTAACATTACATCCCAATTTGTTCTACAGCATAGCATTTGAAGACAAATTATTCACTTGAGCCTAATTTTTCCCACTCACTAACAGGTGTCGAGACGGAATTATGAATATCACACATCGTCTAATTGCTGTATAGGAAATCCGCTGTCCGATCCAATTCAACATGCACTTTTTCAGCGTAACATAAAGCAGAGCATATTACATCTCCAAGGCCTAATGACAAACCTGGCGCTGAAGCACTGACAAATAACTCTTTATTATTGCAGTCTTTATCCCGCTGGAGGCAAGGCGCACATCACTGGGGGGAGCTAGGATTTCATTTTGTGCATTCAAATCAATCATTTAATTAGTTCTTCGTGTGTGATTGCCACAGATGAATCATGGGAATGCGCTTCTTCTGTGGTCATATTTGCATGTGGCATTTCAGTGCAGCACCTTTAGTTTCCCCTCGTTCATTAGTCAGATGTCTTCCATTTCTGATGCTCAATATACCCACTGGCTCTAGAGAATTGAAAGTCATTTGTTCATACATTAAATGAACAAATGAGTTACCTCCATTCAAGTTTTACCTTTAACTTTTTTCCATTTAGGTTTTCGAATGTGAAATCATTTCTTAAGTAGAAAATATATGGTGAAACTTACCTGCTACTATATATGTGCTAGTCACTATGCTACCACCAGAGGGAGGGGTAGATTTTTTTATTTGCAAACACAGCCATGTGATTTTTAATTTTGTCATTTCACCAGAGAAATCTCAAATGAATTTATAGGCAATCTCTTTGTTGTGTGACGAAGTGTAATGTCATGCGATATCATTTATTTCTTATTTTAACCATATTACAACATTACTGCACATAAAGAACAGATCTCTTGTTTTTAGATCCATCCACACTAATACCAGGAACTTTTGGCACAAACTTTTTAACTCCACCCGTTATGTCCTAAAGGTTTCTGTATTAGTATGATGTTACAGTATGGTACCACTATGACATCATGCTTAGAGCATATTTCTGCCAAACAAAAGTGTTGTGCCATGAATTAGTGTTGGTCATTTCTCAACTGTGTTTGCAGCCGGTAATTTTCAAATTTGGAGAAAACTAAACATACGACATATTGTGGGTAGCATAGGACAGGCCTAGCATGATTGGATGCTTGTTTCACCAATTATTTTCTCCTGACAATATTATTCACATTCACATGAGAAAAAAAAGCAAATTGTCTCATAAATTAAAAAAAAAAAGCTCCCTGTTTCTCTACTTAATTCTTTGATATCATATGTCCTTGGGTATATTTTTGGCATGGGAGTTCTCCTCCCCGTAATTCTGCCACCACTTTCCATGAAAATCTCTGAAGTCCCATTCCTCTATCTGAATTCCCACCGTCCTCCTCCTTCTGCCTGTCAGTCCAGCCATTAGTTTCTTCCACCCATTTGTCTTTTTCTCATTCCACCTTTGGCTCTCACATTCATTCCATCCTCATGATTATGCCAGAGCAACACTGTCTGATATTTCATTTTTCCATTTGTCTGTCATGCCAGTCCTTTTGGTTGGGCCCTTCCAAGAGTGTTCAAAATCTAATGCCGCTTATATCATACCACTGGGAGAGCACATTCAATCCCTGCATTAGAACAATATAAATTCAAAGGGATAGAGTTGCCACAAGGGCATTCACCTCACTCCAGTCTTTTTATTTATTTATTGCTTCTTTCACGTGACCACCTGCACATGCGCATTCCAAATATAGAGCTGCTATTGACATCTGTTATGCAAGGTGTTTGAATAATTGGAAGTTGCCTCCAATGAGCCCCCAACTCCTTCAGTCTAACTTAATCCAATATAGACATGTTTTACTTAATTTTTAAAGTCCTCATAATTCATTAAAATGTAAAATTACATTAAAGGCGCTATACCCGTTTCTGCAATGTTTGAATGTTTAGCACCGCCCCCCAACTCGCTCACAGGCTTCTCATTTCCCCTACGCTCTCATAACACGGAGCCACCTAGTTTTATTTGTGATCTGATACGTATGCTAACATTAGCATTAGCGCAACTTGTAAGCTGTACAACAATCACTGATGAAATGGTACTAAAACAACGCACTGCTAACACAATATATAAGTAAAAGAATACCATTAGTTTCGCGTCCGGATGTATTAATTTAAACATTAGAATATATTCTAATATTTAATTATAATTTATTATACAGCTCCTCACAGCAGCAGAACACTCCATTGACTTGAATGCAATTCTTCCGATCATTTTTTCTTGATAACAGAACTCTCAAACCAATAATGACCGCAGCCCCAATGCAATCTGTTTGTAATTCAGGTGGGTAAAATACTGCCATTACTTTGCAAGTACAACAAGCTATCAGCGCCTGTCACTGCACTGTGCAGTTTTTCTGCACACTCGTCTGTGTAGAGAAGCTAGCGGAGCTAGCCACGCTCGATAAACAAACACATATCTATCAATCAACACCATTAAACGTCAATCGGACAATACAGTATACAGATACATCCTTAACACACATGCACGGACTGTTTCAGAATTTGCTGTCAACGTTTTCATGACAAAAATACTGTTTTAAAGTGACAAAAAGCGATCGCGAAAAACCCGGAAGTTACCATGAAACGGCTAGCTAGCTTAGCTGTTACCTGCCTAGCACGTCCCGGTGAAACCTTTGGGGGCTAACTATTTTATTTGCAGTCATTAAATACATTTCTAATTATAAGGGTTGTCTAATATTTGTTCAAATATGTATATATTTTTTATTTTAGAATTATATTCGAATTTTGAAGTCGAAGCCCTGGTGTTAAGCAGCGCTGTAGGGGCTAGAGGACGCAGGCTGTTCGCTGCTTGTTCTGTGAGCGGAGGAGAAAGAGCGGCCCGCTCAGACTCTACTCAGCACTTTTTACTGCCTGAATTTCATACACAGTGGAATCAATGACCTCAAGTTTTCAATTAAATTATGTATTATGATACAACTTGTATGTAGTAAAAAGCATTTTTATGAACTACTTAGAAAAAAAATCGGGTATAGCTTCTTTAAGGATAAGTATAATCTACAAAAGATAATGCTAACGCAAGCCCATAGACAAGCTAATTTCATTCCATTCTCTTCCATTTCATCCGTTGCCGGGTCGCAGGGGCAGCAGTCTAAGCCGAGACGCCCAGACTTCCCTATCCACACTCACTTCCTCCAGCTCGTCCGGGGGGACCCCAAGGCGTTCCCTGGCCAGCTGAGAGACATAGTCCCTCCAGCGTGTCCTGGGTCTTCCCCGGGGTCCTGGGTTTTGCCCGGAACACCTCCCCAGGGAGGCGTCCAGGAGGCATCCGGAACAGATGCCCGAGCCAATTTTAGCTACAGTTATTTTCTTAAGGTTTAGAATCTCTAGATTTAAAGTTAGTGCAAAAATCATCATTCAGGCAACTTCGCTCCACCAAATGTAAATGTTGTTGATTTTTACAATACACGTGTTGCCTGCCTCACAAAACTGTTTTGTACTGTTTTTGCATTGTGGCTAATTATATTTGATCTATTTGTTTGAAATAAGAAAAAAGTCATGTTTGGGTAGTTTGATAACAAGTCGGCCGATATAAGTGGAAGAGCACAATCTCAAAAATTCTGCATCACTTCCAAAAAAGCCAAATGTATCGTTCCCTTGTCACTTTTCTTGTTTGCATTTTTAGTTGTTGTGGCAAAGATGCTGTTAGAAACTTCAGCTTCTGTTTCTTTTCAAACGATGTTGGAGAATAACATTAAATCTATATCTCTATTTGTGTCAAGCATGTGAAGGCAGCCCTACGATGTGTTTCCAGTGTATTTAGGGGAGAAAATTATCTGTTGGGAAATAAATGTTGAAAGGAGTGTGATACATCTCCATGGTGACAAAAAGGTGGCCGTAACCTCTACCAGAAAAGTGCTTTGGTAAATGAAAAAATATCAAAACGGGATTCTAAAACTAGTTACCCGCAGACACAACAGTTGCAGTCTTACATATCATATTTGTTACTCTATAACCAATGCCTCACTCAAAAGCCTCCGGTCTGTACATTCCTTACTCCAAAGCATGCTAATAAGCTTGCTCATGTTTTTTTTTTCTTTTTATCTCTTGCACATTGCACAAGTAACTCTGTGGATCCATAGTTTTTATGCAAATGTGCGAGGGTTGTTTTACAGCCAGTGTTTGCTTTAATTTGTTCCTCTCGTCTAATCTTTCTGCCTGCCTTCAGTTCCCATAAACACCAATATTGCTCTTTCACGCCTTTTGCGGGGCCCACAGCTGCGCTATACAAAGTTGGCTCACTCGTGCACTGCCTCTCAGCAGTGATTGGCACGCAATTTTCCCTTCCTGCAAAAAATACCTTTTTACTATTTTCAACCAAGATGCAAAAAGCTAATTATTATTAAGACTAAAGTGGTAGCACATGTGGAAGGCAGCTTATGTAATGCTCAATTTCACCTGACCAAACATTATCCCACATGTTCCAGGTGGTTGGTTTATTTATGCATTTCCTAATAAGGACTTTTCTTAGAATTTTCTTAATTTGGGGTGACAATGGCTCAGTTGGTAGAGCATTGGGCTTTGGGGGTGGAGGTTGTGGGTTTGAGACCTGCTCCAACGGCTCCCATCGATGTCTGCTGTCATTATGTCACTGGGCAAGACACAGCAGCCATCTTCCAGTGGACCCACCACCTACAAGACTAGAATCCCAGTCAGGCTCTGAGAATTTTGCCGTTACGTTTAATTATGGATGGTTTTTATACACGTCTTTTGTTCTTGATTTCTATTCATGTTCTTTGAGTAGCCTTTTGTCCAGAGCTGGGCAATTATTTTCTCCGGGGGGCCACATTTGAATATTGTCAAGGGCTGGACCAGTTTTCACACAGTTACTAATTCATTCAATTGGGCGTTGCATATTTATTTTCTATGTAACATACTTGAATCATGCAATTATTTAAATAAACACACATTTTAAAGAGATTAGAGTTTCGATTGTGTTTTGTGTATTTCTGTGTTTAGTTTTGGTGGGTTCTACAGGAGTGCCCAAAGGGAAAGCCTACAATGTTTGTGTGTGCATGTATGTCTGTATTTTGTACATGTATTTTGTAAAAACTGTAAATTACAACATTTGAGTGCTGTTTTTATGCATGACATAAATAAATGAAATTAATGAATGACAATCTGCAGCAGCCATTGTCATTATAAACACAAGGTCACAGTGGCATACAATTTATGTAAATAAATTGGCATGCAGCGTCTCATATGCAATTTCTTCTATATCAATAATGCTTCAGAGCAAAGGCTATATAAAGATGGACAAGTCTAATCCCTGAACTCAATGAAGTTGAGTAGGAAAGTCGAGTTTTGTTTCAACTTGCTCTGCATCCCATTGACTCATTCAGCTTAGAAACTGTTTGGGTCACACTAACCATTTTTGGGCTTAACATATCTGTGGTTTAGTGCTCTCTGTTGATCCTTGTGTTTATATTTTGAAATTATCTTGCGGGAAATGAGACATACAAGGATTGGCCAATTAGAGGCCTTCATTTTCAGGGAAGACTTTAGCTATCATCTTAGCAACAAATCTGCGCCTATTACAGCGTGAAACAGTCAGTCACTAATATACAGTCTATGGATTAAAAAATATTGACCTGAAATATGTGTGTGTGTGTTGTGTGGGATAATAACGTTATATAATAGTATGTCCCAAATATGACAAGTTGCATATTAATCCCATTCCTGACAAATTCCTGACAGCTCTAGGTCCTGAAGGAATGCCATCTTCTTCTCCCTCTCTGCCTGTTCAATATTCACGCTGGGGTCCTACTTATGCAGCGACCACACACCTGTTGCGTGTCGAACACTGATGGAGATGAATTATTTAACCTGTTATCTGTTCGCCTGTTCTGGCCTCGCAGAAGCTCCTAGCCTGTTTTAGGAACAGGGTGAACTGTTGCCTCGCTGAAGATACCATGTAATAAAGGAATAATTTAACACCTTTAAACCAGGATTTCCAACATGAGGGTCTAAAGTTATGACCGCAAGTTTTATGATATTGAAGCTTGAAGTGGAATCACACTGTTTGGCTTCATGTTCCAAATGCCAATGCCATGATCCAAACTTGAAACCACACAACTACATCCAACTAGTTCCTAGCTCTAAAAACAGTTTTGTTCTACCTCAGTCAGCCAATCAGATCTCAGTATCGAGAATATAACATGTTTTCTAATAAGAAAAAGATAAAGGCAGGATGTGACTGAAACTCCAAGACTATTTTGGGCAAATACAATCATTATGGACCAAAACAAACACTGATGCTTTGTGCATGTACCAAATAAAATAGTAGGCATAGTATATATTTTGTATTTTGTTGATTTGATTTTTTATTATATTTTGTAATGTCAGAGATTTATGCATTGTTGAAAATGGAACCATGAGATGTACCTCTATCTTTGAATAGAATGCCTTTAATAATGTTGTATTATTGCTAAGCATTAGGTTAGGGGACGCCTGCATTTTGGACAAAATCAAATTAAAAATGCCATTATTTATGCATTTGTATTGAATTATGCATGGGCACACTCTGAACGATACTAATCCCTGAATGAATGCTGGACTTTAGAAAAGAAATATAAAAATCAATGGAAGCTGCACTCACCTATAGATGAGGGTCTCGTCTGCAGTGCAGTTGTATTGAATCTGGTACATCCACACAACGTAACCTCCGGAAAGAGGTCCCATATCCCAGCGGACCTGCGCCGAAGTTGACGTGACCCCCTGGACCCCCACCATACGGCTCTGCTCCTCCTCTTCTTCCTCCATACTCCCTCCATCCGATCCCTTTGCTCCGTCCTCCTCTTCGGTCGTAGACTTCTTCTCCTCCTCCGCTTCCCCGCCTCTCCCGCTGTTGTTTATACCTCCATTTTTCCCTGTGCTGATGTCCGAAGAGCCGGGGTCGGTGCGTAAAATCCCACTGGTAACATTCCTATTGTTTTTCGCGTTGTTATTCCCTCCGTTCCCACTTGCGCCTCCTCTGTGCGGTAATGGTATTATTTTCAAATCCACAGTGGCGGTAGCCTCTCCCGCCGCGTTTATCGCAATGCAGGTATACGCACCGTCGTCCCGGGCGACCGTGACTAAGATATCCAGGGTCCCATTGCTGAAGGAGCTGGTTCTGCTTGTGTTGGCCACAATGCGGTCATCAGGGGAGACCCAGTGGATGACGGGTTCTGGGTCTCCTATGGCACGGCATTTTAGGGTGGCCCGCTGCCCTTCCAGCACCCATAGCTTGTGAGTGTGGCGTGTGATGAGCGGCGGTTCGCACGTGAACTCCTCCTCAGGAATTGACCAGAAGTACCTGAAAAAGACCACATTTCAGTTATTGCCTGGTGCACAGGCAATAACCTATATTCCAATAACCTGTACGCTTTTGGCGTACTGGTATGCTCATTTGCACATTCCTTTTAATTTTTAAGCTACTCTGCTGCTATTCAGAGCACCTTTTTACATTGCATGCTTCCTACTTTGTCTCACCAAGAGCATGAGACTACATTACCCATAAGTTTTAAGAGAGAACAGAGTTTGCTCGTCAGAGTGTCTAGTGCTCCAAGCCTCTACCACAGGAACGTATCTGAAATCAGCCCCATCGCTGTTTGAGACACAACTAATTGGAGGTAAGTCCAATCCTTGAAACTAAAGATATTCTCACCGCGCGTGATCGTCATATAAAGTTACTTCAATGAAAGCATAAACAAAAGAGTAGCCTTTATTAGAAAATGTAATTGTTGTTCAATAGTTCTGTTCACTGTAAAAAAGCAATAAGAAAAGCTTGCAGAGCCAGTCAATCTCTGTCACTGTTAGACAATCCAAATACTTCTTTGGAGAGGATTGGATTAATAAAGTATATCCTTATTTTTTCAATACCTTTTCAAACCAAATCAAGGGACATTTAGAACAGGGAAGAATAAGTGATTTTATATATAATATATCTATGTACTGTATTTACTTGTTGGGACGAACAAGACTCATTATTCCTCACCCAGTGACAAAAAAAATTGTTTACACAATGGTGCAGAACGATTACAGCCATTTGTCCGAGTTAAACATGAGAAAGATGGCAATGTTGGATACGTAAACAATATACAATCTTCCGTCTGTCCAATAGTGCATGATCTTCTTGCTGGTCCTCCCCATCCCACCCTCAGACCCCCCATTCTGTGAATAATTCGGGCAGAGTTTCCATGCTTTCGTGCAGTTTAAAATTATTTGAGTGCACACAGCAGCATGGGTTTCCCAGGATAGCTTTCACCCAACAGTGAAGGCATTTTTGTTGCAGCCTGATGAATGGCTCTGGGTAAAACAGCTCCACTGAGTTCTGGGTTGACAGACTGATATTCACCTAAAGATCTATGTGCTGTTCCCGTCACATTAAGCTGGGAGTTAATTTCCAGACACGAGTCAGAGCGTTTTCCTTATTTGCGTGCCAGAAAGCCGTGCTAAACAAAGAGTAATTAAAGGTGACAGTGATGACAGACGACAGCAGCAGATGTTCAATTTTGTCCTCAATCTTTTGTTTACACGTCTTTTAAGTACGAGTGCATGACTTCAAACAAATAGGAAAATCACACAGCAACTTTGTCCATAGCGCCAGATCTGAAAAACTGTTTGTCTATTAATGAGCAACTAAAGCCTCCGGGATAGGTCCTACTTTGTCACTGAACAATATTTTATGAAACATCAAAGATTGTTCATTAAACTGTGCTGAATATTGCTATATTTGTTTGCTAATTTAACAAACATACTTCCATTCTTTAAAGTTAGTATTTTTCACAAATAATTATAAATTGAGAAAAGAAAAGAAAAAGACTGAATTAATCCTGGGAAACTAGTCTAGAAATCAGCGTGACAGCACAATCAGTCCTTTTTCTCGACATCCAATTTCCTAAGCATAAAACCCAGCATATAACAAGGCAAGTTTATTTGTATAGAATCTTTCATACATAGTCACTCCAAATGATTAACAAAAAGCAAGAAACTCTAGTGTAAGGCATTCACATTACACACGAGTACATACAAATCCTGGAGATAAAATCCTTCCGTTGTTTGCGCAACTAAACCAAACTATTTTTAACTTGAATTTCAACATGGTTAGAGTCAGTAAAAGCCTGTCTCCCATTTTCAAAAACACTGTTCCAGATTTTAGCTGCATAAATCTGAAGTGCTGCCTCCCCATGTTTAGTCCTGTCTGTCCTGTGGGCACCAGCAGAAGGCCAGTCCCCCTGGTTCATATGGCACTAACATGTCCTGGATGTATTTCGGTGCGAGGCCATGGAGAGACTTGTACACAAGCTGCTCTAAAGCCCCTTTGCATACGGTCTCCTGCACTTGTGTCCCCCACACAAATAAGACTTGTGAATGAGGGAAGTCAACAGAGGAGCTGGTGATGTAGATCGCCCAGCTGATGATGGTCCATCCTACCCCAGAGCGAAGTGGCTTCAACAAAAGCACTATAATGTGACTTTGAATTAATCCATGAATTTCTCCTGTCCATATTGATTCGGGATACTCTTGAAAAATATTTCCTTTTAAGAATATCTTTTTGTCCAATCCTGCATTATCTTTTTATATAACTCAGAAACATGGACTGTATCTAGTTGGACAATGCTAGTAGGGAAGTGCTCATGTGCAAATGTTTGTTCCAATTTACTGTGCCACTATTAGCTTACATCTTTTCACTCTGTAACCATTTCAATATGTGAGAATTAAGAGATTTAGAAAAGTGAGAAAAAAATCAGTGTCACAAAATATAAAAATATTTTTTGCTCTTATGATAATGTATTGATATTGTCTTTGTAAATCCAGTTATGAGCCCTAACTTTTGACCAATCCGGTGCTTTCTGATTGGCTCTTTGGTTGCTAGGCTGTTGCTACATTCATTCTTTGGCTCCAGATTCCTGCCATAGGAGCATGCTCAAGCTAGCTCTAAACAGCTTCTTATGCATTAGGCAAACATTCGCAGCACTGGGTTAGTCCACGTCTACAGTCCACGCTCAGAAAGCAGCTTGTCTTATGTTTAAAATTTCTATGACAAAGCACAATATTTACAATATCATCCACACTGAAAACCGTGACTTACTTTCCCGCCAAATGCAGAGGCGTTGCACATGTCTCCATGTCATCTCTCCTGACGAGCCGCCGCAGCCACAGCAGCTCACAGTTGCAGTGAAGTGGGTTCCCGCCAAAATTTAGGCTTATTACTGCATTATAGGGGGTTGGGCTTATTGCTCCTGTCTGGGACCTGAAAACACACACAGAGGAATTGGTGACAGACTTTTGGTGAGGTAGTGGGTCTATACAGGCTGCAAAGTTAAGAAAGGAATGTCAACATCTATCCAATTGTAAGTGAAATGTACTAATGTGGTGTGATATAGTATGTGTATATTGATTTCGATTTAACCGAAATTACATTGACTAGCAAGAGCTTTCTTACCACAGATACATATATGCTATATATGGAATTGTGTGATTAAATCAATTACAAAAGTAAACAAACCTCATCCTTTATCCATTATGTTGTTTTCTCTTGTTAATACTAAGAAAAGTACTACATATACCCTACAGCAGTGTTTCTAATCCTGTATGGTGTCCTTTTAATGCTTGTTTCGACATATGCATAATCACAGCTATACAGTGATAATTTGCATATGTAACCAAAGCAAAATAGTTTTTTTCTCTCTGAAAGTGCTTAGTAATAAAATGTGCATCTGTAAAAAGAAATGGTGGGAGCTGCTGCTGTGTGTGCTCCTGCACCTCATGCAGAGATAAAAGCACCTGGATACATTCAGCCTGTGTTGATTTAGTGCGACTCAATCAGCAAAACAATCATAGTATTACATTTAAAAGCAATGCTCTTTTGAATCAAACACAACCAGCACAGACATAAATGTCGCTGTAAAGACAGACGTAATTGCCCAGAGATTTTTACCCCTGAAAGAAAGACTGATTGAAAAACTGCTTTATCGCTCATTACAGGTCCATGCAGGGCTTTATCTTCCTGCTCCAGTCTCCACTTTTTACCATTCAACAGATTCCCTGGTCAATTTGTCACTCGGGGACTATGGGCCGCGAGCATTTGGGTGAAAATATCACTTGTTCTGAGCGAGAGTTCATTTACACCTTGTCACAGCTGGACCTGCAGATATTTCTGAGTTACTGGACGCTAGGTTGGATTTCCACGAAGAACCAGATTGACGGTATAACTTTCTAATGGGCAGCTAATTACTCTTTACACGTATAGTTTTCTATTACATTCTGTACCTCATTAACATATCAATTATGGTCTAATTATTTTCAAAAGTGGTGCCAATATTCCAAAAAATACATGTATGATGTTGGCCAGTATAAAGGACTTTCAGACATAATAATATGATTGGCAAGTTTCTATAAAATGATGACCTGGGAGAATTTTTGATAGATTTTTTTATTTTTTTTTTCTCACACCATCTTCCCGGAGTGTTTTATAGGTTAAATTTAAGATTTAAATACTTGACTTCGACAAGACAAAGACAACCTATATTCATACATTTTGAACTGGCTTGACAGTAACCAAACGGGCTTGATTAAATTCAGTCACAAATCTTCAGTGTTTGCCCGGAATCAAAATTGCCATGCTTTTTTTGTGTATGTAAGTTATGACTTGAAGTTATAGGAATTGCGTAAGAATATAATGAGAGATTTCAGTTTGAAGCCACCTCCAGATCAGACAAAAGCAGCAGACCGTGTGCTTAGTATTGCACACATTTCCATAAATAATTAAATGCTTTCACAGCAGTATAGTACTTGTTACGGTGCCAGCGGCGCTTTCCTGCCTCCGCAGTCTACCTCAGAAACCCTCTCTAAGCCACTTCTTAGAGGAACATTTGGAATAAAGGCCAATCTTAAGCAGTACCTGGCAAAGAAGGGATCAGGCGGCAGGGTGCGCAGCCTGTTGGAGGTCATATCCAGCCTTGCCAGCTTATACAGTTCCCCAAAGACCCCCTCCGCAATGTGGTCTATCAAATTATGGTCCAGGTTGAGCGTGTGCAGGCTGGCCATGTTCTGAATGGACTCCCAGGGAACTCTGTGAGGGGAAAAAAATGAGTTAAAATGCAATAGCTTAATTGTCCATGCAGTAACATTTGTCTTTGGCAATTACACACATTTCTGGACATGCACACACATTTAGACTGGTTGCTGTTTGGGATTAATCCATAGAACCAATGTATTTTCTTGTCAATCTGATTAAATAACATGATAATCTTGAAGGAAAAAGAAACGGAAAAGTTGAAATGAAAATATTCCAGTACCCAGTTTAAACATGGTTTGTGGCAACGTGATAAAATTGTAGATTTTAAGCCTTGTATTGATGTTGCCTTTTTTCTCTTTCCATTTTTGCTTGGAATATGTTCACAAAATTCTCTCTTGAACCTCCCTTTTGAGAATAACCGTTCCTGGATTATTATGTCTCAGAGAGCAGCTAGTGTTGTCATGCCATCAAATTTAAAGTCAGTTTTAATCATGTTTTAAGATGCAGAACATACTATTCACACTTTATACTGAAAAACATCACTTTACTTTGGATATTGAGTCACTCCTTAATGCTTTGTCTGCAAAAGCTCAAGAGGGCAAATTACTTGTGAAAGAAAGAGGCCAACATTTCTTGTGATAGAACCCAACTGTGTTTATGCTTATGGTTTTAAAGTTAGTACTCCAGCTTTTATTAAGCACTTTGAATTTGACTTTGCACTTATGGATGAAAAGGAGAAGAATTAAGCTACATGGTCAGATCATGGTAATCTGTATTCATGTGAACTTTGCCCTCTTTGATAGCTCCAGAATGTCAACTCACTAGGCCTGTCACTAAATGTGCAGTTAACATGTTTCCATTCACGCTTCTCTCCTCAAATTAAGACTAACCAGAGACTAATACATTATGACAGTCAGTGACAGCAGATGCTTATTTTTCTGCTCAGTCCCTGAATCACAACGTTTTACCAAACCCATCTGTGAGCCGTCATTTCCAAGTCACTCTCTTGTCAAAACCTCATTTTGAACAAATTAGTCGTGAGCAAAAAAGCATGAAGGCTTGGTTATAATATACTGGTGACCATTGATTTCTGAGGGGATTTACCTTTTGAAGAAAAAATCCTATACTGTAGGTGAGTGGAGGCACTGCTGTTTATTCTGTTTGAGTTTGAAATGTGTTAGCTCTGATTTTAATCACACCACTGAAAGGAAGAGAAGAGCTGTGGGATATTAATAATGGCTACAGCAAACAACAGCAGATGGTCAGCCTCTTTGTCTATACCGTGTCTCCTGACAATAGACCCATGAGCCGAAACGAGGCTGTAATGACTTCATTAAATGGTGTTTGTGGTTTAGATCAGAGCCACGGAACAAAAGTAGGAGGTTGTATATTTTAAAACAAGGACCTTTTTAACTCTGCAATAATAATAGTCCTCTACCATCAGAGCAGTAGTAGCCTGTGTCCTTGAATTGTGCCGTGGAATGGACCAACCTTTGTGTCTTTTAACAGTTGTACATCATTATCGATGTAGCGGTAGCTACATTTAGAACTACTTTAAAGTTCTTTTCCATCTCAGTGGGAGGAGTTACCCTTGTTCTCATGTTTGAACTCATGTTTAAATATGATTCTATTCCATAAATTGTTTCAAAAATGCTACTGGGGTGATAAGTGAAGGAAAGAGCCCTCAACCGAGAGCAAGTGATTGGGTAGAGGTGAAGGGGCAAAGCACATTTGAGCCTGTGTTTATTTGAGTGTGCCTTTGTGTCTTGCTGTCTGAGTAAAATGGGTTGGAACTAAATAAGTTGCTGATAATTACATGTTTCAGCTGCAGATCTTCACCTTCTCCAAACTACAATATACAGGCACAGCATTTGTTTTGCTTTTT
Organism: Knipowitschia caucasica; assembly: GCA_964034765.1. NCBI lineage: Eukaryota > Metazoa > Chordata > Actinopteri > Gobiiformes > Gobiidae > Knipowitschia > Knipowitschia caucasica. The sequence continues at coordinate 10,108,109 of OZ035841.1, forward strand.
TCTTAGGTGAAAAAGATGTCTTTATTTTGAAATCATAACGATAGCACTCGGTAACCTATATCCATAAAGGGCAAATGGCAGATGCTAATGCATGCGTCATAAAAAAGTGCAGCTATTCTTTTGGGGCGTAAAGGTTTCTTGGGGAGATGCCTGAGCCTCTCTGGGGGGGACAAATGAAACATTTGATTCCCCATTGACAGGCTAAAGCTGTCTGATGGAATTCTGAAGTTTATTGGTAGTGAAAGGGTAATGGATATTATCATTGTCTGTACTTATTATTTTGTCCGGAAGTTCAGACATGGCAAGACATCGTAAATGCCTTGCCTTTTGTCCTTAGCAATTGAAGTCAAAGAAAATTAGGACCTCATCGAAATTGATTCACTTTTCAGCCTCCGAGCCTCAGCAGTTTGAGCTGCTTCACTTTTCTGTGTTTGCTGACGCTTGCTTACACACGCCGCCCGCTTCTAAGAATTGTATTTTGGCTCACTACCCTCAAGACTCCAGTTCTGCTGCCTTTTTTTGTTTTACTCTATATTATTAACAGCAAACGTACCTTTTCATGTTATTGTAGGACATATCCAGGTCTTCCAGTGTAAGCAGAAAGTCGTCAAACACTTGAGGTGATATTTTGACCAACTGGTTGTTGTTGATAATGAGGTGTTGCAGGTTGACCAAACCAGCTAAGTCCCTTGGTCCAAGCATGGTTAAGCGATTACCTGAACACAAAAATCAACATTGCATTGATTTCCAAAGGTCACACTTTGGCTTGACTTAGACTTACCATCAAGATGTAATGAGCGGAGACTTTCCAGGTCTGCGAAGGCCATTGGTCGTATATGATGGATGGTGTTCCTGGACAAAGTCAGGTCAACCAAACCAGTCATGTTTGCAAAGTCAATACCCCCAACTTCTGTAATGAAGTTATCAGCCAGTCTTAGCTCCACCGTCCTCCTGTCAACATTCGGGGGGACGAACAGCAAGCCCTTGTCGGCACACAGCGTACTTAAAGACTCCGATAGATTCCGACAAACACAGTGGAAAGGACAGGTGGAGACCATGCCCCACGTCTCCCCTGCTCCAATCAGTGATGGCAGGAGGCAGCATGTGAGAAGCGTGAGCCAATGGAAAGCCGGGAATGTGGCAATGTCCGGGAGTGTCCGTCTGGTCGTCCGGGGGCAGGCACAGTGCAGGAGGTGTGAAGGATGAGCGATGAGCAGAGTTGGATGGAGGGACAGGGAGAGGATGGACCTGGTGCTTTGGTTATCTTCTCTCCGTGCTCCTCGATGGAGGTGTGTATGGGGCGGATGTGTCTGTTTGTGGGGGCTTGGGGGTGGGGGGACAGGCATGGTAGAGCGCCTGTCAGTCCACAGACCTATGAAACAAGAAAAGAGTTGTCAGGTTTTTGTTTTTACATCTGCAACTAATCATAACTCAATCAGTGCATTATCAGAACTTGGCCTATGGAGTTCAACTTGAAAGATGAAGGATGTTTAGAAAGTAAACAGGTTTGTTGTGAAAATTAATCTCTTGAAACAAATTGGGCACTAAAGAGAAACTGGATATTGTACGGCTATTGTTGGAAATTTAGATTCTTACGCAGAGATCTTGAGAACAAATATCCTGGGGGCTTCTATTTAAATGTTCTTTTTTTTTCTCCAGACAGAAGGAATCAGACGAGCATTTTATATGGCTCGCGGCAGTTTATATGTCTCACAACAGAAGCTAATCCACAGGTGTTAGCTTGTCCAAACAGCCTTGACATGGCAGCATGAACTTAATGACAGTTTTATCATTTATTATTTGTCCTTTTTTGGCCAGATTCCAGTGTTGATGGACTTTGTTTTCTAGCTTACAGACGTTAGCAATGGGACAAAGATAAGTTTTATGGAGACATTATTCTCATAATTCACGGGTAAGGTCAATGAGGGTGATTTTAAAACAAGATTTGAAGATTTGTGTGAAAAAAGTCTGCCGCTACAGATATTCTTGTATAAGAAATATCAAATCCGACTATACACTCACTCTGTCTTTATGCCTTATTGAAAATAAACTTCCGATCTTTTACACTTTTATCTTTTTGATTTTAATACATTGTTATTTTTTGTGGTTTCAAAGTAAAATTCTCCAGCTTTCACTAATCTTTAAAGTTTAAAGAGATGCTGTCGTGTTCGTGCAGCTTTCCTCCTACTGAGACTAGACTCTGCTTGAACAAACACTCGTCCTCCACACTGGCTCTGTGTGGGCCCAGGTCTCCTCCGATAAGCACCTCTTTACTTTTCTGTCCACTTCACTAAGCAGAAACTTATACAAATAACTCACATGTTGTTTTTGTTTTTTTGTTTTTTTTCCAGAGATGTATACATAATTTTCAGGAGCAACACCACACCACCTGCCTCAATATTCCAAATGACAACCGACCCCCACAAGGGTTACCTAGAAACCCTTGAGAGCGGATTAAGCAGGTGTTATATCATACAAACATTTCTTAAGACTCTGGGTCAGGAAAGCAAATTGGGTCAGCAGCCGACAAGCATTTATCCTTGCCTCCGGAAAAGCAGAGGCATTGGCGAAATATCACGGGACTTCAACAGGATTTCAATAGTGCCATACAGGACTACGGCTCAGTGTATATGATTAACAACACGTTAATAGGTGTTTTCAATTAGAATATGGATCGTTAAAAAATGTATTGTCCTTCTAACAATTAAAGCATTGTACAAATAACAAAGATATGCAGAGACACATAAGTTTTTTTAATAATAATATATATAGTAATTATATAGTGCTTTTCATGACACCCACAGTAGTTTCACGTGGACTGAAGTGAGGCCCTTCAACCAAAGCAAATTATTCACACCAAACTAACTCATACTATGTCTAAGGGCACAACAGTTTGGCAATTCATAGCCACAGCCGCCCAACTGTATTAACGTAGGCGTATGGCCTTCTTAGCTTCAGAAGCTAAGAAGGCCATACACTTCTTAGCTTCTATTGTCTTGTCATTAGGGACTTAACCGTACCACAAATGTAACTAAAGGTTACATTCTTCTTGTAGAATTTCTGTATTTAGGTGCCAAAACAACTCTGTGGGAAAGATGCAATAACACATGTACAGATGTTTTCCCAGATAGCTATTTGATACTATTACTATTTGTGCCCTGTTGGAACATGGGGTTAGAACTGCCATTCGTTTACATTAAAAATTGTTGTCTTTCCTTATTTTTAAAGTCCTAAATAGACATTCACCCTAAGGAGTTAAAAAGGTTACCAGAAAAGATATTTTAGCTGTTTTCCGCCCCAATTTTAAACTATAGGCTCTTTGGTTTGTTGGGTGAAACAAACACAACATTCCCTTTTGTGCCTAGATTTAGTCGCAAATCATCTGGGGGAGAGCCTCATTGGTCACTCATTGCAGCCTGGTTCAACACAGGTCTTTCCTTGAAATTCCCCTGCATCTGTCTGCCATCTGTGCCTCTGTGACGGACAGTTGTATTGTTAGCCATGCAGGAAGTCAGTCACACAAGTCCCACCTAACGAAAACATGGCATAGTGTAAGGGATGATTCACGGATGGCTGATTGGCATGCATAATAGTTGTCATAGCAACTGTACCCTCAGCAGAGTGACAGCATGCGTGTTGGAAACCGTCGGAGAGCGGAGCAGACTGGGATCGAGACAGTGACTCACACATTGACATTGCAGGTAGATGGCTGTATTTATATGTTAAGCAATGTTCGCAAGTGTGCATTGCCATAAGCTCTGTGATGATGTTCATGATGTATGCAATAAAAACCAATGCTTTGACTTGCCCCTACAAGCACACATCACCATACATCATGCCACATTGAGAACGAGATGCAAATTGCCCAGCTCAATATTTCCCATTAGCGTTGCTACTGGAATAGCTGAAGCAAGGCAAGCCTGGGAAGCAGTAACGGATATCAAAGTATTCTGGCGTTCTTGCTCTCGCTGCCTACTCCACACTTTGCTTTGGTGTGCTTCCAATAGTAATGTTTTATATTTTTACAAGAGCGGATAGAATGTCCTAAATCTCATCCTCGTTTTGGCCCCGATAGATGAAGAAACATGCAGTACTGCGAGTGCTTAGCAAAGGTGTTATAAAGCTGTTAACGAATGCATAGACGATGCAAAAGTGTGTGAGCCGCTTTGGGGTTACAGCCCTGATTATCAATTGCAGAGTAAATTATGACAAAAACTAGGTTCTGCTTTCATTACATTTTAGGCTTAAATACAGTCAGTATGGCAAAAAGGCTAAACCAGTAAAAAAAAAAAAAAAGTTTAAAGCTGGGGTAACTTTCTACCTGTCCACCCTCCCAGACACAAACACATTGTTTGTATGAGAACAGTTCGTCTTAAAATATATATATATATATATTTTACATACTTTCAAATAGTGACTGACATGGCTGTCTTTGTACGTTGAGAGCTGATTGCCTGAGTGAGGGGTGTCCTCTCTTAAGAAATAGATCTGACAGAGGCCAAAAATACATGCATGTGAAAACTGATGATAAACAGAAAATAATAGAACCAAACTGTTTTGAGAGCGAGGAACTACAGTAGCCAGCTTTAACATGTGACATACTTCTAAAACTTGAAGTTGAATCTGTAACAAATCAGACAGGTCAACTTGGAAGGTCCCCAGCTGTCTTGTGACATAGTGAGTTTGTTCCAAAAAATTTTTGCCTTAGAAAATGCTAGTTTAAGCATTTGAGAAACTGCTTGCGTCGGTTATAGTAGAACAAGCGGGGCACTCCAGTTTCCGGCTCGGGTAATGCTCCCACATGCTTGTTTTTCCGGACCAAAGTCAATATGCTCAAACGCGCCCCACTTCTTCATATGACCTTTATCTGTCTTTGCCTTTGCGTTTATTCTCTCTCTGGAAATAACTTGGTGTATGGCGCTGCCTGCCATTTTCACTTTATAATTTTCACACTTTCAATTTTGCACTCCCTCTTTTCACCCTTGGCTAGTTCTGCATTCTTGAGTCTTGATTCCACAAAACAAAAGCCAAACAAAATCAAATTGAGTCACGGTCTGTGGTGTGTTTGATAGTTGAATGTTGGCTGCTTTAAATTATCCAATCCATGCTGGAGCACATTCAAAACCTTTAGTAATTTGATCATTTAAGAATAATCTTTAATCAGGACTGGATACTAATGTTGTTTATGCTTGGCCAGGTCAAAGTTCATGTTGTGGTTAAATATCAGGAGACATTCATATTATGCAAAATCTACTGTTTTGAGCTTTCAGCCTACAGTCATAATTGTTGCAATTCATCAGTCTCAGATCGGAAGTTCTTTTTAGATCCATCAAGGCTGATATCCCTGGCGCACAAATGTATCCCTGCCCCTCTTATCTATGACACTATGACATCACGCCCAGACCAGTATTCTGCATATCCACCTGAGAAATTGTCCAAACCTTTCAATGGTTTTGTTAAGTCCTCTGAGATGACTACTGTTGTGATTTAGGGCTATTTAATAATACATTTGATTGTATTGTATTGTATTGTAATAGGCAGAAAGCAGTTTTTACCCATCATACTTTTTAACCATACATGTTCTACTTAAGATAGTATTTCACATTCTGAAACAGGAAATACAAAGTCAAGTAGTAGTATTGTTATTATTTTTGGCTACACCAATGTATAGAATTTCTTAATGCTTCACTAGCCTATTTTGGCATGCCTGTTATGTGTTAAACTCGGCGATCTACGAATTCATATGCCTCACTGTGAAACTTTATTGGCAAATAAATACAATCTTAATTTAGACAAGTTTAAAATTGACAGGCAAACATTTTTTTTCTGTATTGTAATCTACTGTCATCTCGTCCCACTGTGTCTGAACTCTACTTGCTCATGCTCTTTTGTTCAGTCCATTCTTCCCGCACTGTTTATCTCACAGCTGTGTTATCTTTTCGAGCCCATCTCTCCATCTTTGCTCACCCCCATATGTGCCTCCGGGTGCTCCGTAAATTTCTGCTTTCCCCTCTTTTCTGTGCATCTCCTCCTGCTTTGTGCTCTTGTCCGCCCTTGAGGCAACCCGACAATGTTATCAGTCACCCCCGCTGCCTCCTCGCCTCCTCTCCTCTCTCCTACCTCCTACCACCTTCTGTGCATTCTCTCTGCTTTCCTAATCGCTTGGCTTCATCCATGTCTCCATGTTGCCACTTTTGAGTTTGGTCCTAAACTGTGCACTATTCTTTTCATCAGATCTCATTCGCCGCTCTCCTCCCACACATAGCAGGACATTTGCAACTATACCCGACGGTAGCTTCTCCGCATGAGCTGGGTGTAACCGTACGCCTCTCCTCAGACATCGATCTGACCAGGAAAGATGGATGACAAACTGTCCCGTTCATTTACAGTCTCGTTTTACAACCAGCAAGTCCAAAGTCTGGCCCCCGAGCCGATCAGAGCCTTCTTTGTCATTATATCTGGTCCATAGCCTAGCCATTTAGCTCATAAACACAAGTTCAAGTCGCCATCCAGACAACAACAGTATACCATAGTATTTCATGTGCACACCAAGAGATGCTCATACCAAGAGATACCCTCTCACTCATGCAACACAAAATAAACACACACTAATATACACACACGCACACTGTACACACACCCTCTCTCTCTCACTCAGACAATAGATGGCCCATACACTTTCAGACCCTACACCGTTTCCCCGTCACTTGCTCTTTGCTGAAGGCATCACTCTTTCCTCCACATTTTAATTTAGTACTTTTTAAATACAAATTGGCATGCATTACATCTTTGCAAAGATCAAAACCTCTAGAATCTATCTTCAACTTTAACCTTACAGAAGGTTGTCTGTAATTGTGGCACAACAAGCTGTAAATGGCGCTAATGTAATTCATAAAGAAATAAACAATTGTCCTTCAGCTGTGTCAAATGGATACTATTATAGAAATCTTACACCTCATTTTAAATATGGTATTCCGGAAAAAAATAAAAGAAATCTACATAGTCAATACATCTAATCCATGGCATAAAGTGATTATTATAGTGTATTATAAACATTCCTCCAAATTATTGATCCAAAACTAAACAATGAAAGAAGACAACTGCTATACTGATTTGCACCTGGCCCTTTTATGTACCGAAGTCTATGTAAACCTTAGAGAACAAAATCTCAAACCAACTTTATAAATGAGATGGGAAAGTTGACAAAAAATACAAATAATATGTTATATTTTCATCAAGTTGGCTTTGCCCAGCTTGTAATTGGTTATTCTCCTTGCACTGTGTGATGCTGTCTCTAGTTAATCACTTTAGTGGAATCTAAGGTGTTCTTTTCACCGTTTAGCTTCTTATTGAAGACAGCAACTGGTTGAGACGTAATTAGCTTGTTAACACTTGTGAAGATGCTCGCAGTTAGCAGCCAAATCATGATGTCAAGGTAATTACGTCTGAACCAGGAGTTGTCTTTTAACAAAAACCTAAGCAATAAAACAAATGATGCTTTTCAGTGTAATTTTCTGAAACAAAGACAAAGTCACGGTTAAACTGTAAATCTTATGCAATTGCAGTGTATGCAGTTTTTTTCCAAGCACTATATTCATTCTAGCAATAAAGTGTCTCAACCAAGTTACTTGTAACCATCTACTATTCCTTTTCATTTATAGATGTTGCTCCACTAACTGCCGTGCGATCCAATATTTGTTCATTTAAACTAAAACATTCCTGAATGGACTCAAATCCGATCAAAGTATGTTTTGACTATAAATTACAGTAAGAAAGAGTGTTTAAAAGTTCACAAACTGCTGTCTTTCCAAGGATAAAGAAAAATACAAATAAAACCCTTTATTATCATTATTATTATTAGTATTTATATTACTACTACAGTAAAAAATGAAAATAAGTTCACAAATGCAGTTGGCAGAAAGGCAGTTGCCTTTCTTTTGCAAAGGATAAAGAAAAATCGGAGACAAAGCATTGAATTTGTTTTTCAATTTAGTTTGACACAAGCAGCCTCTAATATCACAGGAACTGGGTGGTTATCATGAATGCTGCCTGTATTCTTCTGTAATGAAAGAAACTGTAGATAAGTCCTTGAGTGCGGAATCATTCTTCACATAAAATGTCGTATCTTGTTGGAAGCAGCGCTGCTTTTGTCCTTATTTTGTCATGCATTGTTTTTGGCTTATCGCCGCCTCTTTAGAGTGTGCCTGTGCTCTTCTCGTGGGATCAATAATGTCTTATCTTACACTGTACTCTGCAGCCATGAAGGTCTCCAGCCTCTATCTGCACACTGCCCACCCCCTAGTCCCACAGAGAAACCAGATGAAAGACTGGAAATGGGTTCACAAACACTTAAAAATGATCAAAAATATGGTAATTGCTTGAAATTATTATATTTTATCAGGTTGGCTTTTTTAAAACAATAGACAATAGGTTCAAGTGCAGTGGAAGGAGAATCTTCTATAGTTTAAGTTCAAGTTATTAGTGTTGTAAGGCGGTCAAAGTTTGCTGAATTAGGAAAATAAATCTATTATCCGTCATATTTTGCAGTGTTGTCAGGGCGCTGGTTCGATTTCACTATGTCCATAGTAGTCCAACAAGGTTCAATTGGTCATGTGATTTCAGAGCATTTCTTGTAGTTGTAACTGACGGTTTGAACTGCTGGTGTGGACTATACTCTTGGACCATAATCTCGTGTGGTCAGCTCTTTTATAAAGTACTATTAACCGGGATGGGGCTTTTTTACTGTCACACGCCTGGGATTCTGTCCCAAAGAAGTGGGACTACTAATGGTGATGCCGACCTGCTTCTAGTGGTTGGATGACAGCGTTAAAAACTGTAAAACAGCTGACAAAACAAGTCACATGAACATCTTGGTGTCTTCCTCCTCTGAGGAAGACTGCGTGCCAGCAGTCAAAACTATCAAGTACAAGAAAAAAAACAGTTTTTTAACAAAAGCAGGTAGGTGCCCAAGTAAAATTCACTCTAAAATATAAATTCTGAAGATTTTCTATACAGCATCCTTAATTCCCACAAATGTGTCCAAACATTGCTCAAACATCTTTATGTACGTTCTCTTTGTTCTATGAAGTCTCAGTTAAACTTTTCAGTGAATCTTTAAGGCTTAAAATTGCAATCTATTATCAACACCTGAAATAAAATCAAAAGACATGAATCAGGAGGACAGGCATCGCTCTCTCACTTGTCCTCCCCTATCACTGTGATTGGCTTAAATATCATAGACTCTTTGGTGATAAATAGGTATTGTTTTTGTGATAGTTGATTTTTTAAATTTAATTGTAGTGCTTGATAAAATGAAAACTGAAAGCAGTCCTTATGGGGAGAAAAATCCTGATTAAATGTTTTTCCAGATCAGTCAGCCCTACTGCATATGAACGCAAATCTCAGCCTTCCACATCTTTTCTTGAAGCTCCCTGGTGTATGTAAATGAGGTTGACAGTTTTTGAATCTTCTACATGCTTTTAAGTGTTCGCAACAGGAGGGAAAGTGCACATGGCTGCTGTACTGTGCGCGGTAAAGCTCTCCCTCGGCCCTCATGTTTGTTGTAGTGTTTTTTATTCTTTCAGTGAGAGAAAGAGACTGTGACAGAGGCTTATGCAGCCGAGGACAATGCCCCACGAGTGTTCACTTCACTATCGCATTGGACAAACGCATGCACGCTCTAAGGCAGTGGGCAATGTATGAGGCCACGGATGCCATGTTTTGTTTTCAACTCTATTTTGGGAAAGCTCTCACTACAGCCTTACGCGACCTCCTGAGAGAATGAACAGACGGGAGCGGGGCTAAGCCAAAGCACGGGCTAAAAGTGCAAGAAAGTGCTAAATGCAGTGGCTGCCTGGATTATCATTTTGGACCACCTTCTAAAAGTTTTAAGCCACCTGCATCTCAAGAGGCTTTTTAAGAAATATCATTCATAGCTTTAAAATGAAATATTGGTCAATATAATTGGGCCATATCCAAGCAACTTACAGTTTAAAGTTACAATACTAACTTTTGCTGGTCACATAGATGTAGCCCCACTAACTGCCAGGCATTCCAAAATGTGGTCAATGAAACCAAAGTATGTTTTGTGCGATGAATAACAGTAATAAAAAAAGTGTTTCAAAAGTTCACAAACTGTTGTCTTTATATTAGTAGAACACTTCTTTTGCACACTGAGAGCCTATTGACTGAGTGAGGATTCTTTTTCACCTTTTTGACAGGAATAGATTAAACAAAAGGCAAAAATACGTGCAGGTGAAAACTTGGGATGGAAGTGTTTTGAGAGCAAGGATATATAGATATACGTGACTTTTTAGTGAAAGATGCAATGCTTATTTATTTAGAAATGAAATTATTGCTCGACAGAAATGATCAATGTGCTGTTGTAGTAATAGTATTTTGACTTGTTTAATTCACTTTGAAATATAACACATTTGATTAAAAATGTAAAAAGCTGGAAAACCACCAGATATATCCTTTTTACATATCTAACTTATGATCTGCATCCTTCTCCCACTCTTAATCACCCTACCACTATCCTTAACGTTACCCCAATGCAACAGGTTCTTCCTGCTTGCGTGGCATTGCTTTGCATATCCCTGCGTTTGCTTTCGCCTGGATACACAAATGCCATTAGCCAATAATCGACTTAAATCGACTTAGGGAATGTTGCAGTGTTTATAAACAAGAGGATTTGTATTAGCTGTGAAAGCCACTTATCAGCAGCACAGTAATCCATGGTCTGATTGGAGAGGGGCCACATGCCGACCGCAGCCCTCATGGCACCCCTCCACTGAAGGTGTGGGAAGAGGATGAGAAAATCAACTGTTGATCGAACCAGATTAGAAATAATATACCATGGCCTTTTTTATCCAAAAGACGAGGGCATTGCACACTAAAAATTGAAGTCCAAAATGTAATGTATTTATTGCCTCGGCCGTTTTATTCTTCATCAGATCATTCTTTTTCTTTGGACCAAGAGCGTATATATTGCACACCAGAGAAATGAATACGATGATGAAGGCTATAATAGGCAAAACTACGTCATTTTTCAAATACCATTTTGAACATTATTTACTTGTTTGGTGTGCAATCCATTATCTTTTCAAAAACACACTTTAAAGCAGTGAAAAGGACAACAAGAATCTGAATGTGTTTGTCAACTGCTTTTCTTCATATTCCTTTTACTTTGGAAAATACCTTGAAAAACACGAGTTCTTGCTATTTATTGCTCTTTTTGTTTGCCAGCATTATCGTTCCATCCCTCAAATCCTTCATTTACTTGAAAAATTCAGCTGAAAAGTTTCAAGACTGAAGTGGAAACGCTGCTATATTTCCACTGATATAACTCCAATCTGGTTTCGACGCGATTGCCCTGACAGCTCAACTATCTCATGCTGCTCAATGCACAGAGGTGAAATTTCAAATATGTTTCAATGATTAACTTTTGTAACTGTTCGTCTTCATAACTAGTGCACCTTCGGACCAAAGCTATTCGCACCAATAATAATCCCAGGCCCTTGATATTGAGTGAGGGCTTGGGTGCCGAAACAACATCGCACATACCAAAACAGTCTTCCCACACACTCATAATTATAGGAAGGGTGAAAGCGTACACTTTTGCATACACGCTTACACACGTTCTCTCTCTCGCGCGCGGCAAGGAACAAAAGAACGCCCACAAAGCATCTTCACACGGCACTTGCATGTTCACTAAGCCCACTTATCCTTTTGATAGTATCGCCTCACTGTCAGTGCTTTGTCAGATTTATGGACTGTGTCTGTATAGAAAGCAAACCCAAGCTGTTTTAGGCATCAAGACAAGAATAAAATGGAACGAAATGGGCAAGCAAGATGGAGGAGGCAGTTCGTCCATGTTTGGTGGATTTTCATGAATTGACTGTTTTTGTTTTTAGATTTAGGTTCATGTTATGTCTATTCATTCCTTACAGAGCTAGCAATATGTGCAGATATAATACTGAAGTGTTGTCCAGCCTGGTGTGCCCATAGGGAACTTGTACTTAGATCATCAGTGGCTGTTTTAAATATGCTATAGTCTTTGTCCTCTGATCAAGGCCTGTTGGCTGAAAGACGTTATGGCTCAGTAAGGTCTATCATGCATGCCATAACTATTAAAGCCATTTTATTTAACAAGAGGGTATTGGTTTTGGGTAATTCTGCACATTTACTAACCCCACACCAAAGAGAAACTCATTCACTAATATCCATGACTTGCAAGTAAGGTCCAGGAAGTAATCCTCTTATCTACTTTAAATGTTACCGTTCCTTTTTAGGTTGGGGTACTTTTTTGTTTCGTAAATACATTTTGTTTTTGACGACAGGAAGAGTTTTTAAGTAACATATAGAACCCGAACTTTTTTTTTTTTTTTTGATATACCGAAGGCTTAGCAAGGGTGGTCTTTTCCTTTGTATTTTAACCATGTTGAATCTGATCTGATGTGTCCGAGGCCAAACATACATGAGAAAAGCATCGAACCAAACAGTTTTGAGAGCTTAGATGAGCTAAAATGGTTCACATTACATATTTGTGTGCACTAAGAGTTAGTCACTGCCGCTTTAAGTTCAGAAAATCTTGCTGAATATCTGTGACACTCTTCAAAACCATCCTGTCTATTCTCATTTCGTAAAAAGCCTATTCCATCTATCTTAAGTTTGTGGCAGGGTTAACAAAACTCCACATAGAGAGTTCGGTTTTAGGATTAAGACAAAGCTTTCTCAGACAGCACTTTTTGGATGAGCAAGATGGAGGAGTGGTTCTTGACAGCATTGGCAGTGGAAGCGAACGGTTGTACGCCGTGCCGCGCTCGGGCAGAGAAATATGTAAAGGCGATAAACGGGTGAAGGCCGTCATCAGTCATTGTCAGGGAGAAGGAAGGAAGGGCCCGGGAAGAGTGGATTTGATTAGGGAGGAAAGCGAACTATTACAATCATAGGATGGACACGGGGAGGAGAGGATTGATGAAATATGGCTCTGTATTCTAAGACACTAAACCCACGGCTGATTGTAGATAGAAAACGCTTCTTATTGGTATTTTCCTTTGGTGTCAAGTTAAGTTATCCTTCTCCAATAGGGAGCTTCATTGCATATCCATTTGGCAAATATGTTTTTTTTACTGGCAGACAAATGGTAGTTTACAAACTACAAAATGGTAAACAATATGGTGCAGTCAATGTAGTTATTCTATAGTATGGATTTTTCATTATTTGATGAAGAGATGGATACATGCAACAGTAGTTTGAGAAATATTTTTAGTAGAAACATTGTCTGACAGGAAAGCAGGGGACAAGTTTTTAGATGCACTTCAAAATATGTTGAATTTTGAGTTGACCAAAAATACAAGATATGATTCCAAGCTATTTAAAAAAAAAAAAGTATTAAATTGTTATCTGATAAAATGCCACTCATACTTCTATATAGTACAAGCCTGGTTTTGTCAGCTCTCTGAAGTTAAGCAAGATAGTGCCTTGGGAAAACACTGATGGGAGACTGCAGGGGACAGGTACAAACGATTTGAGTCATAAGGATTGATCAAATTCCTTGATTTGCAGGAAATTCCATCTTTATCAACCATGTCAGGAACACATCTGGTGTGGCGTGTAGGTCACCCCTTTGGAACAAATTTTCATACAAGGATATTGACTACATCTAGCTTTTGTTCAAATCGGCTTCTCCCGCATTCTGCAAACACTATGGTGACGTCAGCACTATTTTAGTCCAAAGATATAGTTAATCTTTAAAACCAAGGCTCTTATTATATATTGAATGTACTTGGCCTTGCTGTGTTAGCAAAATCTACTCAATCATTATAAACTCTTGAACTAAGACAGTAATAAATCATGACTGCCACACGTTACAATAATCAATATCCACAAACATATTTCCTTCTCTGTGGACTATCATGCATGCTCCAGCTTTACAGGCGGGGGGTAGTGATTGAAGGAATAGCTTACAGGGCCCCTGAGGTAACTCTGAATGAAGCGACTGTGAATTCTCTTTAAAATAAAAGGATTGCGGTCGCCAACACAGCAGGATTCCAAAATAATACAGTTATTCAGAAGCGCGTGGCTCGGCTAATTCCTTCCTATCCTCGCCGTGGTGATGTAGAAAAGACTTTGTTTGCATACAAGGCTCCCCTTTGCGCTAAATCTGGTCAAGATCCTTCCTGTGTGGATTGTTTTCCCTGTAATTGTTTCTATTTCCACATAACACATTGCAAAGTCACACATTATTCTCCCTCTTTTCCCCCTTTCTACCTTTGGAAGACGTCCACCGAGCCATCGATTTTCGAATTAAACGGTTTACGTGGAGGTCTGGTTTTGTTTCGCCCCTGCACTTTACTTGCTGAGGGAGATTGTAAAGACTTTTGCTGCAGGTCGTTGGGAAAAAAGACTAACTTGCATCGTCCAACAAAGTAGTGCTTGAGGCCAGAGTACCTTATCTTAATAGGGAGCAGTTAAAAGTATCTACAATCTATGGACACGATGGCAAGCCCAGGGGAGCAGCTTTTGGAAGGAGCCAACTTGCTATCTGCAAATGTATTGTAAGATTTCAATTTTACCTAACCTTTTTATTGTCGTTAAATACATAGTTTGTGTTTGTTACATGTTGTGAACAAATCACAGCACCACACGCTGTCAAACATGGTTGTCCCTGTCATTTTCACTTTGACAGAGATCAAAAATGCATGCATGTGAAAACAATTGAGAGAGCTTATGGAACAGTGATGAGAGCTCAGAAAGCAGTGTTATTATATTGTTTATTTTTGTGTGGTTTCAATGTCAGGTGCCCCGGCTTTAATAGCTGCAGCTGTGATTGCTGGAAACTACATACTGTACCATTTTCAGGGTTTGTGATGGATATTTCTGGGAGATACACTTCTATTGGGTGTGCTAAAACAAATCCATGTATGTATGCAGTAGAAATACAGGTATTTTCATATGTGAAGTGTCCTTAATGTGTTGAATTATCTTTTCACATTTTGCTTATTATTTTGTTTACAATTTTGTATTCTGAGAGAGTGCACACACTTAAGCAGGAATTAATAGTTCAAATAATTGTAGTCTTTGTCTTTCTCGAATTTGTAACTAAATATTATATTGAGTCACAATAATTGTAGCAATACATTTTGTTTGAGATTTTGTTTTGAAAAAAAAAAAATGTGTGCAGTAATTACACTATTAAACATGCTCTCAATTGTTTTGTTGAGTCGTTGACTGGTGAAGTGGGTGATGCGCTATTTCCAGGAGGCAGGGCTTTCCTCTGGTTTGCATTCGGCTCGGGCTGAGGACCAGTGAACCGTAGGGACTTGTGAAGTGGTGGACAAGAAAATCCTAGGCATTCAAGCATGGCATTAAGTACACCCAGCACCATCCTCCTGGCCTTATGAGAGGACTGCATTTTCTACTTGATGTCACAGCTAACATCTTTGCCCTCGCTACATATGGAGCTGGTGGTTACCGCGCCCTTAGCTGTCCAATATATACAGTACTTAGAGAAAGCTGTCTGTGATTTTGCCTGTTTGAAATTTGTCCGCACATACTGTCTGATTTTGATGTGTGTTTGAAGAGTGCAGAGGGTGAGCTTGGTAACTTTTTATTTTTATTTCTTAAAACCCTCATCTTATAAGTCAACATCTTGAACATACTTGTAAGTGAGTCACTATTGGATGTTTTGGGATGAGAGCCATTTAGCTGAGTGAAGGTGGTCCTCTCTTTTTTATTGTTTTTCTTAAAAGGTTGATCTAAAGATGTGACAGAGGCCAAAAATTGGTACATGAAAACTATAGTGATTGAACCAAAGCAAGAAGATGGATTTTATAAAATGTTGTGGTTTTAAAGCTGGGGACTGCAGTCTTACGCCACAGAATAAACTATTCATACTTTCTGATGTGGATGGAAATATCTTTGCAACTGTTCTACATTGTGTCCATTGGGCAATTTACAAAAGCCCTGTACATAACAAGCATTGACAAAATATAAACCCTATAGAACTTCAGTCTCAACTTTTCTCAACTTTTCTAATTCTGGGAGACAATCTCTTCATTGCTGTGGGTTTCCTAATTCCGTTTCCTCCCGATGGAACCCTGCTCTGCTGCTCAACTTGGGGATTAAAATTGCGGGAAGGTAAATTGAATTGGCAAACAAGAAATAATATGTTGATTTTTACTCTGGCCTCGGATATCGCAGACAACTGGTTCTGGCTTGAATTCATAAGGGTTAGTTATATGCTCTGGTCCTATATTGTGTTCGATATGTTGTGTAAATGTGTTGCTTTGATAACTGCAATTAACACCAAGATGAGGATAGCTTGTCCGTTGTCTGATTTGTTCAAAATATATATTTTTTCATGGGCTATTTAAGAAAGTAAAAGATTTGTTTACAACACTTTATACATTAATGAAACCCAGCTTTAAATTGCAATCAATTTCAATTAGGACAAATTATAATTCAAGCAAAAATTTAGATATTTTTCTTTCCCCAAATTACAGGCTAATATTTTCCATTCAACATTTTACACAACCTGCAAAGTTTATGGCGTTCATGTATATACAGTATTGTTGTGCACATTTCCTCGGTGCAGCAGAACAGATGAGGGGAATAAGGGGTGAAAGCAGCAGTCTGTCTCCTCCTCAGACTTTAACATAGAAGAGGAGTCATCTTTCATTGGCTCATATCTGTCATACTGCAGCCACAGAGGCAGCTCAATATTCTCCCTGCTTTGATGCCTTGCCTTTTCCAGATGGTGGTTACATCTGATTGAATTGCACACAAACACGGTTAAATCTGGGTCTAATAAAACATTGTGTATTTGCGAGCTGACATCTACAGCCGGAATGTATTTATGAAAACATGGCATCTATTTGTGTTTAATTGCCACAAAACAATATGGTTAATGTAGAGCTTTATATTGTGTGTAGGCTGTTGATTTAGAATGAGACATTGTGAATCCCCCCCAAAAAAACTTTCCTAATGAGGGCTCTAATTTGGAATGCTGTTTTATAGCTCCAATATACTTTGATACATTGCTACTACTTTTTTGTAGTACCAATGTATCAAACCCTGCTGTCTTGCTGCCTGCTGTGAAACAATGTAATCTTTTATCTTTTGCATACTTAGAAAGAGCCCTTTGAGTCACTAAATTGGTGCTTTGGCCTGAGAGCTGGTTCTCTGAGCAGGAGCTCTCCTCTTTTCTTTCTGTCAGAAAAAAAAGCTAATCTAAATATGTAATGGAGGCCAAAAAACTAACATTTTAAAACTAGTCTCATCTGAAATCGTTCAATTTGTTGTTGTTTGAATGATTGGTGCCTAGCTTTAAATAAATTAGCTGTCTATTCCACCAGAAAATGTCGTATGTATATTTGGTCTACACCAATGATTTGAATTTTTATTTACTTCTGTTTCCTTACAATCATAATTGCAATTCTGTCCATCTTTACTGGATGTATACGTTTTCTCCACAATGCACACAAATGCCTTATTGTGAATAGATAGATGGAAGGCTGGGCAGATTTTCCATTCATCTCATGCATTCCTTTGAACCATGCACCAACACAGCCCTGGGATTCAGATAAATCTTAGCCTTACAATGGATCATTTGTACACAGGTTAAATATGTATAGGCCACTGTGTTGGGAAATCACACAGGGATGTTTGGTCCCTATAGGGCTGTCCATCTGAGCAAATCGGGCCACTCCACACAATGCCGGAGATCCCAGGCTGCAGCAAGCGCTGGAACCTTCTGCTGCTTTGTGGTGCTATAAATATGCACTAGTCCCTCCATTTTCTCACGAACTGTATGTGCCAGGAAGATGGATAATAACTCAGCAGGTCAAGCCAGGTTTTTGTTGTTGTTGTGAGTCAACTTGAGCCACGGAGGCAGAAAATATATTAAAGCAGTGGCCTAATGAGATGCCAGGATGATGTCAAGAGAGGAGTTGGCTTTAAATGTTCAAGATATAGTTGAATATTCAAGTTTTCAGAGAAAGAAAACTTGAATACCATTTGATACTATTTAACACTGCATCAAAGAGCTTGCAAAACCAGGATGGATTAAATGGATTAATACCCTAAAAGGTGGGTGTGGCTAATTGTTTAAAATGATATACCTGACCTTGCAATTGAAACCACAGAGAATGATTTAAAGAGTTTTAATATTGCATTAAATACCCTAATATTCTGCCGGTTTGATCAATATCTTTCAATAAATGACACTTTTAAAATTTGATTAATTGCTTTAAAAACAGAATTCACTGTCCCCTGTATCCTGTACCCCACCCAAAAACACTTTTTAGTTTTTTTTGACACTGGATGAGTGTCATCCAGTGTCAAAGTGGATTTCCATATAGATAAATATGGTTTACAATTTATGTTATATATAATGTGTTTCCATTAAAATGCACAAACACAAACATAATAGATATCAGAACCAAATCCCATGAGTAGAACCTCTTTAGCTGAAGGTGCATGTGCTTGTCCATATTTATCTTATGGCGGATGAAAAAAATGAGTTTGAAAGAAATACTTACCATCACCACTAACCAATACCACGCAGCGCAAGTCTGACATTTGGGTTCCAAAAGCTCTTTTGAAACTACCAGAGTCCATCATGCTCATTATCGCAGCATGAGAACTAATCTGCTCTGAGGAGAAACATAACTGTGCAGTCCTTTCAAAAGGGCATTCGTACTGAATAAGAGGAAAAAGTCTCTTATAATCCTGTTGTTGTTCATAAGTTCTTGATGAAAAAAAATAAAATAACCTGTGAGCACATATAGGACAAACATGTATACATTCAATAATCAGCCGAGCGTGTCTGGGCCTCTGGAGTGAGAAAGTGGGTCAAGGTTTCTGTAAATTGATGTTGAAAGGTTCATCTGATGACTCTACTCTGCGTTCGTTCCACACCTCAAAAGGTCAAATTGGACCCCAGGCAACGCGACCTATCTCTGGCTTTCAACTGTGTTATTGGTGAATTACAGTGTTGATAAAGTGTAGGCTGATCAAGCTCAGCGTTATAACGCCTGACAAGAGCAGAAATGCATTGTACATGATCGCGAGGCGGAAATTTTCCTCAATGTGTTGGAAGCTGGGGGCGACAGTAGCTCAGTTGGTAGAGCATTGGCCTTTAGGCCAGAAGGTCGTGGGTTCATTTCCCACCTCTGCACATTCTCCACCGACTCCCACTGATGACTGCTGTTGTTGTGTCCTTGGGCAAGACACTTCACCCCACTTTGCCCAAAGCCCCCACTGAAAGATCAAGGCTATGCTCACACTCAGAGAGCAGCCGTCCTCCTGTGGACTCACCACCTGCAGAGGGTCAGTGAGGGGCTGGTGCTATGAGACTTGGGTGGCATCTCTGACTGCCACCCCCCTGACCCAGAAATGGATTAAAGGGTAGAAAATGGATGGATGGATGGTGTTGGAAGCTGAAAATGTCAAATCTATTTTGCGTTAAGAAAGTGAATGCGTGCTTTTGAGTCACATATTTACATTGTATATGTGTGTGGTTTACTTACAGTAGCTCAAAGTTGGGGTTTTATAACCATTCACTAAACATGTATTATAATTATAGTTTTAATGTGAGAGCTGCTGTATTGTAAGTCCCCTGTGGATCAGTATGGTTCGCTCAAGTCTGTACTTACTCTAAATCTTAATTCAAAATCTTTTTTTCTATAGCCCTAAATCACAGCTGTACTCATCTCGGATAACTTTGCAAATTTGTCATTATACCAACGTAGATCATATAATTGAACAGTTCAAATACAGTAAATTCAATTATCACAAACACTTTAACCCAACTAACCCATAGGTACATTATTTTATTATTATTACATTATTTTAAGACAAGATAACTGTCATTCATACCACAGAGGGGACAACATTGCAGCTGCTATTTGGAAAAAATAAACTATTAGCAGGTAGCATGGGTCTGTTTTCTCCATCTGGATTATAGAACTGATAGCAGAATAGAATTTGCCATAGAGGCCTTGTTTTTTACTCAGGACCTCATCATACTAAATGGCCTTAATTAAAATAGTCTAACAAGCTTTGGAAAAAGTAATTCAGTAGTACTTTCACCCACACATATAACATGCCCTGCCACAAAATATCTTTCAATCTTTTTGTTGTGTGCAGTACTTGTCCTGACCTTCCACTTCTACCCTTTATTCATTGCTTGAAGTTGCTATTTTTGCCTATTGGTTTGTTTGTGTTCCTCTGCGCACCTGCAAACCCAGCGGAGGCTAATCAACGTAAATCCAACATGAACACTGGTCTATAAGCAGCATGTCGGAATGTCAACAACTCCCGCCCAATCAGAAACCACGCTGTGTCAATTATATGGACCGTGATTGGCTGGTACTGCACACTGGAGTTGATAAGTGGTGCTTTGGTGATTGAGCCGGAAAATGTCATAGTTGTAGAATGCCACACACGTTAAAGCTAGGGAATCCTGATCACACATGCTGTCTTCATCTTATTCAAAAACAGACATTTTTTCCTTCCTTAGTGCTGATTGGCTGGGATTTTATGTCAGTTTTTCATTGAAAGTACGTGTGAAAATTAGTGCTAGAACCAAACAGTTTTTTTTTGTGTTTCCCTACTTTGGTACACAAGCTTTAAAATGATATTCTGACCTCCTCATTACAACAACAAAAATGTATGAACGGCAATTTTACCTAGAAGTGCACCCTTTTACGTTTTTATTTAGTTAATATGAAATAATGCGGTTGGAGCCCTTCTCTCCTCCATGAAGGCAAAGGAAAATCTCGAATTATAACGTCACTCTCCTCGACGTTCCTGTCACAGTAGGACTTTACAGTTTGTCTAAATACGCGGCCGAGCTTAGGAGACTGTCATTTTGTTGCACGGAGCTCCACACTGACGGACTGGAGCGTTGCTAACTGCTACATCTGCTCTGAATACTTGTGATGCAGAAATGGCATCGATGCGTAGAGCTGTTTTGTGCAGCGGCCAGGTGTCGGCACATGCAAAACACTGGACGCACTGATAAGCACAAGTGCTTTGATCGTGAACGGAAGATCCATGTTATCACGGCATGCATTATGCGTTTTCACTAGAGGTTGGGTCCATGTTTTAGGATTGTAGTTTAGCTGGTGGGCAAATACCAATACATCTTGATGGGAAAGAAGATATTTTCAAAAGACTTGTTGGAGTATAAATCCCAGATGCCCAGGCCAACATTATGCATATGATTTTTAGTAATAATTTGACCATTATTTAGATTTAGAATTTTTAGTTTTGTTTTTAAATTACTGAGAAACGAGCTCTAAACCAGGATAAGAAATCTGACCCTTGACACTAGTTGGATGCAAAGATTTTCAGCTGCCCTCTTCAAAAATTTTAAACTATAGGCTCTTTGTGTTTATACTCTGGGATATTACATAAAAAATATTCTAAGTCCAGCTTTAGATGTCAGTTTCATGCAGGGGTTGTTTGCAAAACGTGTTGCCTACTTTATCTATTTTTTGTTGTTGTGAATGTCACAGGACATTTAACTTTCATATGACTCTTCCTGTTGAAACTAAAATGTATTTATTTATGAGGGAAATATAGTTAGGTATCCCAGCTTTAATAGTACTTTGTGAAGTCTAGCCAGCCCAACCCAGAAAATTACAAAACGTTTTGGTCATAAAATTGGTTGATCGTGTTGCAAATACTTTGAGGGCTTTCAATCCATTGTAATGTAGCTGCCTTCATTTCTTTTGCACAGAGTTACTCAGCATTTTTGTCAAACCTCTGCCCAGCACTAAGATGCAGCACAAGCATGTTTCAAAAAAGTGTGAAATATGCAACTGACATAGTGTAGTGTTTTTGTCACAGTGTGACTTTTGTATCACCTCATATTCAGCTGTAGTCGGGTATCCTAGTCTGTGTGTATGTACTCTAGGCCATTACTTTTTGCTGTTATGCCGTGTTGCTTGTTAAGGTGAAACCAGCCCAGGTAAATACAGCCTACACTTAAAATAACAGCGGGTTCTCTGTGACCTCCATTTGTCCCGCTCAGCCCCAGTACCCCCTGCCTATCCTGTACCCCACCCAAAATCCTTCCCGGTTGGCCTCCGGTGGTTGCTGTGGTTAGAGTTTGTTCTGCTCATCAGTCGCCTGCTGCGCCTAAACAGACTGTCAACACTTTAATTACTCATCCCTCCATCTCTCTCTCTCTTTGACATTGGAGCTTTCCCCATACACTTTCTCACATCCCTTTAAAGGAGATAATTACACATCCTCCAACAAGATCCGTGCCTCCTCCCTTAAACCGGATCTCGCCGGACCCGGCTACTTTCTGACACATGTGAGCCCAGTCTGAGTGATGTTGTCCCTTGGTTCTTGAGTAGAAAATCTTTCAACCAAATTTGGGAATGCAGATTAAATTCGGATTGACCTTTGTGACAAATTTCCAAAGTTGCTGAAAACAATCGTAAATGTCACTTGTCCAAACCTGGAGGTGTCCGGTCTCATAATAGGTCACTTTGAGGGAAGGACAGGAAGGTATTCTCGCTCAAATTGAATGCAGCCACAATAATCCAAGATGGCGGTCACTGCTTCTTTAAAGATTCGGATTGTGCAAAGCAGCCGAGTGCTGAGTCCATTTCTTATCGAGTTTGCAAATTTAGCACTACTAATGTCACTAGCTTTCTATTGTGTGTATCTCCTCCACTCCTGGGCCCTCCTGTCTTCTTAAGCCTCCATTATTCCCCTTTGCCATGTCCCACTCAAGTGTAACCTTTTGCCTTCTCATTGTTCTTTGTTCAGTGTTGCGCATATGATGGTGCATATCTTTAAAAAGCCGCTCCAGTAATTGCGTCCCTCTTCCCAGTTTGACCACTGCGTTCTCTGCCCATCATCTGCCCAGTGATCTCATTTGGCATTCATAGGACTGCATGACGATTCAATGTTAGATTTATGTTTTGTATGAAGCCATGTGCACAAGGAGAATCCAAAATTGAGAGAAAACTGCTATCTGGATGCATGTTTTAAGTTGTATTTATGTATTTCACGGTTGAAACTATACATTCCAACTTAAAATATAATTTAAATACCTTTTGTGCTTAAAACACAGTGAGAAAAGACTAGACTCTCCCTTCTATCAGCAGATAAAAAAGTCAAGTTACAAAAGACATATTATGCAGCATTAACATTGCTGAGCTTTTAACCATGTTGCAACATCAAAAATGGACCCGGAGTGGTTTTCAGATCCATCCACGCTAACATCAGGAAGGGCTCAAACATGTAACTTAAAAACAATGCTTGCCCTATCCCTAGAATTAATCACTATATAGTTCCTAATGGTTTCACATTCTTTTAACCCTTTATAAGTGTTTTATGACTGTTATAGAAATATTTTAGTGAAGCAACCTGAATTAACACCAAATAGTTATGAGTGTAAGTTATTAACTAACAGTGAACTCTGGATTCAGATACAGGCCATAATGCTCTGTTGGCTCAGGTCAGTGATAGATTGAGACGAGCTGCATCATGTCTTTGACCTGGGTCATAGAACAATATGTTCAGTTCAAAAGCAGATTGTTACATATATCAGAGTTGTATCAGCGTTAGGACGCGTAAAGAGAAGCCTTGAACAACACGTATCAATGTTGACTTCATCTATGTAATATCTAGAGTAGATATGTGTTTCTTTACTCTGGTCTATTTAATGTACAGTCATTTCCTCAATCGTGGCAGTCGAATTCGGACGGCTTCAGGTGGTATTGGTATCAGTTCTGTTATTCATTGTAATTGTGCACATTTACTAATGAATAAACTCACACTTTGTTTGGAATTACAGCTCTGAGTTGTTTACATTATTTTACTCTCGTTATGTGCAGAATTTCCACAACAAGGACCAAAAAGCATATATTTCCAGTGGCTCTTGTAATTTCTAAGCTTATTTTAGAGCTAAAACACAGGGATGGCTAAAATTATACAGTATGCAACAAGATAATTGGCTATTTGTGGTGACTAAAACTGCTATTTAAATTCCATTGTGATTAATTGTACCGCTCTACATCCAACCATCACGTAGTTCTTTAGAGACCCTATCAAAGCATCCTTGCCTTGCATGTTGCCTGCCATTACGTTTAAAAAGCTCTTCATTTGAGGATTATGGGAAATTATAAACTCCTTTGATCCTCCTAGTTTAGTCTTTACTGTTTAAATCCTGGGTCTCAAAGTCTTGTCTTTCTCCCGCTGCCACAACTCCATCATCCCCTTCCTTTCATCTTTTCAATAACAAGTTCTTACATACTCCCCGCTCTGCACAATTTGTCCATCACCCTTCCATCAGTGCACACATCATTCATGTAACATTTTTTGTACATTATTGGACGATGCCAACGCCATAAAAAACCCATATACTGTTTAAATGTGTAGAACAGATTGCATTTACTGCTTAGACTTGTATATGATGGTGGAGGCGGTAGTCTAATAGATTTACAGTACAGCATGTGAGGGGGTACTTTTTAGCCATATGCAATTCAACTGATCATAGCGATTGTGTATGTGTAATTGTAAAGCAAAAAAATAAAACTGTTTCCGAGGAGCCGATTCAGGAAAATAGCAGGACAAATTGAACAGCTTAAAGATATTTCTTGTTGCCGGAAATATCTTTAAACTGTTAAACGGTGTGATACTGTCTACACATTTTTATACATTTTATACATTTGTTCCATTTATGTTTGAATTCCACCCGTCAATTTTTGTCTATTGTTGGATCAAGACATTGATACATTGCATTTACTAGAATTTAGAATTGTACGTTTGTGCTTGAAAGTGTACTCCCTCTGGTAAATGTCATAGTCTTGGCCATATTTTGAAGATACATTTTTTCCACCTATTGTTAGTGGGTTTTGTGTTTTTTTTTTGTTTTGTTTTTTTTCAAATTACGACATCATTGAGCCATTCTGTGCAGACGTTAAATTTGCAGTTCATGCATTTTTACTTTTGCTTGTATAGGTCCCGGAGGCTTTTGCCAAGAATATAAAAAGGATAATTAACCCTATTTGATTCCACCTCCAGACTGGGCTTTCTGAATGGAGTTTGCTTGTTCTCCTTGTGTCCGCATAGGTTTCCTTGCGGTGCTATTGAGAACCAGGCGATGGAGACTTATCAGAGTTAGAAGGATTTATTGATTTGACAATACATGGCTTCACTTAACCACTAACAATGAGTGAGACTGTGAGAAATTATTATTATAAAAACATCTTTCTGCCAGAGGGTGTAAACTTTCAAACTGTTTAGTCGAGGCATGAGTCCAATTATTGGAAATGTATGTGATGGGTGTTGATATTTTTCCATTTTATGTCTGAATTTTCCCCAGCAACAGCCCCTGATTGTATCCCCCCCTTCTTTTGATCATTAATTGATACGAGTTTTCAATCACGCTTCTGCCATCCTCACCCTTCTCGGCTTCATTAATTTGCCGGTCTGTTCGTTTTGGCCGTGTTCCCCACATCCAACAGCGAGTTGCCCATCTGTCCCCATGCACTGTAGCCCCTCCAGCTCCACTCAATAGCAACAGCATCATAATAAAACAAGACTTTATTTCAAATGTTTTACGCCTGAATAGAATTGATGTAGGGACGGGAAAAGGTGCAAACAAATGGCTCATTTTTATCTCCTCAATCCGAGCTATAGTTATAAAAAAGCAATACACACACTGCCTTATGGTTACAGTATATTTAAAAAAAACTCCTATTGTTAAATCCCTGTCTTATATTGTTAGATTAATGTCTTTTGATCACGTTGTAACAAATCGAGCTCTGAGGTAATATTCTTCGTCTCCCAAGCCACGTTCATAATTAGCATTAGTTTTGTGCATGTAGAAGCCCTATGGAACGGCCTCTCATGGCTTACACACGTCTATAGCTCATTACTGTGCTAGTGATCCTGTATGTGCAATGGGAAATGTTAGCTGAAGGTTATGCAGAGGGTCTCAATATGTGGTGTCTGCATTGTTCAGTCTTCTAGTTTATTTAAGAGAATGTTATGCAACTTTCTATGTGTAAATTATGGCAGATTTTTACCTTTATGAGTGAGTACTGTGAAATGGTGCCTAATATATACAGTAGGTATGAATGTAATTGAATGAGTAGAGGGTAATGATGGGAAGCTTCAATGCGCTTGTGTGTTTTCGGTCTCGCTTCTGTCATTGCTCTGTGTGTGGAAAGATTGGGTGAGCTTAGTCTGTAGAATATAAGGATTACCTACTGAGTTACTTTACTTTCATCAGTGGTCTCTAGGATGCTACAGGGTCAGTTTTTTGAGAGGGACTGCTAAGGGACTCCCGCATCAGAAAACAAAACCTTGATCAAAAGTTAAGGCACCATGATATTCGCACTCGCACCTGGGTCACTATAACGTCAAATCCAAAAAAATGAATCTACTTTTTTCCACATAAAAAGCTGCAAAATGCACCATGACCCTTAAGTTGTGATTTCCGACCATTCACTTCAATATAAATGGTCGTGTCTCTGTTTTCTCCAATAGTTTAGACTAGGCGTCAATCTTGTCCTCCCTTTTTTGATTTATCTCATTGTATTTACAATATTTATCTCAGTTTTGTGGAAGTTGGCAAACTGCAGGCGGTAGCAGTAATCCAGCACCAAGCTGTGTAATAATGATGGCCATCTGTCATTCTAAAATATTCCTGGACTATTTTTATCTTCTGACAGCCAATCATCCTTTAACCTTTTTATCTTGCTGTCAGTGTCTTTTTCACACAATCTTTTAATCAATCAGGGCTGGAGTTTCTTTATTTGTCTTCATGCCAGTTTTGACTCCAAGGATCATCCATCTTCTCTTGACACTTTATCAGCAATGTTTACTCGTGATCTTTCTATACACTGAATTTTATCCCAAAACTAATCTATCCTTATTTTACTTTATGTCCATTCATCATTCTTGCCATGCTTTATCGTTCTGACCGCTGAAATGCCTCCACTTGACCGTAAGCTGTGTGTCTATCATGGTCATACCTATTTTTTCTTTTAGAAAGCATTGGAAAAATGGTTTCAGAAATCACTTGGGAATTGGTCCTGTCTCAAACAGTGGCCTCAGCAGATAATTTGAACTGAAGGTTGAAGCTTGTTCCTAATAATAATATGCAAAATAACCTTATTCAGTAAAAGGAATCAAACAAACTGACTGACTTAAAGCTTGGACACCTAGTTTTGCATCAGAAGTAAAACCATATTGTTTGAACCAAGATAAAAAGTGAACAAATAAGACCACTACATTCTGTTTTCATCTCTGTCATTAGAAAACGTGTTACATATTTCTCATAGTGGTAAGAATAAGTCCAGGGAGTCACTGTTTGATATTTTGGGCTGAGAGCTGATTGGTTGTGTGTGGGTGGTCCTCTTTTTTTTCACTTTTCTGTCTGAAAAAGCTGAGAGAGAAGCTAAAAATATAAATGCTGTGAAAAGTAGTGACTCTTTTGAGAGTGAGGGACAAGTTGAGTTTACTGGTTTGAAACTTAGGTACCCCAACATTAAACCAAATCATCCCAATTGGGTGGTTCTTAGTAATGTTTTACCAGATGGCTCTTCTTTTTCACAAAATGCTGTTTCTAAATTCTGTGGCACTCGAATATCGAACGATGTTTCTTAAACTTAAAAGCTCTCCTCTTTGACCTTTGGCTTGTTTTCCTCTAAATTCCCCCATCGCTCTTGTCCTATACTGGCTAACAAACCAATATACTCAACGACGAAAATAGGACCATGAAAAACTGATGTAACGGCATATTGAGTTTTTTTTCTTTCTCTTGCACTATACTCTGACCTCGCTGTTTATCTTGTCACGAGTCAAGCCCAGGTTTCACACTCCTCCTCCTTGGTCTTTGTATCTCATGGCCCTTGATCCCCTCCATACATCCATCCAGTCACCCTGATCCCCATGTCACAGAGCTGAAGCTAGCCCAAGCTTACATAAAGAAGGCCTCTAAACAAGGAGAGGTGGAGCTGCATACAAACGCCAAGTGAAAGCAGCTCAGAGCAGGTGAGAAGGCTCCAATGCAAGACAGTATAGATGGGCTTATTTGGGGCTTATTTGAGTGGGGAGGTTTGCATTGTCCAATAGGAAAGTGCTCATGAACGTAGTTTTGCTCCATTGTGCTCTGGCTCCTATTGACTTACACTGAAAAGTAAATGACTCAATAGCTCAGTAACTGATTCTGTCACACGCACCATTTTAGGCAAAACAAAATCTGTGGTTTAGTGCTCGCCATGATCCTGGTGTTTTTTTTGTTTTTTTGTTCATATTGTTTTTGTAAATCCAGATAGAAGCTATATAAGGATTAACCAATCCTTTGATGCATTCATTCAGGAAACTCCAGCTTGCCTTAGCAACCATCCTAACAACACGTTTATGATGTATGGAGGATTTTCCCATATAAGAAAATTGGCTGATCAGCCTCTTTTGTAATAACGCTAGTGCTCGGTCAGTCCATTCCTAATATAAATTCTATGCTTCAATCTTATGCAACATCTAATACAAACCAGATTTTGTATAAAGTAAACTAGAGTTCTCAAGGCATTATAGAAATAATTAAAGTAATAGAACCTCAGCATGCTTAAGTCTATGCCTAAAAAAATTGTTAGTTGACAATGATTTCAATAATATCATTGATTGGGATTGACCGATTTAACTTGTGACAACACTACTCAATATCCATTCTTAATTGAAAAGACCTACATTCATTGCTGATCCCTTGTGGCAAGGGGGGTCTCCTGTATATGATAGCATTTGAAAAAAAGTTTAAAGAAGTGATGCCTTTAGCACAGATTGAGTAAGTGGGTGAGATGGATCAGGTTGCTGTGTGTGTTGTTCCTCATAAGATATTGTCTTGTGGGACTGTTCTACTGTATTGCTTTTGTATTATTTGGCGGATTTGTTTCAAATGGTCTTGTTGTTGAGCGGTTTTGCAATCCTGCTTGATAAAGCTTTATGTATTTTTACTAGAATTGTATGTAAAAACAAAACGCTTGAATGTGCCAGTACAAAACAATCTTGAGGTTTTTTTTCAGCAAATCAGTCATTTCTACTGTAGGTAAAGCAAACAATGTTGGATACACATGTTTTTCAAATGAAGCTAATATGTTTAAATATTATACAGAGCCTCTCTCGTTTCCCATCGGTGACAATTCTAACTTGAACGTGAACCTTAAGTCGTCCTATTTAGTGAACTCGCTAACGAAGAACTAAGGAAGTTGATCAAAGGATTGCATTTTCTGGGCTCTTCATAAACAAGCAATTATAATATTTTGTTTGCATGGTGAACAGGACACTTTCTTCTTTATGACAGGGCTTTGAAAGGCACATATGGGGGGAGGCTTGTCTTTTACATGTTTGTGTTGGGAATACACATCCCTTTATTATTTATGAAAGTCCTATGTAAGCTTGTGCATTTAATTTGTTCAATGATTCAGCCTCTGCATGTCCAACCAACTACACAGCCACACTGTATACACGTGTATATATATCCACTTTTTATTTTCACAGCACTTCCAGAAGACAATAGAGGATAAATTGCTGTTACCTTTTCCGTCTGTGCGGCTCTATAATCCAGATCAGGTCCACATGTTTCCAGGGATGTGTGTGCGTGGGTGTTGTGTGATTTGAGTGCTTGTGCTAGCTCCAGGTGTCTTCCTTCAGCTTGGTTTGTTAGCCTGGGTTTAGTCTTTGCGTTTTCCTTCCTGTATCACACACACAACACCTCGCCACACAGGTATCTGTAAGCTCTTGTTTAGGTCAGCGCAGCAAACTCCAACAATCCCCTCTTTCCGTTTCCAATATCCTTTTAAGGAGCTTCTATAGATGAAGAAAACCTGGAAAATCCCAATTTACGCGCTAGTCGGTCCTGTATTCCGGAATGGAGACTTCCGACAAAATTCCACGCGTGAAGCAAAATCCAATTTATAGCTGCTCTTCTGATACATCCTCCTTGCACTCTTGTCTCCTATCTCTTATTTAGCCTTCCCTCCATTCCTAAAGTTTATTCCTAGGCGTGTCTGCAGGCCTCCTCTTGTTGTGTGACTATTTCTTTTTGTCGTGGTCAGTCAGTAGTGAGTATTCTCCCACGTCGACCTTGACTGGACAAAGGGCTGAGATCTGTGAAAAGATACAGATTAAGTGCTTGGACTGGACTTGGATTTAGTGCTTGACTCCTTCCTAGTGCATTATCACCTCTCCTCCGTGACCTCCCCTTGAGCCCCCCCGTCCCTTAGTTTTCGTCCGTTGCTACCTCCAATGTCTCACATGTCTGTCACATTTTGCTCTCGGCTTGGCCTAAATCCCCCTCCTCCCTCTCTGTCTTTCTTGAGTTGCCACCACCCATCTTTCTCCGTCACCTCACCTATCCATCAAAGCAGATCAATAGTTTTCCAGACCCTCTGCTAAATCTCTGAATGCACCAGAGAGCGAGACAGCGACGCAGACATCTTTCTAAGTAGCCACGGTCCTCTCCTCTCTTCCCTTCTAACGAAACAACAGCGCTATTGATTCACGCCATGAATGTCAGCCGGTTCAGAAGTCCACCCCCCCCTCCAGTCAATCAAACTACATATAGCGCTTTCAAAGTCGTTTATACCAGGTCTGAATTTACCCAATAGCATCTACTTTTCTGTTTCTGGCTCAGTCCACCCCTACACAAACACAGCTTCTACAAAATCAGAGATCTTCACTTCTTTCAGCTCTTTCATGCTCCCCTCACATCTGTCCCTTTGCCCCGTTCTCAGATGGAAATCAAGCTGGGAATACTAACCTTGTTTTCCGGTTCATTCCACTGCGACTCTCATCTCTTCATAGGCTCCGCGGACGTACACCCATCCCTTTGCGCTCCCGTCTTCCTCTCACTTGCTCTCTCTTGCTGGGTCTCTCTTGCCTATTGCCAGCTTGCACGCGTTGTCGCTCTTCCCCCGTCAGGCTGCTGGCGCTGATTGAATTTTAAGTCATGTTAATCCTACCAAACAGGTACTGAATGAGAGAAGGATGCGGCAAATCGCGGAAAGGGCGGGCAAGCACCACAACACGGGGTCTAAGCTGGCTTGTATTTTTAGAAATCCCTCCCTCGCCTTCTTTCCTTAAGGGAGATTCTCCACTTTCTTTGACTTGTCCTGTCTGTCACTTCGCCTCCGCCTCTCCTTCCACTTAAGAGTGTTTATATCCGCTCGCAATCCCGTCCTCTGTCCCTTCTCCTTGCTGTTTCTCTGAAAAGTGTGAAGCGTGCGCGTGTGTGATTCCCAAAGCGAGAAAAAAAAAGAAGAAAGAATCTGATCCGGCACCGGCAACGTCGAGGATCGGACTGCGAGATGGAGCGAGCGAGAACAGCAGGGAGAGGGGGGAGAGAGAGGAGAGAAGAGATAGGAGGGGTGTGGGAAAAAGAGGGGGTAGGAAAGGAAACGGAGAAAGTGAAGAAGACAAGGAGGCTGTGAGACAGAGGGATGAGTTGGAATAATGGCGGGCAGTAATGAGAGGAATGATTAAACAGGAATTTCTCCTTTGTGTGAAGTGAGAGATGTCTGAATTATTGGAGTACTTCGTGACCCAAGGAAAGGCTGCTGGTTTGAAAAGCTATTAGCTCCTATAGGGCAGTTATATGGGAATAATATGACTGTCCATCAACATAAAACCAAATGTGAACTCATCAACAACCAGTTCTAACCCCATTAAAATGTCTTTGCTCTTACAGTAGGCACATTTGCATTCAAACTGCAGAATATGCAAAAGCCTTTATAGCCATTTTTTTAATAAATGAGGAGGATTGTACATTTAACTTACATTTTGGTCGCACAGGGCAATCAGTGTGTATTCGCTTATGTCCATTGTATTATAACTTGGTATTTTAACGTGGCTTTTTTGTTGTTTTATGACCAAATGATCTTGGACATGATTTCAGGAGGTATGAACACATTATTGAAAATGTGGTGGTTTTCACATGGATGGATCATCCACTGACCAGCAGGTGTCCTGTTGTTCTGTCTGTGTTTGCACTATGGCACTTTTAATGCCGAAAAGAACGAACCCATACATTTTGCATTTTTACTGTTAGTTTATTACCAAAAGTCCATATATTTCTGCAATTCAACTTTCTTACAATGTAAACCAATACATGATATACTCATTACTCGTACAGTGAGATGTATAATGCTTTGTTTGTTTTAATATTCATAATTTGTTTCCATAATTGGTTCACAGCTTGTGAAAAGCCCAAATAAAACATTTCAGAAAATGTTGAAAGGCTTTGCATATTTCACTTTGTATATATTATATCTATATTATATATCGGCTTCGCAATTTGTTGAATCATAGATACAAGTTAACAATCACATTTTCTGAGTTTCACTTTTTATTAATTTAGATAAATCATTTTACAGCAAGCTTATAATTTGGAAGGTTACATACTGTGCCTATTGTTCTTGTAGTACCTAATGGTTTTCTGTTAAATAAATAATCAAATGTGTCCCCAATAAAAGTCTTGTTTTCATCTTATGAGAAAACATTTTAGCTGTTACATACCAAGAGCTGGGCTGGTTATTTCTTCGTTTCTGAACCTTTGTCACATCTTTAGATCAGATTTATTCAATGAGAGTGATGGAACCAAACTGTTTTTAAAGCGAGGAACTAGTTACATGGATTGTGTTACGTAGTGAATTTCTAAGTGGTTTCAAAGTTACATACCCCCCTGGATTTAAATTCTGCCTTTTACAATACAATCCAATACAATAACCATCAGCATTGTGGATAGCCATGATCGGTAATGATATCTTTCTCCATCATTTCAATCTCTAACTTTTCTTGTAAGGTTAAGGGGATTTTAACTTCTGAAGGGTTGTAGGAGGAATGGGACGAGATAAAAAGCCGCTGCTCTTGACGCCCCCAGCGACTTTGGGTCAGAGCGCGATGAGAGAGGCGAGGATGATTAGCAAGGAACTGGGACTTGGACATGTGAGGAAGGGGAGACGAGGAGGGGAGAGTCTGCTGAACAATTCTAGGGAGCTCAGCAGGGGGAGCAGAGCGAGAGGGAGAGATAAAATCAGGGATAGAGTGATCAGGCAAGAACAAGCTGTTGCCGATATGACTTCAAAACGCCGCTTGAGCTCTTGATTTGCTCTTTGCGGGAAATCGCTGTTTTTTGAATCTGCACGCTATTATTGAACTGCCACATATGGAGCAACTCGAGAGCTATTGGACGTCGGGTAATCCCAACATTCATACATAAAGGAGGAAATGAAACGCCACCCAAATTGCTCTGAGACAAAAAAAATAAACGCACTTGTATATTTCGCCTTGTGCTTTGGCTAAGTTGTTTTTTATGCGTCTCAATTTCCTCCCAGCAGTCTATTTGAACCCTCATTCACGCCTCCATCTTCTAAATATTTCTCAATCTGTGCCGCTTTCCATTTCACCACCTTGAATGTACTTTGATAGCTTTTGTATCTGCCCTTTTTTACTGTCAGTCAGATCTTTTTTTCCCTCCATTACCGCCTATGGCTTGTGTATTTTTAACCTACCCAGCCCAGACCTCCCTCAAAGCAAGGTCCAACAAGGAGAAGCAATTTTTATTTTTTTTGAGTTGCTATAGCATGTTAGCAACAGTTTACATGGCTCGTTGGTTTCACTATTAATCAGAGCTCTCTGGATTTGAAAAAGCCGGTCCACACCTGGGAGATGGGTGACCTTGGAGAGAGACAAACCAGTGTGAACCACCGCTGAGTGATAGAGGTACTGTATTCATCAATTTGAAGCTGCATCATTATGGCTCATTGCATACGGTTTCTGCTCATGTCATTTTGAGTTTGTTAATATGCCTTGTAGTATTAAAGTGATGAACTCGCGACACCGCTTGATCTTAGCTGAAGTGCATTTTTAATGAGCATCAGCATCACACCACATTAAGGGTGATGATTTTGGTTTGTCAGATACCAGTCCATATGTCTCTAAGTCAGGGCTGTCCAAACTAAGGCCTGCGGGCCAAAAGAAAGCCCTCTGGGAAAATGTCTGCGGCCCTTTGAGGCACTTCCACAGCCTCATCCAGCCAACTTCAGCTCCAGTACAGTCATGCTTTCCCTCCACCAAGCTCAGAAGCTTTGGAATTGCTGTTAACTTTATTTGTATATACTGACATTTGTTTTTGATTGTGTCACACAAATTTCATATTTGGCAGTAGAGATGTCCCGATCACTATTTTTTGCCTCAAATCCTTGGTAAACTTCAAATCTGATAAATTTTTTAGTCGCGATCCAATGTTTTTTGTGATTGGTATTCTCAATTATAAAATTGTATTTTTATTCGGTAATCTCAATATCAATACCGAATTGCAATGTACTGTAACCCCAAGTCACTTACTATTTAGTTCTCAAATGCAGAATCATATTTTTTTCGTCTTGAATGTAGCTCTGCTGCTCCCACCTCTCCCAATCAACATGTCACATACTTTGCAGGTTGCTTTTGTGCCGTCCTCGTTTTCTAATGAGAAATACTGCCACACTTTTGACATGATTTGACTAGAAACCACTCTGAAATGTTTGCGCAACTGAGTTTTAAATGATTGTGTGCACAGTTAGCATAAACTGCTACTTCATGACAACTGCTGTGAAGATTGGGCGAGTTGTCAAGCAGATCCCTGATCAGTCAAAAACCATGAATTATCGGCCCGATCCCAATCACAAGATTGGATCGGGTCATCCCTATTTGGAAGTAATGTAGCTGTGGCGTGAATCAATGTGGACTCAATATCACACCCCATTTTAAAACCCAGATTAGCCTTACTCCAGTCAAAACAGTTTAACAGGCCACATTGTCAGCCCCTGCCCCCGGCATGGGTAACTAAAGTGGCCCTCCTATTACACATTTTGGACACCAATGATTTAAGTAATATTGAATGAATGAATACAATATTATTATTATATAGTTGTCGTTATTATAAGAACCTATTTTTCATGTTTGATTTAGGCAGTTCAGTTGGAGAAACACATTTTTATGTACATTTTATTAGTATGAGTTTACTCCTGCGTTATGGATGCCTTGTGTGTAAAAGACACTCGATATCTTTACATCCCTAGTATTATAAGGCTACAGGAACATCGAATACTCATTTACATTTCCAAGTTTGAATATTTCATTGATTTATACATTCACACATTTAGTTGTCTAGACTGCAGTAATAAGAAAGTGTGATGCATCAGAGAGACATGGTTGGTTTTGTTCATTGTAGTGCCGCTGCTCTTGATAAAACGAGGCCAAAGCTGCTCCTGTTTGGTCAGCCTCAAATTAGGGCTCAGAGTGAAAGCGTTTGCAGGAGCGTGACCTCGTGAACCATGGAGAAGTGATCCTGCCTGCTCCTCCTCACCTCAGCATTACAGAAACAAGTGTAAATGTGCACTTACAGTCTGGAAACTGTGAATTCTATGATTGTTCAGTTCTGTTCAGTTTACTTGCCGGATTGTATAATAATAGCGAGGAATGGTGATGAAAAAGAATATACAAGATTTCTAGTCTTACGTGGATAAACCAAACACAAGCGTATAACTCTTCTCTCTTGATACCAGTGTTTATAATACTATTGTTACTTACCTTGAACCTGTGTTTGTGTTTTTTAACATATGATAAACAAATGGGAATAAAAATCCTGGATCCAGGCGGTGATACGGATCCCCCCTGAGGTTTCCTGATATATTCTTAAAAAATCCTCATGTGCAGTAATGATACGAGTTATATAATTCCTATTGCAGATCTTCCTCTGAATTCTTAGAATAAAATAGAACCATGTCCCATTTTAGAGTACTTCAATGTAGTCTTCAAATTCATCATATATTTTGCCTGTATCCTGCTCTGTATTAACTGTAACTGTACATCTGCAGTCCGTGTTCTGCACGTCACGGTCATTGCTATGGGCCACGCCCTGCACATGACCACTATAAGGGCATGAAAGAGCTACACATTTTTTCACCGCCCATAGCCTCTTCTCTGACCCGCTCAGCTGTAATACAGGGCTAAGTGGTGTGGAGGTTTCGACAGAAGGGCAGATCCCGCCTCTATTTGTCTCAATCTAATCCCAATCAACCACAAGGACACCGCCGAAACCCAACCCTGCTTTCACTGCAGCGACCCAGGCTGTTTGCATGCCACTTTGACTTTATGTATTCTCCTCCTATTACGGAGATGGTCTACAAATGATTTCCCTGTTAGAACCGCCAAACCTTTTCCAAGCAAAAACATGGTCCATTTTTCAATATTACAGGATTATAGAGAGCCTTGACGAATACACCTCGATGCATGAGAAAAGGACTGTAGGATTGTTTAACCACTGGGGCGAAAGCGTTTAGAAGCATTCAGGCTGTGTCAATGTTCAGAACAAGGCTGGCAGATGCAAATGAAAAGATTTCCAGTGACATTTCCTGTTTTAGATGCTAGCTGTTGTCTCCTCGCGGAAAAATGTATGCTATAAAACCATTTGTGACCTTGTGTCGGCTTCTTTGTGTTGATCGTTTGATGGCTTTTAAATGGATGTGAAAATCACAGCTTCTCACAAACCAGCATTGTAATAAAAATCCATGATGGAGTGGGCATCTGGCAAAATTATTAGGTTTTGCTACTATGCAGTGATTTGTTGTGGGTATCCAAAACGAAGGAAAATATAACTTTTGATAGAAATATTTCCAACTCATGTCTACGTGGCCTTGACCACTGCACAAACAGTACATTTAGTTGAATATCTGAAGTAGTACTTGAACATGTCGAAGGTTTTTTATCAAAACTAGGTTTCTACGCTATTCTAGAATTACATTTTCATTGGAGGGTAGATGCCAATACAACTCTGTGGGAAAGAAGCAAATTTATTCATTATTATTTTTATTTAAGAAGCTACATTATTCTTATATCTGAAAGTCCCTTCTGCAAGCCAAAATCATGCATATATTTTTGTATATTGTCTCCACTGTTACTGCTAATTTACACATCACGCGTTACAGCACGTACGCGTTATACGCGCAGCAGACGCGCGTAACTTTTTTCCATGTTAACCTATGATGATATTTACACTTCTAGCGTTATACGCGCGTATGACGCGAAGCTGCGCTCTAATTTAGGATGAATTTCTAATTTTGTGCGCGCACCAACGCGTCTCCCATTGAAATCTCATGTAAAACATGATTTTTCTTGCGGTCCTTGGCTCTAGATCGCAGTATACGCACACACAGCACTTGTATCTAAACATCAGCAGGAGGAGCAGCAGGTTTTACAGTGATTCTGGACATCGTTTTTTTTCTTTCATAAAGTCTCGCGTCTGGCCAAACCAGCGCACAGAGACCATGGAGACAAACACATGCATGTGATTTGTGTTGCTCTACATCAGTCCTCTGGCCCGTACTGTCCTCTATTGCTCCTAGACTACACAGGGAGAGCATCAGAAGACGCGGACCTGCGCGCAGGCCTGTGTAGATACTCCAAAAAAATGTTACGCGCAGAGAGCGCGCAGTAAACGCGTACGCGCTGTTTACGCCTACTGTGTAAATTCCCCGTTAGACATCTTCATGAGAAAATAATTAGAGCAGTGGTATCAAATTGGTTCTAGAAGGGTTCATGTGGTTGCAGGTTTTAAGCATTAGGACACCAGACTCCACCCATTTATTTATTTATTGTATATTTGGTTGGGACAATACGTATTGATGAACACGTCACTCCACCCATTTCCTCAAGTGGGTCCAGTTTTAACCTGAAAACTGGAGGAAATGGTAGGAGTCTGGTGTGCTTTGTTGTTGGATTTAAAACCTGCTGCCACATGTGCCCTTTTACGACCCGTTTGACACCCCTTAATTAGATCATGGTTGATATGTACTGAAAAAGATGTGGAACCGTTTTTTGTTTCATATGGTTTTGCCCAGGAATCTGAAGTAAGACTAGTTACCATAGTTACCAGGAAAGATCCTTCAGCTGTCATCTGCAATCTTAAACTAAAGGTTATGTAGATTGTTTTGGCTTTTCAAATCAAAGCGGATTCTGATTGAACACATTTTCCCTATCATAAATGTTCTATTATGTTTTCTTTGTGTTCACTGTGCTATGCCCTGGTTTTTGCTAAAGCCAACACACATACACTCCCTCCTCCTCCTTCTCCTCCCCACAGAGATTCACCACTTGTTTTAAAATTGCGCTTGAAGCACAAAAGTTTGCAGCCTGGAGAGCTCTCGTCCAGACACTGCACAATCTTTGGCTTAGAGCACCAGGCAGTTGGAATGCCATGTGCTGAGACAGTCTCCCATTTCTAACTCAAATAAGATTGCAAGCTGTTTGTGCAGTGTTTTTAAAACTACAAAAATCCTCCCTCAGCTATAGGAACTTGTTTACATACTACACCCCAAAGCATTAGCTATCTCCGCAGTTTCACACTTGTTTCTCATTTGCAGCAAGAACAATGCCTCCTCAAAATGAATGCAAAATAACGAATGCCAAATATCTGAGTAATACAAATGAAAGACTGGAAGAAATTCTGTACCTTCCGTACTTTGTAAAATGGGAACATCGAGTCCTAAGCCACAGGGGGAAAAAAACAACAATGACAACTTAAAACTCATCTTCACCAGTGTATGGCGGTTTTGGTTTTTGGTCAGGACTTGAAATTGAAATTGTAGCGTACAATGTTAACTCAAAAAGCATGTAGTGTTTGGTTTCTATAATTTTGAATAATATTTTTTCATAATAGGGCCTGCTTCCACCTGCATACAAAATATTCTCTTTGCATCTTCATAGATTTTTCTGCCCCCACTCTCAACCCTTGTCTGGGGCCAGTACAAATAAAACGATAGATATTTGTATGTATTGTTTCACATTGTTGAGGAAGGAAGCTGAAAGATCTTCCCTGGTAACTACGGTAAATGTCCTTAGTCAGATTCTAGTCTTCGATTAGAGCTCATTTCTCAGTAATTCCTGGGCCAATCCACCTAAAACAAAAACTGCCACATCTTTGTCAGTACATATAAACAATGATTTAACTATTTTCTCATAAAGGTGTAAAGAAGTGGTGGCAATATTTAAAAACATATGCATGATATAGGCAAATACAAATCTAAAAGGTATAAAATAATCTGGAAAAATATCTCTCAGCATTTGCTTCCGTCCCATAGTTGTTTTGGCATCTGCTCACAAACTGAAATAAAATCTTACTTGTGAGATGTATACTGTATGCTTTTGTGCTATAAATGCTAACAATATTTAACTCCATAGATGGATAGTTCTTGAAAAATAGATCAGTCAAAGAAGTCTTATTTCAGCTGTGGTACTCTATTCTCATCACTTTGTAGAAATGTGAGTAACTCGTTTGAAAGGGCTGTGAATTGCGCTAATCCAAGGTAAAAGGCATGTGTGGTGTGCTGCTGTGGTTATGTTGTAGTGAAAAAACATGTGTTGTGGAGGCTTTAAACTTTTCCTCCTTGTCGGTTTTCCATGTTCTTTCCTCTTTTGTTTCTTTTTTTTTTATTACTCACAAAGATCATCTCTGTCGGGGTTTTGTTTTGAAGCCCATTTTAGCTATAGGCAGTTGTTTACACTGGCTCCTCCCCAGATCATTAGCACCATAATCGTATTACTGCTGGATTTCAGTAGTGTACTCAGCGTAGGCGGCTCCACCTCACAGCAGGCCCGGATGACGAGTCAAATGCAGGTGTAAATAAGTCTCCGCGCGGCTTATCCTCGCCAGGGCCGCCGGTGCTAATCACGCCGTCACACTGGCGCCAAATGGGATGCCAGAGGGAAGTGGAAGTCAGCCATTTAAATGTGTCTACCTCCTGTTTATGTTATCTTTCTGGTATGGTTGTAAAAAGCATCCAAAATCAGACACCAATCAATACCAGAATAGAACCTGGATACAACTGTCTAATCAAAATTAGAATATTGTTCAAAAGTTCATTTACTTTTTTCATTGAACTAACAATGGGAAAAAAATACATGACATTCATGTATCAATATTTTGTTATGTTGATAATTGTCTCACAGCTTTAAAAAGAAACCAAAATAAAACATCAATATTTGGAAAATTGACTGAAATCATACGAAGGGCAAAGTATGAGATTCTTCAAGGGATTTGTATTTCATTGAAAATCAAAGCAGCTTTCTGAGCACCGGCCAAGGCTTTTTTAAGCATCTCCAAAAAAAAAATATTCAAAATCGGCCATATAATACTTTACATAATATTCCAGAGTTGGACAAAATACTAGTAGTTGGGTGCTACATTTCAAAAGCACTTTATGTCAAAAATCTCTGTTCAAAGATAAGAGGGGTAAGAGTTTTTACTTAAATCTCTCACAAATATTTACATAAACATAACTTGGAAATATTTTCATAAAAAAATTATGCAAGGCTAACTCTCCTCACAATCCCATAAAAAGTAATATTTTGTTATTTTATGTTGACTATTGTCTTATTTTCTCACACAAAAAACACATTCAACCCCTTTATTAGTCCATCCGAGGTCGGGGGGGTGACAATGAGAGCTGCCACCCAATGCTCATAGCACCAGTCCCTCGCTGATCCTCTGCAGGTGGTGGGTCCACAGGAAGATGGCTTCTTGACTCAACCTTGGTCTGTCAGCGGGGGCTTCAGGCAACGTGGGGTTAAGTGTCTTGCCCAAGGACACAACGACAGTAGACATTTGTCAAAATGTCGTACAAAAACAAATTTTCAAGATAAAAACTGAAATTACCCCTAGTTTTCTGATATGGAAAGTGTTAGTGGTGCCAGGAAGTAATTTCAGCACCACGGACAGCACACACATACACAAATCTTCCCATTGTATTTATTAGCCTATACGCTAGCTTTACAATGTTAGCTTTACAACCATGAGGGTCGTATTACAAGCATATACTGGCACTGCACTAACCTATGAACAGAGACTGGCGTTTAAATGTAACAAAGGAATTGGTTAGAAGCTCTTTTCATTAACTTTCCCTAGAACGCAGGAGCCTTCACCCCACCTCATGCTGTCAGCACTGTCACACCAAGCGAGCTGTGATTTGTCCCCATAAGACAAATATAAGCTCTGTCATACTTTGCGAAAAGCCTTGATTTAAACAGCATTAAGTAAAGCCTCCATGAAAGCCTGTAAACGTGTAGCATTAGAAATTCCATAGTAGCAGCGTTTGCGACGATAAAAAAAATTGTGCAAATACATGTTTTTTTGACTGCGGGGGAGAAAGATGACTCGCACATGGATGTTGCCTACAGTATTACTAATTGTTGCTTTTAAAGAGGAAATCAATGGATGTGCTTTTTACTTTTCAGTGACTCACCATCTCATTTAGTCTTTTGAGGCTTCTTATTGTCCTGCAGATTTACACAAGTTAAAGACACCTTCTTTAAATGTGAAGATTTGAGATGAGTTGGAATGAGTGGATCCTTGAACTTTGGTCTTTTATCCAGCTACACATGACACACATAAGACCTCTTTCATAGATGTGCCTTTGTCCTTCGAGGTGTGGGTGTTTCTTTTATTGTCATTGTATAGGCAGATTTGGATGACGTTTTTACTCCCTGATGAAAGATGTAGAAATAATTTAAGTTAAGAGAAGATTTATCTGTCTGTCAAAATATAAAAAATGATATAAAATTAGAGCAAAAACACAATCTCAAATATATCAGTTTTACATTTCTTGCTGCACCTTTGTCTTGTAGATAACACATTATTCCAAATGTAGATCCAGATTTTTTTGTTCCCCCTCATAAATAATGCATTTTATTTTTTCCACCAGAATGACTCTTGCAAATCAGACTGCAACCTGCTTTTTTCATTTTTTGCTTCCTAAAAAAACAACCCTATGAGTCACTATTTGATGCTTTGGGCTGAGAACTGAGGCTTAGTAAGGTTGGTCTTTTTTCACTTTTCTGTCTGCCAAGCATTCATGCACGTGAAAATGAACATTAAACCAAGCGGTTGTGAGAGCGAGAAACTAGTAACGTGGATTTGATTACATGATTTGTGTTTTGAAAGTTTCATACCCCATTTTTTTTTTAACATGATTGGAAATCCAGACCCAGATGTTATGTGTGCGGACTGGGTCGTCGAGGTCTCCGCCTTCGACTGCTGCCAAGTGCTCTCTGCACCTGACCACCACAGATCCCTCTGTGGGTGGTGGGTCCACAGGAGTTGGCTAAGGCCCGGCCACCAGGCGCCCGCTTTCGAGCCCCAACCCCCAGGCCTGGCTCCAGGGTGGGGCCCCGGCTGCGCCATGCCGGGCGACGTCACTGATATTGTTGTAGTGCGATCCATGATGGTTTTTGGACTGCGCTTCGTCTGACTCGTCACCTGAGACCTGTCTGCCGTGGGAGACCCTACCAGGGGCATAAAGCCCCAGACAACATAGCTCCCGGGATCATCCGAGTACTCAAACTCCCCCACCACGTTAAGGTGGCAGTCCAGGGGGGAGGAGGCCCCGGGAAAGACCTAGGACATGCTCGAGGGACTATGTCTCTCAGCTGGCCTGGGAACGTCTTGGGGTCCCCCCGGACGAGCTGGAGGAAGAGTGTGTGGATAGGGAAGTCTGGGCGTCTCTGCTTAGACTGCCGCCCCCGCGACCCGGAAACGAATGAAGCGGAAGAAAATGGATGGATGATTGGAAATCCCACATTGTTGTCTTTCTTTTCACTTACCTACATGCAAAAGTTATTATCTTGCTTTGTGCCATTGAC
The DNA here is from genome assembly GCA_964034765.1 of Knipowitschia caucasica. NCBI lineage: Eukaryota > Metazoa > Chordata > Actinopteri > Gobiiformes > Gobiidae > Knipowitschia > Knipowitschia caucasica. The sequence goes on from OZ035841.1 coordinate 10,150,823, forward strand.
TTTTCATTTTACCCTACACCCCTGTCACCTCAACTTTCACCTGAAGTTTTCAGATTTGTTTTTTTTTTGGGAAAATCAGTCTGCTTATTCCTTTTTGGTGTGTGCAAACAATGCTTTGACGTGTACAAATAGTATATTTATGTTTTTTTTTGGTTCCCCATAAACATTCAAATCAAACGTGGTCTCCAGTCTTCCTGGAGTCTCACTTACATCACAAAAATTCAAACACATAGTAAACATACGTAAACAACAATGGTGGTGGGTACAATAAGAGAGAATTCTACTCCTTTGTTCGTCCAAACGAAACCACACAAAGCTGTAGTTTCAGTTTCCATTCTTGCAGCTGCCGTTAAATGCAGAATGATGTTGGTGCATTCTTTCACGTCTTTGCGGTGGCCCGAGGAAGATGTTGTAGAGGAAGAAAATATACTGCTGGGGGGGATGAGGCTCTCGTGTGTCGTGTTGTAAAGTTCCTCTGCCCACTACTGGCCGAGCACTAGAACTACATATTTTTTCATCCTCGTATGTACGCTGTGCAATTTGCACTGGTCGTTAGGGCTGGGCGATTAATCGATTTTAATCATTAATTCGAGTTTTACGTTTAGGGCAATTTCTTTTTTTAAAAATTCGATTTTTATTTTCTCCAGCGCAGAACTACAACGCTAACGCGCTAACCGCGGGTCTATGGTGTTGAGCAGTCATTTTGAAGCTAACCTAATGCTAACAGTCTCCCTCTGGCCTGATGCTCGCTCTCACAGTTGGTGCTGTTGCAATAACACTTCAAACGTTCAAGAATCAGACTTTATTTAAATCGCCAGAACACACACACACACGCACGCAGGCTCCGGTCGCTATGTTCGTACGCCATGTTTGTACGCCACATCTTTCACGCTCTCTCACGCTCGTTATTCCAAAGCGCACTCCCGTGTCCGTGGCGCGCACACACTCGTGTCCCACTGAGCCGCTGCACTTTGGGGAAAGACACGTCTCACACATTGCTCTCATTGCTCTGATACAAACAACGTGTTCCCCGCTGTCTGTTAGCTACAGTAGCTGCTACAGTAGCTGTTAGCTACAGCATCCGAATGTAAACAGGAAGCTCGCACAATGCGGGAGTCACTGAAGTTAGTATTAGCGCCACCAGCTGGACCGAGCATTGTACTACAGCACAGTTACTCAGGCACAGTTGAAAGAACAAGCATGAAAACCCGAGGAGGCTTTTGGAAAATACTGTCTGTTACAACATTTCTATTTTGAGTAATCAGTTTTAAAAATGTGATATTTCATGTAAATAATGCATGTGTTTAATAGGATTGATATATTTGCGATGGGCCTTGTTTGTGTGATTTAAGTTATTTTCAAGGTGCATAGTGTCATTGTAAGTGAAGTTATTATAAAACTGTTAAGCTACATTTTCACTGTTTACAATGTGAGAGCCATCTCGTTTACAAGCATGTTTGCTGCTCCATGGGGATTTAGATTAAACTGCATAAAGGAAAATATATTTCTTTGTCAGTTGTAGTTTGTTTTTAAATAGAAAAAAATAAATCGATTAAAATCGAAAATCGGATTTGGTGTGAAAAAATCGGAGATTTTTTTTTTTTGCCATATCGCCCAGCCCTACTGGTCGTTTCTGTTTATTGCTATGCAACGGCGCTGCGCAGATGGGGCCTAAATGAATGTCAAATGGTATGTCTCCTTAGACACTAGTAATATTTAATTCACACTATTCAACTATGACAACTTGTTTTTCAAATCCATTGAGTTGAAGTCCACTCCTCGTCCGCAGCTCTGCCCGTCAATTCAGCGTGTGCGCTTTTAGTGCTTTTACTTCTTATGTCATCACTCAGGGTCACTTCAGCTCCAAACAGATATCTGCTATCACTGCTCTCCTCGTCCATCTTTTATTTTCCTGTGGAGTGTAGTTTTTTCCTGACAATGGCGCACAATTTAAGAAAAATATGGCATACCTTACTCTTTTTCCGTTTCCAAATTGTTAAACAAGGCATATTTTGCAACAGTATTTTTTGGTTATCTTTTAGCCCTGTTACAACATTATTCCCTTGTCAGAAACAGCGTTGTTTTTTGGAGTTGACTGACACATAGATCCCAAAAGGTCAGTGAATATGGGCTTTGTAAAACCTTTATTCCGTGGTTATTATAGAATTATCCACGTCATACATATTTTCCCAGCATGATTCTGTCTATTGAAATATTTCAAAAAGGATTTCTGGATTACCAAATTATAATTTAGTCGTAAATAGATTCATTTTAACATGTATTTTTTTCTCACTGTTCTTTGACTGCTGTCTCATAAATTCATGCCTGACTGCTCTGTCTGGTTTATTTCCTGCAATATTTTCCCTTACTTTGAACAACACTATCAAAATTCTGCAGCGCTCAATGTGGTATTCTGTGATTGAAATTTGGTTGAATGGAAATCACCCAGTCTTATTGATTTTCTAGATTTCACAAAGAAACAGCAGGAAAGAAGGGAAATTTCTAATATCCCTCATTCTTTGTGTTTGTTCAAGTCATGTCTCAGTGTTTGTTGTGAAGAGCCTCTGTGTGAGAGCTGTCCATGGTGCTGAACCGCTAGGCTGCCCACAGCTATTTGGTTTTTCTGTCAACACATTTTATCGCCACTATATATTCTCATTGTAGGCTGTAGACAGAAACTTTAAAGACACACAGAAGTCCATCGCAGAAGCTTTCTTATAGCTCAAGTAACCTTTTTATTTTTTTTTATTTTAAATAATGTATAATTATTTAACTTTAGTTTACCAGAAAAATGTATTACATCATGCTGCCTTTATCTTAATTAGTTTATTTTTTCTATCTTTTGCATACATGTTTGAAAGATCCCTATGAGTCATTATTTGTCACTTTGGGCTTAGAGCTGATGGAGGGTGGTCCTCTTCTTTGACTGTTGTTCTGATAAATTTGTTTACATAGTTATTTTTTTACGGTGAAAAACATATTTACCCCTGGTTTATAGAGTTGGTTCATCATTAAAGAAAAACAAGAAGCTGGAGTATGTATACTGTTTTGTTAAGGTTGTATTATGGGATATCACCAGTATACCCCAAGGAATATTTCAGAGAACCTTTGCAGATAAATAATTAAAAGTAGATAGAGGATAACAAAGCAGAGAGAGGAAACACAAGAAGAAAGGCAAAACAGAGACAAAGTGGAACAGTAAAATACAACATGAAGCTTAAATGTTGTCTGGGTTAGAAGCCTGGACTCTCAAACAAAACATGTAGTAGTAGTAGTAGTAGCAGTAGTAGCAGTAGCAGTAGCAGCAGCAGCAGCAGCAGCACTAGCAGGCACTATTTGACTCTTTGGGCTATAAATATAAGTTACGCATACTTTACTTTGACTTGTCGATGCTGGAGTTTGCCACCTCACATCCCATAATGATTGTGTGTCATTGCTTTTGTGAAACTTTTGAGTCATCGTCTGTCAGAAAATAGCCTCTCTTACCAGAAAGCCACTCTCTCTCCCTCTCATTACCACCATTCATCCCACTGAGTGATACTCCATGGTGCTCTTTGACGCATTCAGTGTCTTGTGATGTTTATGGGGAGTACTCTGTTAATAGCAGGTTAATTACTCTCTAAAAAGAGCAGGAAATGGACATATTTGGCCATAAAGGCTATAAATGTAAACGCTAGAATCTGATATGGGACTTGAGATGATGCACAGCAGCAGGAGGTGCCGTTGGGGAGAAGAATATTATAGATTATAGCTCCAGGATCCCAGCTCAATAAAATCCAATATGTTTTGTGTTTTGAAAAGCCTTTATGTTAGCAATACTAATGAGCTAAAGTAAACATTACTCATCAAATGCACTGTGCTGGGAATACGGGTTTTCTGTCCATTTTTTCTTCATTGGATATAAAAGAGATGCTGGTTAATAATAAAAGCCTCGTTCGTCGGACAAGTCAAGAAATGTAGTATAAAAAATGAAGAGTAAAAGGCTAAAATCAATTCCAGTGAAGTTTAAAGGAAGCATTTATGAAGTAATGTTGCTGTAATAGTTTAAATCACACAGTAATGCGGATCAATTATAGAACAGGAGGAGTTCAGTCTGATAATGTGGTAGAAATGTGCTGTAGTAAATTGCATGAATTGTGTCTCTCTGTGTGTGTTTGTGTGTGTGCAATATCTTAAATGTTTTTTGGGAAGTAAATAAAACAAATTAATCTACTCCAAGCCCCGGTGATCCAAGATTTCGCCCTATTCAAATGAATGGCTTGTGCTCAGTAACGCATGGAACTTCACGGAGACCGGGAGATTAGCAGAACTCGCCTATATTTGGGCATCTTCTGGTCCTCTCGGTTCTGTGCAGTGGACGAGCTCCCATGATGCGTTGCGCCAAATATGCGTGTGTGGCTCTCATGCACGTGCACAGGGGGGCTCGGCCGCGTATTGACCTATCAGAGCTGCTGATCAGAGCAGCGGTTGAGGGGAGTCAGAGCGGGAAGGAAAGCAGCAGACTTTGTGGTAGTAAAGTGGAAATTTAAAGAAAACTGAAGGATTTAAGACGAAAAAAAAAGTCCAGGATGACAAGGGACACTAAAATCTCCACAAAATCCGACCTTTATGAAAGCTGTAGGTTCTCTGTCAGCTGAGGTCGAGCTGTTTTAGTTTACATTGAGATATACGGGACTTTTTTCTGGGTAGCCCATGTGTATTTAGTCTGCAGTACCACGGGCGCCCCCTGTGCCCATGGGTGGGGCAGCTATAAGCTAGTAATACCCTATCCAGTAATTATTCCCTCTGGTGGTAGCAAAGGCGGATTTTTTTCCCCCTTTGCCTTTTTCACCATATTTTTAACTATTGAACTGATGCCCCCCTACATATTCTAATTGTTCAAGTTTTTCCCACATTACCATTCTATTGATTTTCAAAAAACACACAACCCACGCTTAGAAATGAAAGCCCCAATTTGTAGAAATGAAAATGGTTACATCTGCGTCGGCTTTGAACTTTTGTCAGTTTGATGAATATAATTTGGATGATTTGGGAAGCGGTTTGCAGACGCTTCAGGCCGCGGCGTTTGAAGAGGGTCTGCTCTGATGGCTGCCGTCTTCATTTCAATGGCCACGTTTTGACCTGTCAGTGGGGGAGACCAGTTTGTAATTTTTCACTTGATATCATCGTTATTATCTCTGCTACCACTGATTTAGTCATTGTGGATGTCAACCGCTGTGGAAGTCAGCAGTGATATTGTTAATGTATGAGTGTAGCACCCCGCCAACAAGATAAAAGTTTTTATCTCAAAATGAACATGAAATATAGCTGCGAAACTTGACTGTGACTAGAAACTCGCAGTTGGGTGGCACCTTGATCTTTTTATTACTTTTAACAAACTGATGCTTTTATGTTTCACTCTTTGGCTACGACCAATCAAAGAACTACAGAACTTTTCTTGTTATTAGGTGTTACGTTTGTCAAGTGCTGCACACTAGTAAGTAATTAATTTTGTTGTGGTAAAGGCGCCTCCTGCAGGCTCAAGGCTTTCTCTGCAAGATGCTTAAAAGACAGGCATAGGTGAGGAAAGTTTGTGCTGATTTTTATTTTGCCACATTTTTTGTTTCCATTATCAATGGGAATCCGGGAGTGCAGGGTCTTTATTTAGCCGGCCATTGCAAGTGCTTGTTGGAAAATGCCATTCTCGTACCTTTTGTAAAGAAACGCTGAACTCTGTGGATTTCACTCAATTAAATAGAATATTAGCTTTAAAAGGGAGGTGTTTGCGTCGCGCATCAGTACAGATACAGGTAAAATTCATTAATGAAGCTAATGACATGGCATGCTCTGGGTCTTGGTATTTTGTCTCCGGTAAAGAGAAATACTAACTTTTTAGTGTCATTTGTGACAGTACAAATATAACAGCACAAATGTAAATGAGGATTAATGTTTTGGGCAAGCGCCATAAATTTGATTCAGCATAAATTAAGGATTAGGGTTAGGCTAGCCTCCTGCAGGATGAAATGCCAAGATTGTATGTGACACCCAACAATTAGCCTCCTGCATTTAAGATGAAGGTCCTTTATTCGTCCCACAGTGGGAAAATTTCAGTTTTGATGAACACACATACAGTCGGTGGAGAAGGTCTTGCGCTTGTGCTCTACCAACTGTGCCATTGTCGGGCCATTTTTACTTTACAGCATGAAAACCAGCAGCTTGCATTCAACTATGTTCTATTTAGCTACACATTTTATATAACAATGTAACCATAGCAAACAATAAGGGGCGCTCAAACACCTGAGACGTACGGTACGTTAAAGTCTTCAGTGGAAAATGTAACGGTTTGTGGCCTTCGCCTTTTCATGTTTCTCTTTATTTTGATTTTTACAATATATTATGATGAACCCAATCGTCCTTCATTTCAGTGTGAATAGATGTTATCCGTGGACCAATCTACTACCGTGAATATTACTTCAGTGATTCATTTCGTCCTCAGATGGCTTTCACAACAGGAGAAGCACAGTAACAGCACAATTCCATGAAACCGTGGCAAATATTTTCATGAGCAGTGGGTAGAAATCAAAACTGAAAAGATTATTTGAGTTAGTGTAGGGGAACCTAACGTTGTTGTTTACACATACAGTAGATTACACATTCTTGCATTAGTAAATTGTGAATAAATCTGACCACAACATCCTGTCTTTATCTCAACATGTTTTCAGAGCATGGGACTTGTTAGGTTACATTGAAAACATTGGGCGACAGTAGCTCAGTTGGTAGTGCATTGGCCTTTGAGCCAGAAGGTCATGGGTTCAAGCCCGACTTTCACCATCGACTCCTGCTGTCGTTGTGTCCTTGGCAAGACACTTAACCTCTGGGAACACCAGCCACAGTGCGGCGGCTGCGGCTGTAAAGTGCCAAACTGCCAATGTGAATGGTTGGTGGTGATCGGGGCACGTACTGGTTGCCTCGCTTCTGTCAGTGTGCCCAGGGCAGCTGTGGCTACAGTAGTAGTTTATCGCCACCGTGTATGGAGTGAAAGAATAATGACATGTACAGCTCTTTGAGTGTCCAAAAAAGCAATATATAAAACCAATGCATTATTATTATTATTATTTAAATGAGGTAGCCCAGTATTTGTTAACAATTGCCTGAAGGCAACACATGTTAGTGCAAAATAATACATTTAATTGAATTTGCAATTCTACACTGTTAAAATAATGAAGACCCTGTTAAGGTTGAAGTAAAGGTTTGTTTTCTCGTTTTGTGGTTTGTTGGAGACGCTTTAGTTGAGCTTACAAACCTTAGTTTCTGTGTTTTTGGTTTGTAATTGGTTTTGTAAATTTTGATTGGTTTAAACAGTTTTTCCTTTAAAATTGTTGATTGCCTTTTTCTGCTTTATAGGTTATTTATTTACTGTGTTGCTGTAAATGTATAATCTTATTTTTGTTGCCCCTTTACCTATTCTGTCGTTTAAATAAATTCCTTCCAATCTCTTATAGCAGAAGGGCAACGATTCACACAAATCCAAACAGTGAAACAGCTTGTCACACCTACAGTATGTAAATCACTTTGAGAAAAAACTTTGAGAGAAAGGAAAAGAACAGGCTCTGATAAGGTTTGCCATGTTGAATGGCAGTCTGTTTCCACGCTGAAATAAGAGACAGATGTCATTTGTTGATATTGTTCACATGACAATACATTTCCTAACATGTTATATCATTCTGAGAATACTCAATTACTAAACTAATCATTTCCTCAAGCCCTACTATCAATAACATTTTAATCTTTCTCTCTAAACCAAAACTAGTGATTGAACCAAGCCGTTTCAGAGCCAGGAACTACTTTGATTGCTTACATTAGTGTTGGTGGTTTGGAAGTTTGGTACCTCAGCTTTGATTTAAATCTATTGCATGGTGTACTTCACTTATTTCTGGACAAAGAAATGTAAGATTATCTCTGGTTATATATTCTTGTTTTTCTCTTGTTTCTCTTGTAATAAATTCCACCCTTTTCACAATCTTGGATAACACTGTAATAAATAAATCTTGTATCTAGTAGGATATTTGAGCTTTTTATCTGCAGTATCTTCAGTCTTTTCCAGTTTCCGTTTTGTAAACATGTGCTGGGCTTGTCTTTGTCATAGTGTGTGGGCGTGTTTATTTTGGGGTGAATCTAAAGTGATGGAGGAAGGAGAGAGGGAGTGCCGATGTACAGCCATGGGTGCCGGGACGGCGGCTGCGGCGGCGGTGGTGGTGGTGATAGTGTTTGCGTGTCGGGCCCAGTGGTTAAGGTATGACGGATGGATGTGTGTCCCAGAGAGGAGGAGAGGTGCAGAGACAAACGAGCTGACAAGTCCCCTATTCAACTCCTAATCACAGAGGGAGCGGCCGTGCTACTGTCTGCAGCGTCAGAGGCTGTCTGTGCTCGTGTCGCACATGGAGCACTGCGGCTTTTCACGCCTGCATCGTGGAATATTATTGTGGCTGTTTGCTTCTGAAATGCTATGGTGGATAGATAGCTATGGCCTACGCAGGTGGGCAAACGCAAGACAAAAAAATTTACAAGTATTATCTGGACCTCTCAGTCACAAGTACTCCGATTGTGTATCCGTGTTATGACTCTACAGGTTCTGATTGTCTCTTGATGCGACACGTATGCTTTTCTATGTGTGACGGATCTGTGACATAACAATGACTATAAAAAAAACATGTCCTGACTTTGTTCTGTCTGAAAAAACTGAAGGGAACTGGGGATAAACTTCCAGGTGGCTTCGGTGCAGAACAATCCCGCCGTCAAATGTCAATCAGATACATTAGTAAATGGTGATGCATCAGTTGTATATTATTATTAACTGTTTTATTCCACTGTTTTGATATTCACTAATCACTTTACCTGCTGCTGCTATTATTATTACTTTTATTATTCTGGTCATTTTATCTGCTGCTATAGTACCAACCATGTGTAGATGTGAAACCTCATAACTGACTAGTGTATACCCCTCAAGTGATTTATCTTTGACCTAAGTGCAAAGTACTGTCGGCAAAACAGTGAGGTGAAGCCATGATATTTGTTGTTCCGCAGCACGAAATGCAGTCAGGATGGATTTAGACCATGGCATACATCCTTGTAAACCTTGACCACCAAAATGTATGATGTAAAGCCAAAACAAAGGGACTCGCATATTTTATCTTGGGAAAGTACATTATTGCCTGGCTTCCTACCATAGACCGTATATAGATGAACGATACTAACCCACTACTTATATGACACCCAATAGGGAAGTGCTTGTGGATGAAGTTTTGCTCCGACTCGTTCTGGTAGACTTACATTGAAGAGTAATCTTCTTACTCGATAACCGTTTCTGTCACACTCGCCCTTTTCTTTCCTTGAATATCAATGGTTTAGTGCTCTCTATGAGTATTGTGTCTATTTTTTGACATTGTCTTTGTATATCCGGATATAAGCCATACAAATTGATCAATAGCATGCCTTCTTTCACGGGGAAAAATCTAGCATGCCTTAGCAACCGAGCTAGCAACGCATTAGTTTTCATCTGCCCCTGTTGCTGCATGAAGCTAACCCTGTCTGAATAATTGTCCATATATGGCTATACAACTTCCAATTACAAAAACACATTATGTTAATTCTTCAGATTCTTATGCAACCCTATCAGACCAAGCTTTTCTGTGCATTCTTTCGAGGTCCACAAATGTAAAATGAGATAATTGTACCTGGAGCTATTTAAGGTCAAAGTAGCCTCATAAAAATTGTTTTGTCTTACACAGAAACCCCCTCTCCTCATTAGGCCTCTAAATGTCACTGTGGCGAAGCTAAATCATGGAATGATGACAGAACATTTTGCTGCTAAGATTAAAAGGTCAGATTTGACAATATCCGCAGTGAGGAATCACTTCAAATATCATAATTCCTGCAGTTTTCCATTAAATTACTTAAATTAAATGAATCATTTTCCAGTACACCTCCTGTGGACTCACCACCTGCAGAGGATCAGTGAGGGGCAGGTGTTCTGTGACTTGGGTGGCATCTCTGACTGCCACCCCCCCGACCCAGAAATGGATTAAGGCAGCCATTCCCAAACTCGGTAACACCGAGGCCCCCTTAAAAATCTGACGGGTCTGCGTGGCCCCCCAAAATAATAACCAAGAAGACAACATTAAGAATAGGCTCTTCTGGTTATTTTATTTTGGGGAAATAGCCTCTGCTACAAACATTGTAATACAAAAATGATTACAGTGGATTATTCAAGTCAAATAATGAACACAAATATTTTAATATTACAAACAAAACATTATAAATTTAACATTAAATAATTATATATATATATTTTTTTTTTTATGACCTCCCGCGGCCCCCCTGCAGTACCCTCGCGGCCCACCAGGGGGCCGCGGACCCCACTTTGGGAGACACTGGATTAAGGGGTAGAAAATGGATGGATGGATGGATTTTCCAGTACATATGTATTTATGTTTGTGACTACTCCTGCAGTCGTCTTTACATCTCAAGTAAAATATTCCTATATGCAATATTGTGTAGACCAGAGCTAATAAACTCAACCTGCAGCCACACGGCCCTTGAAGATTTTCATTCCAACCAAACAAAGTGGAGGAGTGGTGGATATTGTGTGGTCCTGCATACTAATTTTTTAATGTTGATTTTAGTGAATAAAACGGCTTTTTTAAGTGAGAATACTTGCTTCTTGCGACTTGCTTGTGACTTAGCTGAGTGGGGTCACATGCTTGTTTCCAATGTAAAAGAAGATCCTGGGTTCAAATCCCGGTCGGAACAGGGTCTTCCTGAGTGGAGTTTGCATGTTCTCCCAATGTCTGTTTAGGTTTCCTCCGGGTGTTCCAGTTTCCCTTTCCACTAAAAACATGTACAATAGGTAAAATCCTCCAGCTCTGGTCCTGGCAAGCTGAGCATCAACATTTGGAGATGGGTCCCTGGCCCTACTATGGCCACCACTGCTCCTGATCGATTATCTAGTGCAGGGGTTTTTCTGGTTGTAAACTTGCAGCCGCAGCGACCTTTTCTGGACCGTTTTGGACATCCCTGCTCTAGTGGCATCAGGATGGGTTAAATGCAGAGGATTAATTTACCTACTGGGATAAATAAAGTGCTCATTTACCTTAAATGACAAACTAGTCTAGTGGTTGTATTTGGATATTTCGACCACTTACAATTCTCCTACTAATTCCCGCCGTCCAGGAGCTCAAGCAATTACTGTTTTTCTAGCCACAAAATTCAAAATTGTATGGAAGGATTTGAACAGAATTCTGGTCTGCGCTCTATTGGTGCTTTTGTAGTTCTAATGTTTTTTGTGTTTCTATTTAATTCTTGTTTTTGGTTCTAATTCTGTTGTTGCACGAATTCAAATCTCGTACTATCGCCTCCCCCCGCAGAATTAAAGCTAACCCATGTCTGCAGTATGGTGTTTCACATATTAAATATTCATTGCACTATTTTTGCCGTGTCCAGTCTGACCTTGGCCTTCTTCTGGACATATGGTATATCTCTACAGAAGTGTACATGGAGCCATCTGAATCGTCTTCTTTTCAACACGCTAAACCATTTGAACCATGAACTGGAACTTGAAGCAGTCACAGAGTCGCTGGCTGGAGGTGCAGTGGGTGTGTACTGGGAAAAGAGCAGGGGAGGAAAGCACACAGCCCTGTGGGGCTCTCTGTATTTATAGATCGAGAGTCGAGACATTCAATCCTTGACGCACTCGCTGATTCCTGTCTGTCAGGAAGTCAGTGATCCCCCTCGAGTGAACCGGGCACGTTGAGCTGGGAGAGCTTGGCCTGGAGCAGGGATGGCAGGTATCGTGTTGAGAGGCAGAGACCCGATTTAAGTCCACGAACAGGACCTGGCGTCGGTCCCCGGGGAGGGCCAAGGCTGTAGGATGTGGTGGGGCCAGGGTGATGAGATGTTCCAGATCTGTTGCTCTGTAGGCGAATGAAGGGGTCCAGGAGGGGTGGAGGTGAGGGACTTGAGATGGGAGATGACCCCAGGCGTTCCAAATGACTTATGACGACAGAAGTATGTGCTAACAGTCTGTAGTCAGTTGAGTCTGTGATCCTGGGGCTTTTCTGGGCACGGGGGCAATGATTGAGGTGTGAGTGAAAGCAGGCCGGGGGACATGGCAGGAATGCAGAGAGGGAGTTGAAAATGTCAGTGAACACAGGAGTTAGCTCACTCGCGCAGTGTCTCAGAGGTGTGTAGCTGGAGACCCTTGGTCCGGGCAGGAGCTTTGCGGGGGGTGCAGCCTCAGAGGGAGTTTGTTTACTATCTCTGTGCCCCCGGGGACTTGGCTGCTTTCAGTTCGTCCCTGAACGGATATTTAGCTGCTTTGTAGCGCTGCGGGCCCCCTCCTGAAAGCCGAAAGGACATGGCATCCATCCACCTTCCAGGGACCTTAAAGACGTCTATTTCCGCCAGGGTCATAGGCTCTCCACCGTGCTGTCCCGGTGTGGGCCTTAGCACGGGTGGGTGGTGAGGATCCCCCCCCATTCCTCTGCAGTGTTATTCCTGCATGCTGGACAAGCCACCTGATAAGTGATAGGCAAGGAGGGAAGAAGGGAAGAACGCCCTACGCAATGGATGCGCATACGATTTATCTGGAACTAGAAATGGACATGAAAATGTTCCAAAAAGTTGACATGACACAACTGTGTCCTCTTCCTGCGCATCGGCATCAAGCTCAATAGTTTTGTTCAGATGTTTTTTAAGAACACGTACCCGTAATATTGTGCTGGTAATGTTGATGTTATAATTGGACATAAGCCATCACTTGATCACCAGGCTTGAAAGGAGTGGAGCTCAGGACAACTGCCCAATGGCGACTCAATTTGGCTTTGGTTACACCCAGTTTCCCCTGCATAAAGGCACGTTGCCTAAACCCGTTACCGTGATCCAAACGATTTTTTCAGGGGGGCGGTTCAGACTCTTTAAACTCAGCAGCACTAGCTTGCTTGACAACACCTGGTACTTCAAGTGACCTCCCACGCAGCAACATCAACCAAGGCAGACCTCCTTCCCAGCCCTTACCTATCTCTATACAGTAAGTATAGAGATCGTAACTCGCTTGGGAGGGCTTTTCAATAAGTTATTTCACGACTAAGAAACAAATGAGAGTTCAAGTTTGTCCCCGTCCAACTGAACACTTCGGTCTCCCAAACCGGAGATGAAATGTGACAATTCCTGCACACGATGTTGCTGTAACAGAAAGCAAAGGATACACAACAGGTAGGGCACTTGCTTTGACAACAGTCAGTAATCTGTAATTGTATGTGACTTTTATTTAGGACTCCTTGAAAAAGAGGTCCATAATCTCAATGGGACTTTCCCCCCCCCCCCCTTTCCCCCCCTCCCCCCTCCCCCCCCCCCCCCTTCCCTCCCCCCCCTGGTTAAATAAAGTAAAAAAAATAATAATATATAGTATACTATATATATATATATATTATATTATTAGGGCTGTCCAAACTTATCGCGTATTCAACGTTAATTACCGTTTTCATTAACGCGTAAAAAAATAATTAACGAAGTTAACTGCCATTGACCGTGTCTCAACTCTTGTTTTATTGGTTGTACCAAAAAGTTAGAGGTTGTGAGAAGTCAAACAGCCTTATTGCAGTGGCTCGGGTAGACTTGCGTCACAGAAAACTAGGGGAACTCTGAGCCAATGGAGCGTCCAGGACAATTCTAATGTAGTGACACGGAAAACCATAGAGAGGGCGCCTCACCGGACGGTTTAGGCTAAAAGTGAGTTTTTAACTAATTTGAGATTAAAATGTCAAATATATGGCCAGGACATGTAGGGGCACTATAGGAAAACTTATTTAGGCAGTGTATAGTAAAAAAGTTGATTTGGTGTTTAGTACTCTTTATAGTAATTTGTATGAATAAAAATGTGTCATTACATTTGAAATCTCATTTAAATTCAATTGAGAGGGATTTGAAATAGAATGTTAAAACTCGATTAATCGTGAGGTTATCACCATTACTTTGAGCGATTAATCAACTAAAAATAATCGTTTTTTTTTTGTGACTGCCCTAATTATAATTTATATATATATATATGATATATATATGATATTCTATATCATTTATTTTTTGTTTTCATGTTTGCATCACTAGAGGGAGCCCAGGTACCCAGTGATTTACGCTTACCACACTTGAGAATCCCTGAACTGACGTCAATTACAGGACAGTCAGGACTGGACCAAATACAGTACAGACCAAAAGTTTGATGCTTTGTCATTCAATGAGTTGTAGATTCACTCTCCAGCCTGTGTAAGGGCTAGTTGACCAGGCCCTCCACAGTCACCGACTGTGGAGGCCAATCCAGTGGTTTTGTGATGAGTTGGACCACAGAGTGAAAGGTGACGGCCACCAAATGCTAAGCATCTCAGGGATCTCCTTCCAAGACTGTTGGAATACCTTTTCAATCATACCTCTTGAAGCACAACAGAGAATGCAAGAGTGTGCGACGCAGTAATCAGAAGCAAAAGGTGCTACTTTGAAGAACTTAGAATATAAGGACCTCTTTTCGTTGTTTAATCCTTTATTACTTATGTACATCATAAGTCCCATGAGTTAATCATAGTGTTGATGCCTATCTAGTGTGATATCGACAATTTTCATAGTGTAAATAATGAAAATATGAAATTAAAAAAATCTTTGAATGAGAAGGGTGTCCAAACTTTTTTTTACAGGTGAAAAATGGCGTTCATTATTACTTCTCACCTTAGCGGGAAGAGGAGAAGTCATATGTTATACATTCTAGAACTACCCACCATTATCTCAGCTACTACCATAGTCTTTAAGCATTATAGCTTAAAATACTTGTAAAAAAAATACTTAAAATGCTTGTATTTTTTATATTTTTTTTTTTTTCATTTTTTAGTGGTGTGTATGTATGTCCCATCTCCTGTATGCAATCTCTTCAAAAGTTTAATATGTCCAAACACATTGATTAAAACATTGTACTCTATAATAAAGTAGTTGTGAGACACCGTCCCCTATCCGAACCAACACAACACAGACAACAAGCAGCATCCAAGCTTACATAAATCATTTTCACATTTTATTTGGAGAAGTAAATTATAAGTCTTGTTTTAAATCTCGTTTATATATTCTTTCTAAATATTTTCCCAGGTTACCAGAACGGAGGTGCCATGTTTCCAGTGTTACCAATCACATCAGCAAGAAACGCATCACTTACCTCTACCCTCACAGACAAGGCCATCCCACCAGCATGTGCTCCCAAAAGATGGGCACCCAAGGAGAAACGCCCACCACACCCAGCATCAGCAGCAGCACAGCACTACATGGACTTTATGAACGTCCGGTCCAGGGCATGTCCAGGGTGAAGCACTTGAGGGTCACAGCGCACCTGCGGGACATGTCCCAAAGTGGGAAGCAGGGACTGACAATGATGTGGTTTATGTGTATGGACTAGTACAATGCGTGGGACTGATCAACGAGTTATTGTTGGATTTTTTGTATTCTAAAGTCTAACAAGAATCCCAAATAAACGTGATCCTAATACATAATAAACTAAAACATATCCTAATTTGGAAACACAAAAATTTAATAAATCCATAGTTATTTTTTTTTCTCTCTCTCATAACTCTTTACTTCCATTGATAGTTTTCCACATGTAGTATTTTTGGCTCTTTCACACCTTTAACTTAAGCTTGTTCAGTGAAAAAAGAGAGTACTTCTAAGCCAATCAGCTCTCAGTAAGTAAAAGACAGCATTGTTTTCTTTAGATGAAGCGCATGTTGTGTTCTTATTTGTTCACAATTTGTCTACTTAAACAAGTATGATTGGACCTATTAATAAAGGTTTTGGGGCAAAGAAGAAAAGAGACAAACCAATTAAATATGTTGCTTTATGGTTTGTGTGGCAGAAAGCAGAGGAAGCGCAGCATCCAGCCAGAGGCCGCCTTCCCCCCCAAACCCCAGCCTCCCCCTGTGGCACGCGCTGCAGAGGCTTCTGTACCAGCTACATTGGTCGGACAACGTGAGATCCGCTTCGAAGTCAATGACGTCTTTGAAACTGCTCAAAGAAGGTAAGTAAGGGTTTGTACTACCCTGGATTGAAATCATTTTCATTTAAGTGGTTCTACCCCCGCTCGCGGAGCTTTACGTCACTAACCATTTCCTGTTCAAATCTTCCTTAAATGGCGTAGCTGGGGGACTAAAGGGGGCGTGAACGAGACTGGGCCGTTTGACATGGCTCTGGGCGGGGGCGGCTGAAGTAAGGTCCAACTTCTGTGCCAGTGTTGGCGCCAGATTCAAAATTCATATGTAGGATTAAGGTCGCCAGCTGATGGCGCCTCACAGAACGGTTTTAGGCAGAAGTTGACTCTCTCTCTCTTTCATCCTCTCCTTTGCTTAAGCGTTTGTGTTGGGAGTGAGGCTTCTTGTGGCTGGGTCTTGGGCAGCACAGTGTGGTGGGACTAGAAGTTGATTTTTTTTTCCCGCTTAATGTGTCTTTGCTGTTTTATGTGTTGTTTTTTACTTTTTGCCTTTGGTTTGCTTTCTGTGTGTTTGGCTTTTTTCTTCTGGTCTTTGTTGTTTTTCTGTTTATTGTTTATGTTGTTATCCTTTCTCTTCTGATCGTTGTGTTGTTGAGCGAGATAAGGGTCAGCACTTCTGCCTAAAACCGTCTGTGGAGGCGCCATCTGAGGCGGACCTGTATTTACTACATTTTGAATTTTGAATCTGGCGCCCCCCAACACTGGCCAGAAGTGGGACCAGACGTCAGCCGCCCCGCCAAGAGCACAATGTTAAACGGCCCAGTCTCGTTCACGCCCCTTTAGTCCTCCAGGCTATCGGCCCTTTAGAGGAAGATTTTGAAACAGGAAATGTGGAGTGATGTAAGCTCGAGGACGCGAGATTGTGGAAGAACCACTTTAATGAAAAATGATTTCAATCCATGGTAGTCAAACCTTAGTACTTCTTTGAGCCAGTTCCAAAGTACGTCATTGACTCTCGAAGCTCAGATATCATCGGTGTCCTGACCAATGTATGGTACAGAGCTCTGCCAGCGCGGGTGCCACAGGGGCGAGGCTGGGGTTTGCGGGGCTGGAGGAGGCCTCTGATGATGCTGCGCTTCCTCCTGGCTTTCTGCCACACAAAACTAAAGGCAAATATTTATTTGGTGTTGTCTCTATTTCTTTCTTTTGCCCCCAAAACCTTTATTAATAGGTTCCAATCATGTCTTGTATAAGTAACATTTTTCGTGAACAATCAGGAAACAAAATGACTTTCTTCATTATAGAAAACAATGCTGTCTTTTACATACGAGGAGCTGATTGCTTAGAGGAGTCTCTTTTTTTTCACTGAAAAGCTTAAGTTAAAGGTGTGATGAGGCCAAATACTTACATGTGATAAACTATCAATGGAATTAAAGAGTTTTGAGAGAGAGAAACAATACTATGGATTTATTAAATTTGTTGTGGTTTCAAAGTTTGGATCTTTTAGTTTTTTATTTTATTAGGATCACTTTTTTTTTTGGGATTCTTGTTAGACTTTGAATACAAAAAAATCCACAGTAATCTTGAGTTCATCAATCATTGGATTTCTTAGACCATCGACATAACCACATCATGTGTCAGTCTTGCTTCACTTCTGGGACATGTCGGCTGGTGCTCTCGTGGAATCAGTGCTCACGCCCTGACATGCCCTGGTCGGGACGGATCATAAAAGTCCATGTTTCTGATGCTTGTGCTGATGCTGGGTGTGGTTGGGCGGTTCTCCTTTGGGTGCCCAGCTTTGGGAGCACAGGCTGGGCGGCATGGCCTGGTTTGTGAGGGTTTTAGAGTAGTGGGACTTTCTGGCTTGGTGTGAGTGGCTCTTTACAAACATGTTATTACATTACAAATGTTTTCACATTTTACATGTTATCACTATTAAGATATTGTTTATACTTTACTACTTGTTTTTAAATTTATCTAATTATTGTTTTTATATCGGAACTACATGGTATTTTCATTACTAACATTTTATTACAGTACACATGTTATTAACTTTATCTCGGTTATATCATGTCACACATGTTAATTCTCTTACTAGGTTTTACTTTTACACTTGTTATTACGTTGCAACACTTGTTTTTTCATTAACACTTGTTTGTACTTTACATCATTGTTATTTACTTTACACACAGTTTATTACATTACCACATGTTATTTCTTAAAACGTTATTACATTGCTCTTGTTGTTACATTACTACGGTTATTACATTAACATACTGCTTTACATTACACACTTGTTTTACTTTTACACATTGTTATTACATTTACACATGTTGTTTACATTACAATGTTATTACATTTACTTTTATTAGTAATTTATCTCATGTTGATTACATTCACCCATGCTATTACATTACTCTTGTGTTCTAATTTAAAACTTGGTTAATTATTTTTTCACATGTTATTACTTTACACACATGTTATTTCGTTGCACACTGTTAGTTACATTACTCACATGTTTATTACATTACAAATGTTGTTCTTTACAAACATGTTAGTACATTTCTCAAAGGTTAGTACTGTATTCTTGTTTTACTTGATCTATTGTTATGTACTTTACACGATGCTTATTATCATTACACTGGTGATTCTCAGGGTCTCAGGTTAATACAGTACAACATGTGTTTAATTTTAACATGGTATGACATTGCTCACAATTGTTGCGACATTTAAACATGTGATGAATTTACTCGGTTATGACATTACTACTCTTGTTTATTTCAGTTCACTCTTGTGATTACATTTACACACGTTTGTACATTGCACTTGTTGTTACATTTCAAATGGTATCTACTTTAATTAAACTTTCTACATTTACAACTTGTTTTATCAGTACTTACATGATTTTCACATTACACACATGTTACTTACATTACAATGTTATTACATTACACACATGTTATTACGTTTACACATGTTATTACATTACACACATGTTATTACATTTTACACTTATATTACATTACACCATGTTATTACATTAACATGTTATTACTTTACACATGTTACACATGTACACATGTTAATCATTTACACATGTTATTACATTACACACATGTTATTCACATTGCACACATGTTATTACATAACACACATGTTATTACATTACATGTTATTACATTACATGTTATTACATTACACATGTTATTACATTACACATGTTGTTACATTACACCTGTTTCACATGTTATTACATTACCACATGTTTATATACATTACAAACATGCTATCACATTACACACTGTGTTATACACTGATTAACATGTTATTACATTTACACACATGTTATTACATGTGCACACATGTTATTACAATTACACATGTTATCACATTAACATGTTATCACTATTACACATGTTATACATTACACATGTTATTACATTACACACATGTTATTACATTGCACACATGTTATTACATTACACATGTTTTTACATTACACATGTTATTACATTACAAACATGTTATTACATTACACACATGTTATTACATTACACATGTTATTACATTACACACATGTTATTACATTACACATGTTATTACATTACACACATGTTAATCACATTACACACATGTTATTACATTACACACATTGTTATTACATTACACACATGTTATTACATTACACATGTTATTACATATCACATGTTATTACATTACACATGTTATTACATTACACACATGTTATACATTACACACATGTTATTACATTACATGTTATTACATTACACACATGTTTATTACGTTGCACACATGTTATTACATTACACACATGTTATTACATTACACATGTTATTACATTACACACATGTTATTACATTACACACATGTTATTACATTAACACATGTTATTACATTGCACATGTTGTTACATTACACATGTTATTACATTACATACATGCTATTACATTACACACATGTTATTACATTACACATGTTATTACATTACACACATGTTATTACATTACACATGTTATTACATATCACATTATGTTATTACATTACACATGCTATTACATTACACATGTTATCACATTACACACATGTTAATACATTACACATGTTATTACATTACACACATGTTATTACATTGCACACATGTTATTACATTACACACATGTTATTACATTTACACATGTTATTACATTACACACATGTTATTACATTACACACGTTATTACATTGCACATGTTGTTACATTACACCTGTTATCACATTAAAACACATATTACATTACACATGTTATTACATTACACACATGCTATCACATTACACACATGTTATTACATGTAATCATGTTATTACATTCACATGTTATTACATTACACATGTTATTACATTACAAACATGTTATTACATTACACATGTTATTCACATTATACATGTTATCACATTACGCACATGTTATTACATTACACATGTTATTACATTACACACATGTTATTATATTGCACACATGTTATTACATTACACATTTTATTACATTACACATGTTATTACATTACACATGTTATCACATTACACACATGTTAATACATTACACATGTTATTTCATTACACACATGTTAATACATTACACATGTTATTACATTACACACATGTCATACATTACACATGTTATTTACATTACACAAATGTTATTACAGTTACACTTGTTATTACATTACACATGTTATTAGATTACACATGTTATTACATTACACATGTTATCACATTGCACACATGTTAATTACATTACACATGTTATTACATTACACACATGTTATTACATGTACACATGTTGCTACATTACACATGTTATTACATTACACATGTTATTACATTACACACATGTTATTACATTGCACACATGTTCTACATTACACACATGTTATTACATTACACACGTTATTACATTACACATGTTGTTACATTACACCTGTTATTACATTACATACATGTTATTACATTACACACATGTTATTACATTACACATGTTATTACATTACACACATGTTATTACATTACACATGTTATTACATTACACACATGTTATTACATTACACACATGTTATTACATTACACATGTTATTACATTACACATGTTATCACATTACACACATGTTAATACATTACACATGTTATTACATTACACATGTTATTACATTGCACACATGTTATTACATTACACACATGTTATTACATTACACACGTTATTACATTGCACATGTTGTTACGTTACACCTGTTATTACATTACATACATGCTATCACATTACACACATGTTATTACATTACACATGTTATTACATTACACACATGTTATTACATTACACATGTTATTACATTACACACATGTTATTACATTACACATGTTATTACATTATTATTACATTACACATGTTATTACATTACACATGCTATTACATTACACATGTTATCACATTACACACATGTTAATACATTACACATGTTATTACATTACACACATGTTATTACATTGCACACATGTTATTACATTACACACATGTTATTACATTACACATGTTATTACATTACACATGTTATTACATTACACATGTTATCACATTAAACACATATTACATTACACATGTTATTACATTACACACATGCTATCACATTACACACATGTTATTACATGTAATCATGTTATTACATGTCACATGTTATTACATTACACATGTTATTACATTACAAACATGTCATTACATTACACATGTTATCACATCACACATGTTATCACATTACACACATGTTAATACATTACACATGTTATTACATTACACACATGTTATTATATTGCACACATGTTATTACATTACACATTTTAATACATTACACATGTTATTACATTACACATGTTATCACATTACACACATGTTAATACATTACACATGTTATTACATTACACACATGTTATTACGTTACACATGTTATTACATTACACACATGTTATTACATTACACATGTTATTACATTACATATCACACTTATTATTACATTACACATGTTATTACATTACACATGCTATTACATTACACATGTTATCACATTACACACATGTTAATACATTACACATGTTATTACATTACACACATGTTATTACATTACACATGTTATTACATTACACACATGTTAATACATTACACATGTTATTACATTACACATGTTATTACATTGCACACATGTTGCTACATTACACACATGTTATTACATTACACACGTTATTACATTGCACATGTTGTTACATTACACCTGTTATTACATTACATACATGCTATCACATTACACACATGTTATTACATTACACATGTTATTACATTACACACATGTTATTACATTACACATGTTATTACATATCACACTTATTATTACATTACACATGTTATTACATTACACATGCTATTACATTACACATGTTATCACATTACACACATGTTAATACATTACACATGTTATTACATTACACACATGTTATTACGTTGCACACATGTTATTACATTACACACATGTTATTACATTACACACGTTATTACATTGCACATGTTGTTACATTACACCTGTTATCACATTAAACACATATTACATTACACATGTTATTACATTACACACATGCTATCACATTACACACATGTTATTACATTACACATGTTATTACATTACACACATGTTATTACATTACACATGTTATTACATATCACACTTATTATTACATTACACATGTTATTACATTACACATGCTATTACATTACACATGTTATCACATTACACACATGTTAATACATTACACATGTTATTACATTACACACATGTTATTACGTTGCACACATGTTATTACATTACACACATGTTATTACATTACACACGTTATTACATTGCACATGTTGTTACATTACACCTGTTATCACATTAAACACATATTACATTACACATGTTATTACATTACACACATGCTATCACATTACACACATGTTATTACATTAATCATGTTATTACATGTCACATGTTATTACATTACACATGTTATTACATTACAAACATGTTATTACATTACACATGTTATCACATTATACATGTTATCACATTACGCACATGTTAATACATTACACATGTTATTACATTACACACATGTTATTATATTGCACACATGTTATTACATTACACATTTTAATACATTACACATGTTATTACATTACACATGTTATCACATTACACACATGTTAATACATTACACATGTTATTACATTACACACATGTTAATACATTACACATGTTATTACATTACACACATGTTAATACATTACACATGTTATTACATTACACAAATGTTATTACATGTCACACTTGTTATTACATTACACATGTTATTACATTACACATGCTATTACATTACACATGTTATCACATTGCACACATGTTAATACATTACACATGTTATTACATTACACACATGTTATTACGTTGCACACATGTTATTACATTACACACATGTTATTACATTACACATGTTATTACATTACACCACACATGTTATTACATTACACACATGTTATTACATTACACACGTTATTACATTGCACATGTTGTTATGTTACATTACACCTGTTATTACATTACATACATGCTATCACATTACACACATGTTATTACATTACACATGTTATTACATATCACACATATTATTACATTACACATGTTATTACATTACACATGTTATCACATTACACACATGTTAATACATTACACATGTTATTACATTACACACATGTTATTACGTTGCACACATGTTATTACATTACACACATGTTATTACATTACACATGTTATTACATTACACATGTTATTACATTACACACATGTTATTACATTACACATGTTATTACATTACACACATGTTATTACATTACACATGTTATTACATTACACACATGTTATTACATTACACATGTTATTACATTACACACATGTTATTACATTACACACATGTTATTACATTACACATGTTATTACATTACACACATGTTATTACATTACACACATGTTATTACATATCACACTTATTATTACATTACACATGTTGTTACATTACACACATGTTATTACATTACACATGTTATCACATTAAACACATGTTATTACATTACACACATGTTATTACATTACACATGTTATTACATTACACACATGTTATTACATTACACACATGTTATTACATTACACACATGTTATTACATTACACACGTTATTACATTGCACATGTTGTTACATTACACATGTAATCACATTAAAAACATATTACATTACACATGTTATTACATTACACATGTTATTACATTACACACATGTTATTACATTACACATGTTATTACATTACACATGTTATCCCATTACACACATGTTATTACATTACACATGTTGTTACATTACACATGTTATTACATTACACATGTTATCACATTACACATGTTATTACATTACACATGTTATTACATTACACACATGCTATCACATTACACACATGTTATTACATTACACATGTTATTACATTACACACATGTTATTACATTACACATGTTATTACATTACACAAATGTTATTACACATGTTATTACATTACACATGTTATTACATTACACACATGTTATTACATTACACATGTTATTACATTACACATGTTATTACATTACACATGTTATCACATTACACACATGTTAATACATTACACATGTTATTACATTACACACATGTTATTACGTTGCACACATGTTATTACATTACACACATGTTATTACATTACACATGTTATTACATTACACACATGTTATTACATTACACACGTTATTACATTGCACATGTTGTTACATTACACCTGTTATCACATTAAACACATATTACATTACACATGTTATTACATTACACACATGCTATCACATTACACACATGTTATTACATGTAATCATGTTATTACATGTCACATGTTATTACATTACACATGTTATTACATTACAAACATGTTATTACATTACACATGTTATCACATTATACATGTTATCACATTACGCACATGTTAATACATTACACATGTTATTACATTACACACATGTTATTATATTGCACACATGTTATTACATTACACATTTTAATACATTACACATGTTATTACATTACACATGCTATCACATTACACACATGTTATTACATTACACATGTTATTACATTACACACATGTTATTACATTACACATGTTATTACATATCACACTTATTATTACATTACACATGTTATTACATTACACATGCTATTACATTACACATGTTATCACATTACACATGTTATTACATTACACACATGTTATTACATTACACATGTTATTACATTACACACATGTTATTACATTACACATGTTATTACATTACACACATGTTATTACATTCACACATGTTATTACATTACACACATGTTATTACATTACACATGTTATTACATTACACATGTTGTTACATTACACATGTTATTACATTAACACATGTATTACATTACACATGTTATTACATTACACATGTTATCACATTACACATGTTATTACATTACACATGTTATTACATTACACATGTTATTACATTACACACATGTTATTACATTACACATGTTATTACATTACACATGTTATTACATTACACATGTTATTACATTACACATGTTATTACATTACACATGTTATTACATTACACACATGTTAATACATTACACATGTTATTACATTACACACATGTTATTACATTCACACATGTTATTACATTACACATGTTATTACATTACACATGTTATTACATTACACACATGTTACATTACACATGTTATTACATTACACATGTTATTACATTACACATGTTATTACATTACACACATGTTATTACATTACACACATGTTATTACATTACACATGTTATTACATTACACATGTTATTACATTACACATGTTATTACATTACACATGTTATTACATTACACATGTTATTACATTACACATGTTATTACATTACACATGTTATTACATTACACATGTTATTACATTACACACATGTTATTACATTACACATGTTATTACATTACACATGTTATTACATTACACATGTTATTACATTACACACATGTTATTACATTACACATGTTATTACATTACACATGTTATTACATTACACATGTTATTACATTACACATGTTATTACATTACACATGTTATTACATTACACATGTTATTACATTACAACATGTTATTACATTACACATGTTATTACATTACACATGTTATTACATTACACACATGTTATTACATTACACATGTTATTACATTACACATGTTATTACATTACACATGTTATTACATTACAAACATGTTATTACATTACACACATGTTATTACATTACACACATGTTATTACATTACACACATGTTATTACATTACACATGTTATTACATTACACATGTTATTACATTACATACACATGTTATTACATTACACATGTTATTACATTACACATGTTATTACATTACACATGTTATTACATTACAACATGTTATTACATTACACACATGTTATTACATTCACACATGTTATTACATTACACACATGTTATTACATTACACATGTTATTACATTACACACTGTTATTACATTACACATGTTATTACATTACACATGTTATTACATTACACATGTTATTACATTACACATGTTATTACATTACACATGTTATCACATTACACACATGTTATTACATTACATGTTTTACATTACACATGTTATTACATTACACACATGTTATTACATTCACACATGTTATTACATTACACACATGTTATTACATTACACACATGTTATTACATTACACACGTTATTACATTACACATGTTATTACATTACACATGTTATTACATTACACATGTTATTACATTACACATGTTATTACATTACACATGTTATCACATTACACACATGTTATTACATTACACATGTTATTACATTACACACATGTTATTACATTACACATGTTATTACATTACACATGTTATTACATTACACATGTTATTACATTACACATGTTATTACATTACACATGTTATTACATTACACACATGTTATTACATTACACACATGTTATTACATTACATTACACACATGTTATTACATTACACACATGTTATTACATTACACACATGTTATTACATTACACACATGTTATTACATTCACACACATGTTATTACATTACACACATTACATTACACACATGTTATTACATTACACATGTTATTACATTGCACACATGTTATTACATTACACATGTTATTACATTACACACATGTTATTACATTACACATGTTATTACATTACACATGTTATTACATTACACATGTTATTACATTACACATGTTATTACATTACACACTGTTATTACATTACACACATGTTACATTACACACATGTTATTACATTACACATGTTATTACATTACACACATGTTATTACATTACACACATGTTATTACATTACACACATGTTATTACATTACACACATGTTATTACATTACACATGTTATTACATTACACATGTTATTACATTAACACATGTTATTACATTACACATGTTATTACATTACACACATGTTATTACATTACACATGTTATTACATTACACACATGTTATTACATTACACAATGTTATTACATGTCACATGTTATTACATTCCACACATGTTATTACATTACACACATGTTATTACATTACACACATGTTATTACATTACACATGTTATTACATTACACACATGTTATTACATTACACACATGTTATTACATTACATTCAACATGTTATTACATTACACATGTTATTACATTACACATGTTATTACATTACACATGTTATTACATTACACAAGTTATTACATTACACATGTTATTACATTACACACATGTTATTACATTACACATGTTATTACATTACACACATGTTATTATATTGCACACATGTTATTACATTACACATGTTATTACATTACACATGTTATTACATTACACACATGTTATTACATTACACACGTTATTACATTGCACATGTTGTTACATTACACATGTTATCACATTAAACACATATTACATTACACATGTTATTACATTAACACACATGCTACCACATTACACACATGTTATTACATGTTATTACATCACACACATGTTATTACATTACACACATGTTATTACATGTCACATGTTATTACATTACACACATGTTATTACATTACACACATGTTATTACATTACACAAATGTTATTACATTACACACATGTTATTACATTACACACATGTTATTACATTACACACATGTTATTACATTACACATGTTATTACCTTACACACATTTTATTACATTACACATGTTATAACATTACACATGTTATTACATCACACATATGTCATTACATTACACACGTTATTACATCACACACATGTTATTACATTACACACATGTTACATTACTCACATGTTATTACATTAAACACATGTTATTGCATTACACATGTTGTTACATTACACAGTTTATTACATTACACATGTTATTACATTACACATGTTATTACATTACACATGTTATTACATTACACACGTTATGACATTACACACATGTTAATACATTACTCAGGTTATTACATTACACACATGTTATTACATTACACACATGTTAATACATTACTCAAGTTATTACATTACCAACATGTTATTACATTACACATGTTATTACATTACACATGTTATCACATTACACACATGTCAATACATTACACATGTTATTACATAGCACACATGTTATTATATTGCACACATGTTATTACATTACACACGTTATTACATTACACACATGTTATTATATTGCACACATGTTATTACATTACACACGTTATTACATTACACATGTTATCACATTACACATTTTAATACATTACACATATTATTACATTACACATGTTATCACATTACACACATGTTAATACATTACACATGTTATTACATTACACACATGTTATTACATGTCACATGTTATTACATTACACATGTTATAACATTACACATGTTAATACATTACACATGTTATAACATTACACATGTTATTACATTGCACACATGTTATTACATTACATACATGTTGTTACATTATACACATGTTACTACATTACACACATGTTATTACATTACACATGTTATAACATTACACATGTTATTACACCACACATATGTTATTACATCACACATGTTATTACATTACACACATCTTATTACATAACACACATGTTATTACATAACACACATAATCTTACATTACATACATGTTGTTACATTACACATGTTATTACATTACACACATGTTATTACATTACACATGTTATTACATTACACATATGTTATTACATTACACACATGTTATTACATGTCACATGTTATTACATTACACACATGTTAATACATGACTCAGGTTATTACATTACAAACATGTTATTACATTACACATGTTATTACATTACACACATGTTATTATATTACACACATGTTATTACATTACACAAGTTATTACATTACACATGTTATTACCTTACAAACATGTTCTTACATTACACATGTTATAACATTACACATGTTATCCCATTACACACATGTTATTACATTACACATGTTATTACATTACACAAATGTTATTACATGTCACACTTGTCATTACATTACACATGTTATTACATTACACATGCTATTACATTACACATGTTATCACATTACACACATGTTAATACATTACACATGTTATTACATTACACACATGTTATAACATTGCACATGTTGTTACATTACACATGTTATCACATTAAACACATATTACATTACACATGTTATTACATTACACACATGCTATCACATTACACACATGTTATTACATTACACATGTTATTATATGTCACATGTTATTACATTACACATGTTAATACATTACACATGTTATTACATTGCACACATGTTATTATATTGCACACATGTTATTACATTACACACGTTATTACATTACACACATGTTATTATATTGCACACATGTTATTACATTACACACGTTATTACATTACACATGTTATCACATTACACATTTTAATACATTACACATGTTATTACATTACACATGTTATCACATTACACACATGTTAATACATTACACATGTTATTACATTACACACATGTTATTACATGTCACATGTTATTACATTACACATGTTATTACATTACACACTTGTTATTACATTACACATGTTATTACATTACACAAGTTATTACATTACACATGTTATCAAATTATACTTATGTTAATACATTACACATGTTATTACATTACACACATGTTATTACATTACACACATGTTATTACATTACACACATGTTATTACATTACACATGCCATTACATTACACACATGTTATTACATTACACACGTTATTACATTGCACATGTTATTACATGTCACATGTTATTACCTTACAAACATGTTATTACATTACACATGTTATTACATTACACATGTTGTTACATTACACATGTTGTTACATTACACATGTTATTACATTACACACGTTATTATATTACACACATGTTACATTACACACATGTTATTACATTATACACATGTTATTACATTACACACGTTATTACATCACACACATGTTATTACATTACACACATGTTACATTACTCACATGTTATTACATTACACACATGTTACATTACTCACATGTTATTACATTACACACGTTATTACATTACACATGTTATTACATTACACACATGTTATTACATTACACAAATGTTATTACATGTCACATGTTATTACATTCCACACATGTTATTACATTACACACATGTTATTTCATTACACACATGTTAATACATTACTCAGGTTATTACATTACACACATGTTATTACATTACACACATGTTAATACATTACTCAGGTTATTACATTACCAACATGTTATTACATTACACATGTTATTACATTACACATGTTATCACATTACACAAGTTATTACACTACACGCGTTATTATATTGCACATATGTTATTACATTACACACGTTATTACATTACACACATGTTATTATATTGCACACATGTTATTACATTACACACATTATTACATTACACATGTTATTACATTACACACATGTTATTACATTACACACGTTATTACATTGCACATGTTGTTACATTACACATGTTATCACATTAAACAGATATTACATTAAACATGTTATTACATTAAACACATGCTACCACATTACACACATGTTATTACATGTTATTACATCACACACATGTTATTACATTACACACATGTTATTACATGTCACATGTTATTACATTACACACATGTTATTACATTACACACATAATATTACATTACACAAATGTTATTACATTACACATGTTATTACATTACACACATGTTATTACATTACATACATGTTGTTACATTAAACACATGTTACTACATTACACACATTTTATTACATTACACATGTTATAACATTACACATGTTATTACATCACACATATGTCATTACATTACACACCTTATTACATCACACACATGTTATTACATTACACACATGTTACATTACTCACATGTTATTACATTAAACACATGTTATTGCATTACACATGTTGTTACATTACACAGTTTATTACATTACACATGTTATTACATTACACATGTTATTACATTACACATGTTATTACATTACACACGTTATGACATTACACACATGTTAATACATTACTCAGGTTATTACATTACACACATGTTATTACATTACACACATGTTAATACATTACTCAAGTTATTACATTACCAACATGTTATTACATTACACATGTTATTACATTACACATGTTATCACATTACACACATGTCAATACATTACACATGTTATTACATAGCACACATGTTATTATATTGCACACATGTTATTACATTACACACGTTATTACATTACACACATGTTATTATATTGCACACATGTTATTACATTACACACGTTATTACATTACACATGTTATCACATTACACATTTTAATACATTACACATATTATTACATTACACATGTTATCACATTACACACATGTTAATACATTACACATGTTATTACATTACACACATGTTATTACATGTCACATGTTATTACATTACACATGTTATTACATTACACACTTGTTATTACATTACACATGTTATTACATTACACAAGTTATTACATTACACATGTTATCACATTATACTTATGTTAATACATTGCACATGTTGTTACATTACACATGTTATCACATTAAACACATATTACATTACACATGTTATTACATTACACACATGCTATCACATTACACACATGTTATTACATTACACGTGTTATTACATGTCACATGTTATTACCTTACAAACATGTTCTTACATTACACATGTTATAAAATTACACACATGTTATTATATTACACATGTTATTACATTACACATGTTGTTACATTACACATGTTGTTACATTACACATGTTATTACATTACACACGTTATTATATTACACACATGTTACATTACACACATGTTATTACATTATACACATGTTATTACATTACACACGTTATTACATCACACACATGTTATTACATTACACACATGTTAAATTACTCACATGTTATTACATTACACACGTTATTACATTACACATGTTATCACATTACACACATGTCATTACATTACACACTTGTTATTACATTACACACATGTTATTACATTACACACATGTTAATACATTACTCAGGTTATTACATTACACACATGTTATTACATTACATACATGTTAATACATTACTCAGGTTATTACATTACCAACATGTTATTACATTACACATGTTATTACATTACACATGTTATCACATTACACAAGTTATTACACTACACGCGTTATTATATTGCACATATGTTATTACATTACACACGTTATTACATTACACACATGTTATTATATTGCACACATGTTATTACATTACACACATTATTACATTACACATGTTATTACATTACACACATGTTATTACATTACACACGTTATTACATTGCACATGTTGTTACATTACACATGTTATCACATTAAACAGATATTACATTAAACATGTTATTACATTAAACACATGCTATCACATTACACACATGTTATTACATGTTATTACATCACACACATGTTATTACATTACACACATGTTATGACATGTCACATGTTATTACATTACACACGTTATTACATTACACACATAATATTACATTACACACATATTATTACATTACACATGTTATTACATTACACACATGTTATTACATTACATACATGTTGTTACATTAAACACATGTTACTACATTACACACATTTTATTACATTACACATGTTATTACATCACACATATGTTATTACATTACACATGTTATTACATTACACGCGTAATTACATTACACACATAATATTACATTACACACATGTTGTTACATTACACATGTTATTAACTTACACATGTTATTACTTTACACATGTTTTTACATTACACACATTTTATTACATCACACACGTTATTACATTACACATGTTATCACATTACACACATGTTAATACATTACACAAATGTTATTACATGTCACATGTTATTACATTACAAACATGTTATTACATTACACACGTTATTACATTACACATGTTATCACATTACACACATGTCATTACATTACACACTTGTTATTACATTACACAAATGTTATTACATGTCACATGTTATTACATTACACACGTTATTACATTACACATGTTATTACATTACACACATGTTATTACATTACACACATGTTAATACATTACTCAGGTTATTACATTACACACATGTTATTACATTACACACATGTTAATACATTACTCAGGTTATTACATTACCAACATGTTATTACATTACACATGTTATTACATTACACATGTTATCACATTACACAAGTTATTACACTACACGCGTTATTATATTGCACATATGTTATTACATTACACACGTTATTACATTACACACATGTTATTATATTGCACACATGTTATTACATTACACACATTATTACATTACACATGTTATTACTAGTGCTGTCCAACGATTAAAATATTTAATCGCGATTAATCGCATGAATTTCATAGTTAACTCGCGATTAATCGCAAATTAGTCACACATTTGCGTGCTGTGTGCAATTGCTTTTTTATTGAAAACAATGTGTAGTGTTATATTACACACTAACATTTGATGCAAAATCATCAATAAATGGATGACAAAATAAATAATTGGTAACAAAAAGCCCCTTCAATGTGTGTGTGTGGGTGTGTGTGTGTATGTGTGGGTATAGACCATAGACTGTATAGAAACATCATGGTGTCATTATGATGATGATAAACAATCTGTAAATATTTTGTAAATTTGTTCATGTAAATACTCTATGCTGTTTCTCTGTTTACCTTCGGTATATCTATGACTGTATACTGTTTGCTTGTATTGCCTTTTTTATTAACCCCTCCCCCCATCTCCCACTTCATGTCCCTCCCCTCCTATGTGCCCTTCTGGGTTTCTTCTTTGGCCCCCTGTATCTCCAACTACATATTGTTTGTAATCTCTGTCTACAATGTATCTGAACTAGTCCTTTTCTTTGTTTCTATGTGTTTGTCTGCAATAAAAAGTAAAAAAAAAAAAAATAATAATAAAAAAATAAAAAATAAATCTTTTTTTTTTTTTTTTTTTTTTTTTTTTTAATCGCGCGATAAAAAAAATTACGGCGTTAATATTGATTTGCGTTAACGCATTAATAACGCGCTATTTTGGACAGCCCTAGTTATTACATTACACACATGTTATTACATTACACACGTTATTACATTGCACATGTTGTTACATTACACATGTTATCACATTAAACAGATATTACATTAAACATGTTATTACATTAAACTCATGCTATCACATTACACACATGTTATTACATGTTATTACATCACACACATGTTATTACATTACACACATGTTATTACATGTCACATGTTATTACATTACACACATAATATTACATTACACACATGTTATTACATTACACATGTTATTACATTACACACATGTTATTACATTACATACATGTTGTTACATTAAACACATGTTACTACATTACACACATTTTATTACATTACACATGTTATAACATTACACATGTTATTACATCACACATATGTTATTACATTACACATGTTATTACATTACACACGTAATTACATTACACACATAATATTACATTACACACATGTTGTTACATTACACATGTTATTAACTTACACACGTTATTACTTTACACATGTTTTTACATTACACACATTTTATTACATCACACACGTTATTACATTACACATGTTATCACATTACACACATGTTAATACGATACACAAATGTTATTACATGTCACATGTTATTAAATTACAAACATGTTATTACATTACACACGTTATTACATTACACATGTTACACATTACACACATGTCATTACATTACACACTTGTTATTACATTACACACATGTTAATACATTACACATGTTATTACATTACAAACAT
The DNA here is from genome assembly GCA_964034765.1 of Knipowitschia caucasica. Classification (NCBI taxonomy): domain Eukaryota; kingdom Metazoa; phylum Chordata; class Actinopteri; order Gobiiformes; family Gobiidae; genus Knipowitschia; species Knipowitschia caucasica. The sequence goes on from OZ035841.1 coordinate 10,186,625, forward strand.
GTTATTACATTACACATGTTATTACATTACACATGTTATTACATTACACATGTTATCACATTACACACATGTTAATACATTACACATGTTATAACATTACACATGTTATTACATTACACATGTTATTACATTACACACATGTTAATACATTACTCAGGTTATTACATTACACACATGTTATTACATTACACACATGTTAATACATTACTCAGGTTATTACATTACCAACATGTTATTACATTACAGATGTTATTACATTACACATGTTATCTGCGGTAGAATTATAATGTTGTATACTAATGATTTCCAGTAGGTGTTTGCAAACATGTCTTTGTGCAATATTAAAGCCTGGATTTAATGGAATTCAGACAAGCACCAAGGACAAGGCTTCTGTGATAAAAGTATCATTTTCAGGAACAGCGTGTCTCTAGCGGCCTGAGACACAAAACCAGACTGGGTTGACGTCATCGGAGATTCTGATAAAACCGTTGGGAGGAGACATTGTGGAAAGTTAGAGCACAGGGATAGAGATTTAGGGAGTAGCTCCGGGAGTTCTGTATCAACATTTAATTGTAAAGAGAAATAAATGTACTATTGGAACTCTTGAATCTTGGCGTTATTTCTGTACCAAATTCTGAACACGTCGGTCAAATCATTTTTGACAACAGATGGTGACCCCGACGTGATTTGATACAGAAAGAAGACGCAAGATGAGCTCAGATAGAGAAACTGGATCTGTTGGGTCTGGGGGCTCTCTACTCTACAAAAAGGTAAGCAGATACCATTTCTAAAATCTGCACATTGTTTTTAATAGAAGACAGAGAGATCTCGGCCCAACATGACTGCAGGTGTGGACAGACCCGCCGTGATGGGCGTTTTATCGGACGCGATAAAACAATAGTCAGGTTTATTTGACGTTTTAACCTTGAGGGAAGTTTGGGGTCCCCTCTAAAAAAACAAAAAGGGAAAAGAAAGTCCACAAGGGTTTTAGAAGTGCAAAAGAGGCACACCGTTTTAAAGTGCAGAGAGGCACAAGTGTTTAGTGAAATTAGAAATAGGGACAGCTAGGGTCAGAAGTTACAGGGAATAAAACCTTCGATATCCCCCGGGGGGCGGGATAAAGGGTACATTTAATTTAAACAAAAAAGCCAAGTATTTAAACTGTTGGATTCTGACTATTGAATAATAATGATCTGATTAATGAGAAAAAAGAGAGCCACTTGGCTGAAGATACGAGTTTTCATGTGGAGAAATGACCAGAATGATCAGTTATGGGAATTCTCTTGTATTGTGATGTAATGTTTCAATAGTTACAGAGGTATTACGAAAAAGATCCGGCTGTACCTAGTGATGCATTAGTCATGTAAGCAAATTGTAATGTTTTCCATTACTGACGTATTTAAATAAGTGCAAAGTGTCGTTTGACGTGAGAGAACTCTCACCACTGATAAAGCATTGTCACAATAAAAACGAGGAAAATGTAGCAAATTTTAAAGGGGATGTTCATGAATTTGGTGTATTTCAGTCGTACATGTACTCCTCTGTTTGAGAAGCCACAAAGCCCCTCCTTCTCCCTCCTGGCTCCCTCTCTGATAAATGCTTGAGGCATACAGATCACTCAGCCCCCCCCCCTCCCTCTTTCTGTCTGCTCTCTCTCTCTCCCTCTCTCCAGTTAAGAAAGAGGCATACCAAATATTTTTGGTATGCCTTTGTAGAAAATTACATTTATACACACGATAATGTTACTGTCATGGAGTCATATGATCACAGAACTTTGAGTTAGATTATAAAGAGGCATTATTTTATTCTTTTGACCATCTCCAAACGTCTAGACAAGTTATTAAACATTTTGGTGATATAAAATTTAAAATGATCTTAGAGAGCGTTATACTTTTGAAAAATAGGGCTTAGGATAGCAGTTGAATACAGATTTGGTTTTCAGAATTTAATGTTTGAAATGTTAATATTAATTATTTCATAGGTTTATTTAGATTTGCAATTAATCATTGGTTTTGTATTGTATTAACACACTTGTTAGTGTTTTGTTGTAGAATTATAATGTTGTATACTAATGATTTCCAGTTGGTGTTTGCAAACATGTCTTTGTGCAATATTAAAGCCTGGATGTAATGGAATTCAGACAAGCACCAAGGACAAGGCTTCTGTGATAAAAGTATCATTTTCAGGAACAGCGTGTCTCTAGCGGCCTGAGACACAAAACTGGACTAAACCAGACTGGGACCAGCGTCAGACCATGTGACGTCATCGGAGATTCTGATAAAACCGTTGGGAGGACACATGGGGGGAAGTGAGAGCACAGGGATAGAGATTTAGGGAGTAGCTCCGGGAGTTCTGTATCAACATTTAATTGTAAAGAGAAATAAATGTACTATTGGAACTCTTGAATCTTGGCCTTATTTCTGTACCAAATTCTGAACACGTCGGTCAAATCATTTTTGACAACAGATGGTGACCCCGACGTGATTTGATACAGAAAGAAGACGCAAGAGGAGCTCAGATAGAGAAACCGGGTCTGTGGGTTTGGGAGCTCTCTACTCAGCAAAACACAGGTAAGCAGATCATATTTTTGAGAATCTGCACATTGTTTTTAATAGAAGAGAGAGAGGTCTCGGCCCAGCATGACTGCAGGTGTGGACAGACCCGCCGTGACGGGCGTTTTATCGGACGCGATAAAACAATAGTCAGGTTTATTTGACGTTTTACCTTGAGGGAATTTTGGGGTCCCCTCTAAAAAAACAAAAAGGGAAAACAAAGTCCACAAGGGTTTTAGAAGTGCAAAAGAGGCACACCGTTTTAAAGTGCAGAGAGGCACAAGTGTTTAGTGAAATTAGAAATAGGGACAGCTATAGGGTCAGAAGTTACAGGGAATAAAACCTTCCATATCCCCCGGGGGGCAGGAAAAAGGGTACATTTAATTTAAACAAAAAAGCCAAGTATTTAAAACTGTTGGATTCTGACTATTGAATAATAATGATCTGATTAATGAGGAAAAAGAGAGCCACTTGGCTGTAGATACGAGTTTCCATGTGGAGAAATGACCAGATCAGTTATGGAAGTTCTCTTGTATGGTGATGTAATGTTTCAATAGTTACAGAGGTATTACGAAAAAGATCCGGCTGTACCTAGTGATGCATTAGTCATGTAAGCAAATTGTAATGTTTTCCATTACTGACGTATTTAAATAAGTGCAAAGTGTCGTTTGACGTGAGAGAACTCTCACCACTGATAAAACATTGTCATGATAAAAAACGAGGAAAATGTAGCAAATTTTAAAGGGGATGTTCATGAATTTGGTGTATTTCAGTCGTACATGTACTCCTCTGTTTGAGAAGCCACACAGCCCCTCCTTCTCCCTCCTGGCTCCCTCTCTGAAAAATGCTTGAGGCATACAGGCCACTCAGCCCCCTCCCCTCCCTCCTTCTGTCTGCTCTCTCTCTCTCCCTCTCTCCAGTTAAGAAAGAGACATACCAAATATTTTTTGTAGAAAATTACATTTATACACACGATAATGTTACTGTCATGGAGTCATATGATCACAGAACTTTGAGTTAGATTATAAAGAGGCATTATTTTATTCTTTTGACCATCTCCAAACGTCTAGACAAGTTATTAAACATTTTTTCCCAACATTTTGGTGATATATAATTTAAAATGATCTTAGAGAGCGTTATACTTTTGAAAAATAGGGCTTAGGATAGCAGTTGAATACAGATTTGGTTTTCAGAATTTAATGTTTAAAATGTTAATATTAATTATTTCATAGGTTTATTTAGATTTGCAATTATTCATTGGTTTTGTATTGTATTAACACACTTGTTTGTCTGTTTTTCTTTTCCGAGAAAACCCTTCTGTCTGTTTCATTGGCCGATTGCCAGGCCACTGCCACAACTGAGCGCTGCCAAGTCACTGACACAAAGGACTGTAGCGTCTCCCCCAACAACAGCAGCAGCATCATCATCATCCGCAGCAGTATCGGCTGCAGCAACAGCAGCAGCATCATCATCATCCGCAGCAGTATCGGCTGCAGCAACAGCAGCATCATCATCATCATCTGCAGCAAAGTAAAGGCAGGTTATGTGCAGGAAGAGGAACGGTGTGTGAGCCGAGCAGAAGAGCACGACAACACATTTGTGTGCGTCAAATATGAGACAAAGAAGACATGGAAAGAAAAAGACATTGCAAGAAAAAGAAAGAGATTGGAAGTAGTAAGTAATGGTAGGGGAAACCGGAAGACCCGGAGGAAACCCACGCAGACACGGGGAGAACATGCAAACTCCCCTCAGGAAGACACTGTTCCGATCGGGATTCGAACCCAGGATCTTCTTGCTGAGAGGCGAGATGCTATCCACTCAGCCACCGTGCCGCCCAGTAAGAAAAAGTAATTGAAAAAAAAAAAAGAAAGAAACTACGAGAGAAGACATTGAACACTTTGAGACAAAGACATTGAACACTTTGAGACAAAGACATTGAACACTTTGAGACAAAGACATTGAACACTTTGAGACAAAAGACATTGAAAGACGCCATGAGTAAAAGAAAGAGACATTAACGGACATTTGAGGAGGACGTGGCTGGGCAAATGAAACAGACAGAAGGTATTGTATACAGACAGGCAACAACGCACAGAGACATATAGGACATTTAGGTCATATTTACACATTTAGGTCATACGTTCATAACGCTACATTTAACTGCATGAATGATTACAAGGCAATAGTCAAAGTCATTAGACTCTTACTTTAGAATGAGACACAAGATTAGAATGGCAGTATATTTGTGCATGCTTTAGATGAGTCTTATTATTAAAACTATTATTATTATTTAAAGTTATAGACGCGGAGAAGATTAGAATTATTGGTTTGAACTGCATGATCTTGTTACTACAGACATTTAGAGCAGTGTTCCTCAACCTTTGAGCCGTGGCTCGTGTTGTATTTATAAATACCCTGACACACTAAAACGCATGTGTTTGGTGACCTCTGGAATTCTGGGTTGGAGGCCAGTCTTTTCTTATACATCGAGGTGTCTTCGTGTGCCATCAACTAAACAACAGATGGTTTCTGCTGTTTGGATTTGTCCCCCTAGTCTTGCTCCTGCTGACATCTGCACTTTTCAACCTCACTCAATCATGAGTGGGTTGACCTGACTGGAGTCTTCTAAGTCTACTCATTTGTCATATGATAATACACATAACCTTTCTTAACATATATTTACTTCATATTTTAGGTGATTTCATGTACTTAGATATTAGGATATTAGTGTGATGTGTTTGTACTGCACAATAGGTTTGTTCTTTAGGTGCGGACTGGAGACAAGGAGACCAGATGGTGGAAGGCGGATCACGGGACCCGGAACTGGCTGATAGGACACGCCCCTCCTTCCTGTTCTTTTTATGCTCTGGCTTGAGGCTGGGGCGGAGAGTGAGCACAGGGCCAGAGAGGGACATGGATTAGTTATAGGAGCTCTCTTTTGTTGGAATTTCTGTATCTGATTGTAAGGAAATTAAATACAGATGTTAAACTTGGAGAACCTTTTGTCATACTTCTGCATCATCACAAACACGTCAGTCAAAGGGAATTTTTGACGTCACTCGTCACTCAGTTAAAACAATCACATGCACAGTTGAAACTGGTGCTAGAAAAAAAAAAAAAAAAAGAAAGAGCTGCAGCCTTTAATGGACGCCGCATTTAGTACAAAGTGGTTTGTTCAGACAATCAAAGTTTGAAAAATGATTTAGATTATTTCTATATAATGGCTAAAGGTGATATTGGATCATTTCTGATGACACACTAACGCACCACGGCCCACTGGTTGAAAACACGGATGTAGAGACATTTTATGAAATCTTTTATGACATGTTTCTCTTCCAAATAGATAAATTAGAAACAATTAGGACAATTATGTCTTTGATACAACTGTTGGCAGTTTATCTGAGACATGATTGGTGCAAGTACGTCAACACACGTACAATAATTGTCTTTTCTCCACATGAACGTGAAACAAAGGTGAAGTATTAAAGTTTGAAACTAATTTACATTTTTTAATGAATCCGAACTGGCTTTACAAAAAAAAAGGGAAAAACATTTATTGCACGTGCACAAGTTTTTTTTTTTTAAAGAAGCTATACCCGATTTTTTTTCTAAGTAGTTCATAAAAATGCTTTTTACTACATACAAGTTGTATCATAATACATAATTTAATTGAAAACTTGAGGTCATTGATTCCACTATGTATTAAATTCAAGCAGTGAAAAGTGCTGAATAGAGTCTTAGCGGGCCGCTCGTTCTCCTCCGCTCACAGAACAAGGAGCGACCAGCCTGCGTCCTCTAGCCCCTACAGCGCTGCTTAACACCAGGGCTTCGACTTCAAAATTCGAATATAATTCTAAAATAAAAAATATATACATATTTGAACAAATATTAGACAACCCTTATAATTAGAAATGTATTTAATGACTGCAAATAAAATAGTTAGCTCCCAAAGGTTTCACCGGGACGTGCTAGGCAGGTAACAGCTAAGCTAGCTAGCTGTTTCATGGTAACTTCCGGGTTTTTCGCGATCGCTTTTTGTCACTTTAAAACAGTATTTTTGTCATGAAAACGTTGACAGCAAATTCTGAAATCGTCCGTGCATGTGTGTTAAGGATGTATATGTATACTGTATTGTCCGATTGACGTTTAATGGTGTTGATTGATTGATATGTATTTGTTTATTGAGCGTGGCTAGCTCCGCTAGCTTCTCTACGCAGACAAGTGTGCAGAAAACTGCACAGTGTAGTGACAGGCGCTGATAGCTTGTTGTACTTGCAAAGTAATGGCAGTATTTTACACACCTGAATTACAAACGGAGATTGCATTGGGGCTGCGGTCATTATTGGTTTGAGAGTTCTGTTATCAAGAAAAAATGATCGGAAGAATTGCATTCAAGTCAATGGAGTGCTGCTGCTGTGAGGAGCAGTATAATAAATTATAAATAAATATTAGAATATATTCTAATGTTTAAATTTATACATCCGGACGCGAAACTAATGGTATACTTTTACTTATATATTGTGTTAGCAGTGCATTGCTTTAGTACCATTTCATCAGTGATTGTTGTACAGCTTACAAGTTGCGCTAATGCTAATGTTAGCATACGTATCAGATCGCAAATAAAACTAGGTGGCTCTGTGTAATGAGAGCGTAGGGGAAATGAGAAGCCATTGAGCGAGTTGGGGGGCGGTGCTAAACATTCAAACATTGCAGAAACGGGTATAGCGCCTTTAAGTAACAACGAGAGCTCATTAAAAATATAGGGGACACAGTCTGTGAGAAGCCCGAGTACAGACCACGTGGTAAACACTAAAGTTTGAAATGGATCCTTGTAGGAAAAATCTCTTAAAGCTCTGCATGTTCTGCAGGCTCTGAAAGTTGCAACAATAAAATAACTCACGAGACAATTGTAATTGGACATGGAAAAAGTCAAATTACAGGCCTTCTGTGTTGTGTTGTTTATGTGTGTGTTACATGTTTGTGTGTCATGTCAAATACACTACGCTGACCTTAACAAAACTCTGGACAAAGAACTAACATGGTGTGGTCAGTGTGTGGTCAGTGTGTGGTCAGTGAGTGGTCAGTGAGTGAGGAGTGAGTGGTCAGTGAGTGAGGAGTGCTGAACAAGTGATGGAGGAATGGAATAATAAATGTTTTTCTTTAATGTTTTAATGTGATCATTGAATAATTATTTTTGTCAACAACAAACAGTCTAAGCACTGGAAATTTAAAGATAACAAACTTTATTGAACAGGTGCAAAAACGAGAGTACTCTGCTGAAAGTACTGTGCTGATAAGTACTGTACTGGGAGTACTGTGTTGATAAGTACTGCACTGGGAGTACTGTGCTGAAGGTACTGGGAGTCCCTCCCTCTGCTGCTTGTCCTGACAGTGACACAGTCCAGCCGCAGTGAGCTGTCGATTGGTCGGAGGACAACTTTGGTTTGTAACTCACATTAAGTGGAGTATAAAATTAGAAACATACATTTTGTTAAGTCTGTATTTGGCTACAGCCTCTGCCCTGATGTCACACGACCGTCTGTCAATGCAGTTATGTTTGCCCAATTGGAATGATTGACAGGCTGCACCATGCCAGGGAAGTGGGCATTTTTGTGTTCTAATGTTTCTTTTCAGATTAAAGATAAACTACAAACTTCACCTGCCGCTGTGATAACACAGTAGTATGGATCATAAGAGGAAATGGGGCGAGCCCCTCTTTTGGTATAAACCACAACATGGACTGAGGACGACCTGGGAACGGCCAGCTGGAGATAATTGGAACAGTAATCTACACACACACACACACAGACGAATACATTTACACTGTAATCTACACACACACACACACAGGCGAATACATTTACACTTGGCTCACGACCAAGAGAGGGAGTATTGTAATGTTATTGTCATAGGTGGTCATGGTCCTTAACCTTCTAACAGAAAGAAGTGTAAAACGTATTTGTCCCATAGGGGGTCATTCTAAATTTAGTGTTGTGCAAATTCAAAAGGAGAAATAATAGCGCTTATAATACACACATCGAACAGATCTACTCTTTAAGATAATAGATCATATAATAATAAGATAATAATAGAATAGAATGAAATAGTCTGGAGCTATAATGTCATTGGATTCAAGGAGCTATAGGTTAAAGTGTCGCTAAGAAGAGGTGTCAGAATAAACAATAGTAATAATAGTTAGACTAGTGAATAATCAAAATAGTTCTATTGTGAAAATAAGTATCAATAATGTCAAATTGTTCTAATAACTAAAGTAAAAAGGAATCAAATGGAGTCAGATTTTAGATGCTTCTGTTTTCCACATCTGTAGGATCTAGTGCAGATGTGTTTATAGAGAGTAGTATTAAAATGCAGACATAGAACAACAGGCTTTAACAATTTTTAAATCTAAAAATAGCTCAAATATAACATTGCTCGTGACGCAGCCTCTGAGCTGCTCCATTGGAGAACAGGTTAAATGTTATTGTTTATTACAAACAGCTGATGTATTTACACATTAAGTTTTGGACAACACTTTAAACAGTTATAAGCAGCGGACAGAAGCCAAGAATGTGCTTTTGTTTATTAGATAATTAAAGCTGCACTAACTGACTTTGGGATTTTGAAGCCGCGGACTCGCTGGCCTCTCTCTTTCTGCTCCCCTCCCCACACCCACGAAGCTATCGCCCCCCACACACACTCACTGTTGGGACGAAGCTAATGTCTCCCGATATGGATAATACATGAATATGGATTTGCACGTGGATGGCGTGACCATAAAACGATAAAACCGGGAAGCGCGGAGGAATGGGACTTTCTTTTGGATGGCTGTCTCGCTGTGTAAGCAGTAACCGGTGATGAAGACACGACGCTTCAGGTTAGCTCCTCGGCTTGTTGTGCTAACTCAGCCGTCTATGCTAACGGACCTGTAGATTTCTCACGAAAGTGGGGGGCCAGTGGTGTGATTGGTCACAATCTGCGACCCGAAACACATTCTCTTCCTTGTTTCATCAAAACTCGATCTAAAATATAATGTCACGCCAGCACAAATCTGCGCTAATTCTACGTCATGGTGCTACGTCCCTTAGGACTTCGCTAGTGGGATATCACGTGACCCCCAGGTCACACGCCAGAGAGATCAAAATAATTTGCTCCAATCACCAGCCACCTTCCTCTATAAATGCCCCTGCACAAGGCCGCCCCCCCTCTTTCACTCTGGCGCCGATTGAGATCTACATTCAATTACCTGAGGAAAGATGTCTTCTATGCTCGTCCGAGTTCCCCTTCGCCATCCGGCGTCGGACGTCGTCGTTGCTCGACTTGTCGGGTCAAGCTCCAGCGCAAGGACCAGCACTCCAGCTGCTTCCTGTGCCTGGGTTCGGGCCATGCGGCGTTGAGCGCTATCTGCGCCTCGTGTGTCGCTCTCCCCAGGGAGGAGAGTGAACGCAGGCGCGCGTTCTTCGCCGCTGCAGCGCCCCGTCCGGACCCCTCTCAGGACGAGGAGTCTGCGATTGACTGGGCCCCCCTCGACCTTCCACCCGTGCCCGCGGAGTGGGGTGACTGCGAGGACGGAGAGGTGTCGGAGGTCGGCTCTCTCCTCACGCTGGACGAGGTGGTGTCCAACCCGGAGCCGGACCGCTTCCCGCTGGACCACATGCCTGGGCTCTACGCCACGGCGGCGGCCATCATGGATGCCCCCCTGCCACCGCAACCGAACCAGAGCGTGGAGGACTTCACCTCTGGTTGCGCCACCCCTCGAGGGAGGAGGAGAGCCCAGCCCACGTTGTGCCCGCGTATGGACCCGATCGTCCATTACGCGACACGTGAGTGGCCAAAGCCCCTAGCGGCCAAGAGGCCCGCTTTGGGGTATGGCATGTACTGTAACGTGCAGGACTGGTCCTGGACCGGCGGGGTCCCGGACATCGAGGACTCGGTTCGGGCGGCCCTGCACCCCTCCACATCCGTGTGGCCCAGCACCAGACCTCTCCTTCCCTCCGAGCGGGATAGGATGTCTTTGGCGATGCACGACAGATGTTACGCCAATGCGGCTCAGGTCGTCGCGGTGGCTAACAACATGGCCTTCATCACCGGGGCCCTGGATAGGTCTCTCTCCTCTGACCAGGCACTCAGTGGAGACACCTTATCCCAGGCGAGGCGATCTTGCGCATGTGCCAAGCGCTAGCTGTCGATGGCGGCCGCACGATGGCAGCAGCACAAGTTGGGGCCAGACACCTCTGGCTGGGGCCGGTGAATCTCAGAGAGGCGGAGAAGAGGCAGCTGCTGGACCTGCCCATCTCCCAAACGTCACTCTTCGGTCCGGAGATGCAGACGCTGATGACGAGGCTGGACACCGCAGCTAAGGACTCTGCTAGCCTAGCCAAGCATCTAGCTGCGAGACGCGAGGCCCGCCCACCAGCGCGGAGCCGAGACAGAGGCAGGGAGCGCTCGCCCGGCAGGCGCCCCGGACCATATCCACGCTCCGTGGTCCATCGTTCCCCAGCGACGAGACCCCCGGGCCCAGACAGGCACACGGGAGGTAAAATGTTTTCAATAAAGGCCGTCCGGCATTTCATCAGTACTCGCTGTCTGAGTCTCATTTGGGGGTATGTAACATGTCAAATGATTTGAATTCTGATTGTGTTACTTCTCGAGCATATAACGTGGCTCCGCTAGGCCTGCAGCCCCCAGAGAAGGGCGTGCAGCGCGCTACGCGGGCCACGGGCTCCGATTCACGGGTTCATGTTTTGCCCTCCCGGAGAGAGGGCAGGCGGAGGGATCTGGTAAGTGATAATGTGTGTGCTCCAGCCGAACGCGTGTTAGCATCTCTGAGCTACAAGGCTAACACGGGGTTTCCCAATCCAGGGGCTCGTCCCCCCCTCCATGAGGCAAGAGCCAGGGGGGGGCACAGCAGCCGTGTCACGTGTGGTGAGCAGAGCTACAAGGCTAACACGGGGTTTCCCATTCCAGGGGCTCGCCCCCCCCTCCATGAGGCTAGAGCCAGGGGGGGGCACAGCAGCCGAGTCACGTGTGGTGAACAGTCCCGTACTTATGACGTCGGGCCTGCAGAACACGTGACCGCCCTCGGCGCTCACGGTGTGACGCAGGGGCCCCCCCGGCCCTTTCAGCCACCCCCCCTCCCTGCTAGGAACACCAGGAGGGGGCGGGGCCGTGACGTCTCGTGTTCCAACTCCCGTTCCGCCCCTCACAGATTTCTACAGCATCTGGAAGGAGCAGGGCCTACTGACAGATATTTGGCTGGAGAAAACTCTGCGCAGAGGTTACGCGCTGCAATTTTTCCGAAAGCCACCACCATACCGAGGCGTACGGGCAGTACGCTCTCAGGTACGGGGATCGACAGAGGCACTGCAAGCGGAGGTCTCCTCTCTGCTGAGTCGAGGCGCAGCAGTGGAGGTAGACCCGCAGGACGCCACCAGGGGGCTGTACTCCCCTTACTTCTTAGTGCCAAAGAAATCAGGCGGGGTGCGTCCCATTCTGGATCTGCGCGTGTTAAACGAGTGCATTTCCAAACGGCAGTTTCGGATGCTGTCCACAAGGCAGCTCCTCGAGTGTGTCAGGGAAGGAGACTGGATGACTTCCATAGACCTGACAGACGCATACTTCCACGTGCCCATAGTGCCAGAACACAGGAGGTTTCTGCGCTTCGCAGTGGGAGAGAGGAATTACGAGTACTGCCGTCTCCCCTTCGGGTACGCACTCGCGCCTCGCACCTTTTCCAAATGTGTGGAAGCAGCTCTGGAGCCGATCAGACGTGCGGGGGTAAGAATATTAACCTATATAGACGATTGGTTAATACTGGCCCCATCCAGGGAAGTGGCCGTGAGCCACACGCACTGGGTCCTGTCCCACATACAGCGTCTGGGCTTTGTGGTGAACAGGGAGAAGAGCAAGCTGCAGCCAGCCCAACGCATGGTTTACCTCGGTCTGCAGCTAGACTCTGTGATATTCCGTGCTGCATTGTCCGTGGACAGACGGATGAGTGTTACCCGTCTGGCCCGGGAGGTTCTGGCGGGCCCCAGAGTCCCCGCTCGGCGCCTCAGGTCCCTGCTGGGAATGATGGCAGCGGCTCATGCTGTGGTGCGGCTAGGCCTGCTCCACATGAGAAATTTTCAGAGGTGGTTCTCGCGCCTCAGGCTTCACCCCTCCCGGGACGGGGGGAGGCTGATCTGGGTTCCCCAAGGGGCAGCATCGGACATCAGGTTCTGGCTCACTCCGGGTCTATTGCGGGACGGAGTGACTCTGGCCTGCGCTGTGTCTCACGTCGAGGTGTTCACGGACGCGTCGCTCGAAGGATGGGGCGGGGTCCTCGGCCAGAGCTCTGTAGGAGGCTGCTGGTCGGACTCAGCCCGTCACATCAACCTGCTGGAGATGGAGGCAGTGCACAGAGTACTGCTGCACTTTGCCCCTCAGCTGCAGGGGAGACAGGTGATGGTGCGCTCAGACAACACCACAGTGGTCTCCTATCTGAACAGGCAGGGGGGCACCAGGTCCCCCGCTCTCCATCGCATGGCGACGGTGACGCTGCTGTGGGCGGCGCTTCACCTCCTGTCTCTCAGGGCGCGCCACGTCCCGGGGGTCCGGAACGTGGGAGCCGACAGAATGTCCAGGGGGGGCCCACTCCAGGACGAGTGGGGCCTGGCCCCACGGGTAGCTGCGGAGATCTGGCGGAGGTTCGGCCGTCCAGTAGTCGACCTTTTCGCCAGTGCAGAGAACGCACAGTGCCCGTCCTGGTTCGCCTTAAGGGCCGCGGACGAGCCGCCTTTAGGCGTGGACGCTCTGGCTCATTACCCATGGCCAGGCGGCCTGTTGTACGCTTTCCCACCGGTGCGTCTCCTGCCGGTCCTGCTGCGGAGGATCGAACAGGAGAGGAGATCGGTGATTCTGGTGGCTCCGGACAGTCCGCATGCCCGGTGGTTCCCCTTCCTGAGGGGCATGGCGGTGATGGAGCCCTGGGCCCTCCCGGACGAGCCGGGGGCTCTAGTCCAGGGGGCAGGAGCCCTGTTTTCACGTCCGATAATCGGCCGCAGGCTCTGGGTTTGGAGGTTGAGAGGCGGAGCCTCGTAGATCTGGGTCTTCCCCCTGCGGTGGTGGAGACTATTCAGGGAGCGAGGGCGCCGTCCACCGTGAGGGCCTACGCCACGAGGTGGAGGCTATTCAGTGTCTGGTGCGATTCCCGTTCCTGGGATCCCAGGTGTTGCCCGCTGGAGGGGGTCCTGGGATTCCTACAGGAGCTTTTCGACAAGGGGAGGGCTGTCGCTACCTTGGCGGTGTTTGCGGCAGCCATTACTTCGGGTCACGACGGGTTCGGGGGGTTCACAGCCCGCTCTCACCCGTTGGTTAAACGTTTTCTGCGGGGGGCGCGCAGGAGGAGGCCCCCGCTCCAGAGAACGCCTCCGGTTTGGGACCTCAGGGTGGTCCTTAGGGGGCTGTCGGGTTCGCCTTTTGAACCGGCGGCGGAGGCGAGTCCCGAGTGTATCGCTTTTAAGACGGCCCTCTTACTGGCGTTGGCGTCTGCTAAGAGGGCGGGCGATTTGTGTGCGCTCTCCGTCCATGCGTCGTGCCTGTCCTTTGGAGAGGACGACGGCATGGTGGAGTTGTGGCCCAATCCGGCTTTTCTCCCCAAGGTCATCATGTCGGCCTTTAGGTCGAGAGTGATCAGGATTAGGGCTTTCCACCCGCCGCCGCATGCCTCCCCCGAGGAGGAGCGGCAGCACCTTCTGTGTCCTATCAGAATGCTGAGGCATTACCTGGCCATGACGTCGTCATTCAGGTCGGGTGATCAGCTGTTTGTGTGTCTGGGCCCCAAGAACAGGGGCGCCCCGCTGTCGGCTCAGCGGCTGGCGCATTGGGTCGCCGCGGCGGTGCGACGGGCGTATCAGACGCAGGGCCTGGCCCCCCCGGTGGGTTTCAGGTCGCATTCCACGCGTGGGATGGCGGCCTCTACGGCCCTTCTCAGGGGGGCGTCGGTCGAGGACGTTTGCCGTGCGGCTTCTTGGGCGTCGTCCTCCTCTTTCGTCCGGTCTTATCTTTCGGATGTGTCGGACCGGTCGGTGGCCCATTCCGTGCTGAGTGCAGCGGATTGAGTTAGACCGTTGGGTCCCTCCCCTGAGGGGTGGGCCTTCGGTCTAGTTTCCGCCCTGGTGCAGGAGCTCTTGGGAGAGGCATCCTACAGGTGCGGTACATTGTGTGTGTGGTCGGTCTGGTAGTCCACGTCAGGAGCTCTTGGGAGAGGCGTCCTGTGACTACGGATGACCTACGGCTTGTGTTACGTGGGGGTATCCTTGGTAGGAGTGGCCCCGTAACACGCTTGTTCTTCTGCCCTGAGTCCTCTCACGTTGTGAGGGTCTTACTCGGGCGGAGCTCCAATCACCCTTCGCTGGCCTGCTGGGAGTACATTTTCCTACGGCCTCCGCGTTGTGTCCCACTAGCGAAGTCCTAAGGGACGTAGCACCATGACGTAGAATTAATAGTTACTTAATGTAACTTAAGTTCTACGAATAGGTGCGTAGTCCCTTAGCTACGAGCCCATCAGGCCAGCCCGGCTTGGCAGAGTTCAAGAGGGGGTGCGGCCTTGTGCAGGGGCATTTATAGAGGAAGGTGGCTGGTGATTGGAGCAAATTATTTTGATCTCTCTGGCGTGTGACCTGGGGGTCACGTGATATCCCACTAGCGAAGTCCTAAGGGACTACGCACCTATTCGTAGAACTTAAGTTACATTAAGTAACTATTAATTATTCTTCAAAAGGACGTATATCCCAATGCACTACATGGACATGGATAGCATTTTCGTAATGAATACAAAAATAAAGTCAGTTATAGCAGCTTTAATTTAATAGCCATATAATCGTAGATCACGTTTTTTAATTAGTTCTCTTCTTCCCGCTCCCTTTCAGGCAACTTGATTTAGATTTATGTCTTTTATATTGGAGAACTACTGTGTTGTTTTTGGAATTGTCTGAAATACAATACATAAAATAGTGATTTGCAGAACAAGAACCAGCCAATGAAAAATCATCTATTGCCGATGCTATTGCTACAATTAGAACCAACAGAGATTCAAAAACATTTAACTCACTGACTGCCAGGCATTTTCAGATTTGAGAAGTGCGTTCTGCCAGCAATTTCAGGTGATTTGACCCAACTTTGAAGTGCCACATAATATTCATTTTTTAGACGATGTAAACACCAAGGGCACCAAATTAAAGATGAACCTCTTTGCTTTACTCTGAAAAAAACAGTTTGTTTCTACCTCTTACGGTTCTTGAGCTATTTGCCATAGAACAAAGCATACTTTCGCCCACAACACCTGGTCTGAGCAAGAAAACAGAGAAAACGAGCTGTATGTAAACAGGAACATATCAAGCAGAAAAGAGACTTTAGATGCATTTTTGCTGCTTTAGTGACAACTCAAAACATCTTCACACTTGTTCCATTACAAAAATTATAAAAACATGACTCTGAAATAATACTTTTGATGGCAAATTGTTGGCAATTTATTCACAGATAGAAAATTTTACTTTCTTCTATTCCATCAACCAAAACGTCAAACAACAACAACACAAAGATCAATAAAACTATAGATGTATAAAATAGAATGAAGCATGTGAATTTGAGTGTGTGTGTGTGAATGTCAGTGTGCGAGTGAGTGTCTGTGTGAGTGAGTGTCTGTGTGTGTCAGTGTGCGAGATAGTGTCTGTGTGAGTGAGTGTCTGTGTGTGTGTCTGTGTGCGTGTGAGTGTTCGTATGAGTGAGTTTATCTGCTTTTTCAGTCCTCCCAGTAGTTCAGCTTTGAGTTGTAGAGGTTGAAACACTGTGTGCAACGGAACACGACACGCTGTGTACCATTTGTAGTTCTCCCTCCGTGAAGAAGAGCTCCAGAAAGTCTGGATCAGATGAATCCAGCTCCAGAAAGTCAGCTGGATCAGATGAATCCAGCTCCAGAAAGTCAGCTGGATCAGATGAATCCAGCTCCAGAAAGTCTGGATCAGATGAATCCAGCTTCGCAGCCTCTGTCCGCAGCCTCTGTGGTCCAGGAGCTCCTGTGAAGGGCAACTGACTCGGCTCCCACTCATCCTCCTGTCAGCCATCTTCCCCAGAGCTTCTGGGTGACGAACGTGCTGGAAATTGGATACACACAATAACTATATTATACAGTGAATTAGGGCTGGGCGATTAATCGATTTTAATCATTAATTCGAGTTTTACATTTAGGGCGATTTCTTTTTTTAAAAATTCGATTTTTATTTTCTCCAGCGCAGAACTACAGCGCTAACGCGCTAACCGCGGGTCTATGGTGTTGAGCAGTCATTTTGAAGCTAACCTAATGCTAACAGTCTCCCTCTGGCCTGATGCTCGCTCTCACAGTTGGTGCTGTTGCAATAACACTTCAAACGTTCAAGAATCAGACTTTATTTAAATCGCCAGAACACACACACACACGCACGCAAGCCCCGGTCGCTATGTTCGTACGCCATGTTCGTACGCCACATCTTTCACGCTCTCTCACGCTCGTTATTCCAAAGCGCACTCCCGTGTCCGTGGCGCGCACACACTCGTGTCCCACTGAGCCGCTGCACTTTGGGGAAAGACACGTCTCACACATTGCTCTCATTGCTCTGATACAAACAACGTGTTCCCCGCTGTCTGTTAGCTACAGTAGCTGTTAGCTACAGTAGCTGCTACAGTAGCTGTTAGCTACAGTAGCTGCTACAGTAGCTGTTAGCTACAGTAGCTGCTACAGTAGCTGTTAGCTACTGTAGCTGTTAGCTACAGTAGCTGTTAGCTACAGTAGCTGTTAGCTACAGCATCAGAATGTAAACAGGAAGCTCGCACAATGCGGGAGTCACTGAAGTTAGTATTAGCGCCACCAGCTGGGCCGAGCGTTGTACTACAGCACAGTTACTCAGGCACAGTTGAAAGAACAAGCATGAAAACCCGAGGAGGCTTTTGGAAAAGACTGTCTGTTACAACATTTCTATTTTGAGTAATCAGTTTTAAAAATGTGATATTTCATGTAAATAATGCATGTGTTTAATAGGATTGATATATTTGCGATGGGCCTTGTTTGTGTGATTTAAGTTATTTTGAAGGTGCATAGTGTCATTGTAAGTGAAGTTATTATAAAACTGTTAAGCTACATTTTCACTGTTTACAATGGCAGAGCCAATGGCAGGCTTAATTCCTGTTACACTTATGCTCCATGGGGATTTAGATTGAACTGCATAAAGGACAATCTATTTCTTTGTCAGTTGTAGTTTGTTTTTAAATAGAAAAAAATAAATCGATTAAAATCAAAAATCGGATTTGCTGTGAAAAAATCTGAGATTTTTTTTTTTTGCCATATCGCCCAGCCTTACAGTGAATTTGTTACAATAAATCAATACATAAAATACAATGAAGGCCTTCCTCCCACATTATTGACTGACTGCTTTTGGACGAAACAAGTATACTATATTATTATTATTATATTATATTGCCATGGGATGTACAAGAATAGAAATAGTAGTCCTTTTACCTTTTTTGTGCACAGCAACTGCCTCTCGATGCACCACCTGTAAATAATATAAATTTGTAAATCACTATACTAGGAGAATATATACAATAATATGTACAATGGTATGAGGAGGCATTATCTTTACCTCCATGCTCTGTCAACCCCAATGGGGGAGGGCTCTTTTATCAGAATCTGTGAATGAACACATTTCATTTAGTCAGAGCTATGACACTACAACAAGATGTTCAAGTATGAAATAACGGTAACACTTTACATTACGGGCCGGTAAGTCCATGGTACTTACAGTGGTACTTCTAGGTACTTATTGTGGTACTTACAGAGGTACTTACAGTGGTACTTATTGTGGTACTTACAGAGGTAATTACAGTGGTACTTATTGTGGTACTTACAGAGGTACTTACAGTGGTACTTATTGTGGTACTTACAGTGGTACTTCTAGGTACTTATTGTGGTACTTACAGAGGTACTTACAGTGGTACTTATTGTGGTACTTACAGAGGTACTTACAGTGGTACTTATTGTGGTACTTACAGAGGTACTTACAGTGGTACTTATTGTGGTACTTATTGTGGTACTTACAGTGGTACTTATTGTGGTACTTACAGAGGTACTTACAGTGGTACTTATTGTGGTACTTCTAGGTACTTATTGTGGTACTTACAGTGGTACTTATTGTGGTACTTATTGTGGTACTTACAGTGGTACTTATTGTGGTACTTACAGTGGTACTTATTGTGGTACTTACAGAGGTACTTACAGTGGTACTTATTGTGGTACTTACAGAGGTACTTACAGTGGTACTTATTGTGGTACTTACAGAGGTACTTACAGTGGTACTTATTGTGGTACTTACAGAGGTACTTACAGTGGTACTTATTGTGGTACTTACAGAGGTACTTACAGTGGTACTTATTGTGGTACTTACAGTGGTACTTATTGTGGTACTTACAGAGGTACTTACAGTGGTACTTCTAGGTACTTATTGTGGTACTTACAGAGGTACTTATTGTGGTACTTACAGAGGTACTTATTGTGGTACTTACAGAGGTACTTACAGTGGTACTTCTAGGTACTTATTGTGATAATTCTAGATACAGCTGTAACTTAGTAATTCAAGGATACTACAGCATTATTCCTATGTAGTAAATGTGGTACTTCTACATACATACATACATACAGAGGTCATTTGTAGGATTGTTTGACTATAAAACATAAAACAACATTATGTAAAACAAACGTCTTTATTAATATGGAATAAGTAGCACAGAAAGGACAGTATAAATACATTTAATGCATATTTCAAAACAAGTTTCAAGGACAAGGGAAACACTGCAAGAACTAGGTACCCAACCCAAGTAACAAGAATTACACATTAACACACCAGTAAGACTTGGCAGCAAGTACCAGGTACTTGGCAGCCAAGTACCAGGTACTTGGCAGCAAGTCCCAGGTACTTGGCAGCAAGTCCCAGGTACTTGGCAGCAAGTCCCAGGTACTTGGCAGCAAGTCCCAGGTACTTGGCAGCAAGTCCCAGGTACTTGGCAGCAAGTACCAGGTACTTGGCAGCAAGTACCAGGTACTTGGCAGCAAGTACCAGGTACTTGGAAGCAAGTACCAGGTATTTGGAAGCAAGTTCCAGGTATTTGGAAGCAAGTTCCAGGTATTTGGAAGCAAGTACCAGGTACTTGGCAGCAAGTACCAGGTACTAGCCACAGACAAAGGACTTGGCCACATACAAATGACTTGGTAATATGTCAAAGACTTCACCATAAGTACCAGTGATAACACCAGTAATTATACAGCAAGTACCAGGTACTTACCATAGGAACTGGCCATAATAAGACAAAGGACTTACCCATAAGTACTAGTGATAATACCAGTAATTATATAGTATACCATGTACTTACCAGCAAGTACCAGGTACTTACCAGCAAGTACCAGGTACTTACCAGCAAGTACCAGGTACTTAACAGCAAGTACCAGGTACTTAACAGCAAGTACCAGGTACTTAACAGCAAGTACCAGGTACTTAACAGCAAGTACCAGGTACTTAACAGCAAGTACCAGGTACTTAGCAGCAAGTACCAGGTACTTAGCAGCAAGTACCAGGTACTTACCATAGGAACTGGCCCATAATAAGACAAATTACTTAACCATAAGTACCAGTGATAACACCAGTAATTATACAGTAAGTACCAGGTAATTACCATAGGGACTGGCCCATAATAAGACAAAGGACTTAACCATAAGTACCAGTGATAACACCAGTAATTATACAGTAAGTACCAGGTAATTACCATAGGGACTGGCCCATAATAAGACAAAGGACTTTAACATAAGTACCAGTGATCATACCAGTAATTATACAGTAAGTACCAGGTAGTACCTGGTACTAGCCACAGACAAAGGACTTGGCCACATACAAATGACTTGGTAATATGTCAAAGACTTCACCATAAGTACCAGTGATAACACCAGTAATTATACAGCAAGTACCAGGTACTTACCATAGGAACTGGCCCATAATAAGACAAAGGACTTACCCATAAGTACTAGTGATAATACCAGTAATTATATAGTATACCATGTACTTACCAGCAAGTACCAGGTACTTACCAGCAAGTACCAGGTACTTACCAGCAAGTACCAGGTACTTACCAGCAAGTACCAGGTACTTACCAGCAAGTACCAGGTACTTACCAGCAAGTACCAGGTACTTAACAGCAAGTACCAGGTACTTAACAGCAAGTACCAGGTACTTAACAGCAAGTACCAGGTACTTAACAGCAAGTACCAGGTACTTAACAGCAAGTACCAGGTACTTAACAGCAAGTACCAGGTACTTAACAGCAAGTACCAGGTACTTAACAGCAAGTACCAGGTACTTAACAGCAAGTACCAGGTACTTAGCAGCAAGTACTAGGTACTTACCATAGGAACTGGCCCATAATAAGACAAATTACTTAACCATAAGTACCAGTGATAACACCAGTAATTATACAGTAAGTACCAGGTAATTACCATAGGGACTGGCCCATAATAAGACAAAGGACTTAACCATAAGTACCAGTGATAACACCAGTAATTATACAGTAAGTACCAGGTAATTACCATAGGGACTGGCCCATAATAAGACAAAGGACTTTAACATAAGTACCAGTGATCATACCAGTAATTATACAGTAAGTACCAGGTAGTACCTGGTACTAGCCACAGACAAAGGACTTGGCCACATACAAATGACTTGGTAATATGTCAAAGACTTCACCATAAGTACCAGTGATAACACCAGTAATTATACAGCAAGTACCAGGTACTTACCATAGGAACTGGCCCATAATAAGACAAAGGACTTACCCATAAGTACTAGTGATAATACCAGTTATTATACTGCAAGTACCAGGTACTTACCGGTAAGTACCATGTACTTACCATAGGAACTGGCCCATATTAAGACAAATAACTTCTATATAAGTACCAGTGATAACACCAGTAATTATACAGCAAGTACCAGGTACTTACCATAGGAACTGGCCCATAATAAGACAAAGGACTTAACCATAAGTACCAGTGATAACTCCAGTAATTATACAGTAAGTACCAGGTAATTACCATAGGAACTGGCCCATAATAAGACAAAGGACTTAACCATAAGTACCAGTGATAACTCCAGTAATTATACAGTAAGTACCAGGTAATTACCATAGGGACTGGCCCATAATAAGACAAAGGACTTTAACATAAGTACCAGTGATCATACCAGTAATTATACAGTAAGTACCAGGTAGTACCTGGTACTAGCCACAGACAAAGGACTTGGCCACATACAAATGACTTGGTAATATGTCAAAGACTTCACCATAAGTACCAGTGATAACACCAGTAATTATACAGCAAGTACCAGGTACTTACCATAGGAACTGGCCCATAATAAGACAAAGGACTTACCCATAAGTACTAGTGATAATACCAGTTATTATACTGCAAGTACCAGGTACTTACCGGTAAGTACCATGTACTTACCATAGGAACTGGCCCATATTAAGACAAATAACTTCTATATAAGTACCAGTGATAACACCAGTAATTATACAGCAAGTACCAGGTACTTACCATAGGAACTGGCCCATAATAAGACAAAGGACTTAACCATAAGTACCAGTGATAACTCCAGTAATTATACAGTAAGTACCAGGTAATTACCATAGGAACTGGCCCATAATAAGACAAAGGACTTAACCATAAGTACCAGTGATAACTCCAGTAATTATACAGTAAGTACCAGGTAATTACCATAGGGACTGGCCCATAATAAGACAAAGGACTTTAACATAAGTACCAGTGATAACACCAGTAATTATACAGTAAGTACCAGGTAATTACCATAGGAACTGGCCCATAATAAGACAAAGGACTTAACCATAAGTACCAGTGATAACTCCAGTAATTATACAGTAAGTACCAGGTAATTACCATAGGAACTGGCCCATAATAAGACAAAGGACTTAACCATAAGTACCAGTGATAACTCCAGTAATTATACAGTAAGTACCAGGTAATTACCATAGGGACTGGCCCATAATAAGACAAAGGACTTTAACATAAGTACCAGTGATAACACCAGTAATTATATAGTAAGTACCAGGTACTTACCATAGGGACTGGCCCATAATAAGACAAAGGACTTTAACATAAGTACCAGTGATAACACCAGTAATTATACAGTAAGTACCAGGTAATTACCATAGGGACTGGCCCATAATAAGACAAAGGACTTTAACATAAGTACCAGTGATAACACCAGTAATTATACAGTAAGTACCAGGTAGTACCTGGTACTAGCCACAGACAAAGGACTTGGCCACATACAAATGACTTAGTAATATGTCAAAGACTTAACCATAAGTACCAGTGATAACACCAGTAATTATACAGCAAGTACCAGGTACTTACCATAGGAACTGGCCCATAATAAGACAAAGGACTTAACCATAAGTACCAGTGATAATACCAGTAATTATACAGCAAGTACCAGGTACTTACCGGTAAGTACCATGTACTTACCATAGGAACTGGCCCATATTAAGACAAATAACTTCAATACAAGTACTTATGATAACACCAGTAATTATACAGCAAGTACCAGGTACTTACCATAGTACTGGCCCATATTAAGACAAAGGACTTTAACAAATTTGACCAGCATCTAGTGTGTGTATCCATTATTTTAAACCGACATGCAAACACAAACATGGTGTAAAAGGACAGTTGAATAGTTGTGAGCCCACAACGGTGTAGACTTTGGTTCAGTTTTAGTAAATTTGCCAAGTTCACATCTCTGATGAGAATAAATCACATCAAAAGCACACAATGACCACACGCCTCGCTGACCGCGATTGCTCATAAAAGCGAGCGCAGAGCACGCACGGGGACATGAGCACCTACCTGGTCAGTTAAGCCTCCACCAAACGGTAAATTATAGCTATCAGTTACCTTTATAGGTTGGCTTGCACTCACATTTCATGCCGCTATTGTCCAATACTAATTATCATTGGAAAACCTACATTAGATTCGGTGCTCATGTCTCATGCACAGGTGCGCTGCGTCAATGCAACTTTGTAGCGTAGGCTGATGCATTAGCCCGCTGCCCATCACTACTTCATGAATCCAAGCGGCAATAAAGGTAAACATGCAATTTAGTGTATTGGCCTACTGTCCGTGGCTCAACCAGTGCAGTTTATGCCCTCCCCCCTCCTGTTTTTATATTGCAGATTTAGATGAGTCATGTGAATTATATTTTCCCACGTCAAAATGGTGAATTTCCATGAAAGGCGACAGATTTGCATGCATGTTTGATGCATGCTCTGTCTGATTCTTCTGCTTTTGATGACTGTTGTCAGCCAGGGGAAAAGAGCACTGGCTTGTGGACTTTAGAAAACCATTCAGTCATCATTCTTCACTCCACCGCCATGGCATTGTTCAAAGTTTGCCTCTGCAAGAAAAAGGTAAAATACATGTTGAAAAATTATTAGCCAGGACTGTAGCCAAGATTTTACAAATACTAAGGTTCAGTTCCTGTGCTCATTAAACATTTACCTTTACCTACAATAAATAAATCCATGGCTACAACCATGCATTTATTAACAGCATGTGGACATCATTATTACTTACTTTTTTTTGTGCTCATTGTTGTTGTTCTCTCGACCTGATAATTAAAAGCAGAACATGTGTTAACAACCTCGACTTTATTAGGCAAGGCAAGGCAGGTTTATTTATATAGCACAATTCATACACAAGGCCATTCAAAGTGCTGAACAAAACAAGAAAGCATTAAAATCATAAATTATCACAGAACATTAACAATATATAATATTAGCATATTAATATTTAATATTGTTAATCTGATCAAGTTTTTTAGAAAGTTTGCATTAGCGACAATGACAGAACGCGCTGAGCATTCTGAGGCCTACTTTTGTAAAGTGTCCTGACTGGTTCATTGGCCCACATTCACACGCGGTCTTTCAAACACAGACTGAAGCCAGTTGGGTAACACTACTACTATAGTAATATTATGTGCGTTGCTACATAGACAATTCGTTTATGCTCTCATATCATTGTGCTTTTGGTACAATCATAGTTACTGTCTGGTGTGTAGAGACATGGTCTCCGTTGTTTGTGTTTTTTATGCCTTACTTGCTGTGGCAGGGTGCAGCTGACATGTCGGCTCCAGTGCTGTGAGCTCACAGTACTATTGCATGAAAGGTGGCACACGGTTGGTCCTCCCTCTGTCTCTATGTCCAAGTACATATGCCATCCTTTGGCCGCCGTCCTCCTCTACAATCTGCGCCACCTCCCATGATGCACATTGATGTCAAGAGAAGAACAATATAATATTAATATACACATATGTATGGATTATTCAATACAATTTGAAACGGCATACATTTGTAAATTACGGTCAAGAAACAAAGTAAGTCACGTAAAAGATCAAATCAAAACACTACTTTTATTCAATGGTATTTGTGTTGATATTATCTACATTTCTAATTATCAGAGTGGGGGTAATACATGGCAATACTTTTGGTCGTGGTCTTCAAACACCACTCATTTTCAACTCAACACAGAGTCACACACCATATCTCTTCATTTGTGTTCTCTTTAATCCGTGTTACTCCGACTATCTGTGAATAAATGACTAATTTGCGCACTTTCAACAACTCTTGTCTCCCCGTTTTGTTCCAAAAATACATTTCTGCACACTACATTTTAGATAATACCAGCACGATGGATAGATGCATTTCAACAACTCTTGTCTCCCCGTTTTGTTCCAAAAATACATTTCTGCACACTACATTTTAGATAATACCAGCACGATGGATAGATGCATTTATTCACAGGTATCTGTGAATAAATGACTAATTTGCGCACTTTCAACAACTCTTGTCTCCCCGTTTTGTTCCAAAAATACATTTCTGCACACTACATTTTAGATAATACCAGCACGATGGATAGATGCATTAACGCACATGCGCGTTAGCCTCCCGCGTAAAATTTTAAAAACTACACTACAAGCAGTATGCAACGATTACAATTGAACATAAATCTAACCCTTCCGTTATATTCGGACGCAAACATTTTCATTTATGACAGTCCTTCGGCATTTACAGTAGTAAACATACCACTAACGCTCCGCTTGCTGAACTCGTACCATATTATTGCACGCATGGCTAAACTGCCACCTACAAATCACTGTAACAACTTATGAATCACAACTTGACAAACTGCCTGCATCGTAGCAAGCATAAACATGTGGCTTTTACATTCATATCTATTCGACACCGGTGTATCCACCGGAGAATCAGCAGCATGATAATGGCGTCTGGTAGCTAAACGGCTAACGCTACATAGCCATGGGCCACTTAAAAGTTATCCCACACCTTTGACACAGGCGAAGGTCATTATAGTTTAGACTTACAAGTGAAATTACAACATCGCATGGCCTATGTCTGTTTTGCACCTTTACCTTTCTTTAAGCTCTCTCCATTCGCCAATACCTTCCCCAGATTAGAGTTTCGTTCGGGCCTGAAAAATCAAGCCCGACCCGGCCCGAGCCCGCTAATACTAAGCCCGAGCCCGTATAAGCCCGACCAATTAAGGTTGTATAATAGGCCCGAGCCCAACAGAAGCCCGACACATCTGATTTCCCTTGTTGTACGCACTCACCTTCCAATTGCAAGTTTAGCCACTTCTGAATGTGTTTTGTACGTCCACCTGATCCATTTCTGTTATGTTCCGTGTGTCCGCTGTTGACCGTAGCATTCAACAGGAAAAACAGGGATGATGCGTTCACGGCTTGCTGCGGCTGTAGGACACGCCGGTTACGGTGATAAATATATCAACTTTTTTAATAACTTGTTGTCAATCAACGGACATTATTATTAATAAATACATATATGCATATCATTATGTATGAAAATCATAAATAATAAAAAATAAAAAAAGGAAAAATAAAAAGGAGCCCGAGCCCGGAACGGCCCGACTGCTGAGCGCTGAAGTGAGGCCCAAGCCCGGCCCGTACTCGGGTCGGGCTCGGGCCTGCTCGGGCCTGCTCGGGCTCGGGCTGAAAAGCGAAACTCTACCCCAGATGGACTCGTGGGAGCCCGCTCCCTCACGGTCCGAATCTCCGAATCGGCACAAGTGCCGCTGGCACTGACATGTAATTAACCTTACAAATGTCTGTGTAGGTTTCTGAACACGACCGTGCGCACCTACAGCACTCACGATGATCGGACATTAGTCTCGTCTTGGATGTCTGTACAGCAGGTTGTCACCGCGAGAACGAGAACTGCTACATGTATCCGGCTCGGGGGGCATGTCGTGAAACCATCTGAAATTATCTTGTGGCCCCCAGTAATAACTTACCCCATTAAATTTGTATACATTTTTTATTTGCCTTAGTATTTGTTTCTTTTCTTTTAAGTTGAACCCATATTAGTTATTCCATATTAATAAAGACGTTTGTTTTACATAATGTTGTTTTATGTTTTATAGTCAAACAATCCTACAAATGACCTCTGTATGTATGTATGTAGAAGTACCACATTTACTACATAGGAATAATGCTGTAGTATCCTTGAATTACTAAGTTACAGCTGTATCTAGAATTATCACAATAAGTACCTAGAAGTACCACTGTAAGTACCTCTGTAAGTACCACAATAAGTACCTAGAAGTACCACTGTAAGTACCACTGTAAGTACCTCTAAGTACCACAATAAGTACCTAGAAGTACCACAATAAGTACCTAGAAGTACCACTGTAAGTACCTCTGTAAGTACCACAATAAGTACCTAGAAGTACCACTGTAAGTACCATGGACTTACCGGCCCGTAATGTAAAGTGTTACCTCGTTTTCAAATTATCAGTCAAGTCCTGCCTTCTTGTCGAAATATCACTGATTACAACTCAACCAATCTACTGCATTTCTACTTACTGTATATGTGCCTAAACAAAGCACATAATGCCATTTTTAATACATAAAAATACCTGATTCCCTCCACTCTCCTGGTTGTGGAGGGTCCACTTTTTTGCAGGGGCTCTAAATAATGTTGATTCTCTAGTTATTTACTGTATACAGTAGAAACACTCATGTGTCTTCAACAGGCTAAGTTACAATGGAGAGTTGAATCTTGTTATTGCAAATAAAAACAGTTTTACGAACTAAAATCCTCCATAGTTTAAGAATGTGCTTGATTTGAACTAATCATGTAAACAAACAGTGGCTTATCTGGGAGTTCTGTCCTCCCTGTAAAGCTATCTGCATATTGTTTTTTGTTTAATAAACACCAATGTTTTAACTTGTTTTATACTGGTTATAAGCCATTTTGACTAGCAGCACTAATAATCTGTCCACCACATAAAAAAGTTGTATCCCACACAGATTTAGATCAGTTTGCAAATAATAATTCATAATCCATGTTGGTAAATGTATTGTGGATGCAGAAAATGCAAACTGCTTCGGTCCAAACGTTGCCAATGAGAAAAACTTTTAGTCTTTTTTTCTTCGGCTGATGGGAAATAAAGTTTGGCTGCAGCTTTGCTAACATCGTGTTTAGACATTGTTGAAGGTTAGGACTAAAAATGTATTTCTGTTCTGCCCTCGATTGTCAGATAAACCATGAACACTTTATTTTGCCTCCTGGAACAACATGTGAGTGAAATATGTGGCTTTCTAACGTTCCGTAGCCGTCAGCAGCACCTTGCCTTCGCCGCCTGTTCACACGTGGGAGAATCGTCGTGTCTCGAGCTGTTGTCTTTCTGCTATGCGCTGGTTCTGGAGCCAGTTGTTTTGAGGGCGTTCAAACCAGACACAGAGACGACAGGCAGTCCTCTACAGGCATCTCCGCTCGTGTGTGTGTGTGTGTGTTCATCATTAGAGGAAACCTGTGCGTTGTATTGCTTTAGGCAGACATAGCGGTCTCGTAATGAATGCATTGATCAGTGCAGGAGCCTGGAGAGGACAATACTCAATATCATGAATAGTATCTCCATCACTCTGCTTTTTGATTAACAGTGGAATGGATGCGTGCACTCTCGGTCCAGTTATTTTCAGACTGTCAGACTTAATACCCACGGCTGTCCGATCATGAATTATATACTACATGTATGTTATGTCCGTTGTAATCTATGTCTTTGGAAAGTCCCAGGCTTAACGGCCTCGGCTTCTGATTATATGTATGTCATGTATTATGTATTCCATGTATAAAGTGAAGTATACTTTATTTCCCCTCATCCATACCCCTAGGGCCCCTGTCAGGAGCAGTGGCCATGGGCTATCTCTAGAGACTGAAGCTCGGTGGGCTTTGCTGGAGGATTTTACCTTATGGTTTTGAGAGAAAACCCAGACACAGGGAGAACCTGCTGTTCTGATCAATAAAGCAAGAACGTGGACTCTAAGAGCACATACCCCGCAAACACCACAAATCATCTTGAAGTGTGAATGGGGTCTTCCTAACATCTCAATCCATCTTCACGCAAAGTTTCAGCCCTGTAGTTTTTTTGCACAATTCTGTATATAGGCAAACAGACACATAAAAACATATTGGCAAAACCCCGCTGAGAATAAGTGGCTACTTCATTTTTCTTCAAATCATAGTTTTGAAGAGGGGAAAAATAATCTCTTTATATGCTGTAATTTAACCCCAAACCTCCTCCCTTGGTTGTAATCACTGTGTCCAGAAGGCAATCTATCCTCACTGGAACATAAAAGGTGAAACAATGTTTGAACTTCATTGATTCTCTGCATATAATAAAAGTCAAATCATTGAGTGAGCATGCTCTAAATGTCATATGTAAGTCATGTTTATATTTAGAAACAGCCCGGGTGTGTCTGTCTGAAACGACATTCAATATAAAGTATTGATTTTAGATTACGACCCAAATCAAATGTAGATCTTTTCATGGATGCTCTATGCTCAAACCAAGCATTGCAATTTATCAGCTGGCTAACAGCTGCTTTACAGATAGTATGTCACCGCAGGATCGGCCTGGAGTGGCAAATGTGCAATTATTAATTTAAAGGGACAGTATGTAATATGTTATCTTACTGGTCGGTAAAATTACACCCATACCTTTGTTGTAATGTAAAAAAGCAAAGTTCCTTGACTTGTGCACCACAATATACTGTACATCTGTTTCCCTCAGACGCCTGAGGAAGCATGTCTGCTCGCCTTGGAGGTCTCGGATCTGCCCTGTAAATCTACGTGTAGTTCACTTTGTTGGCATCTTGAGTCGCGCTCTCTCCCAGGAGGTGTTGCCTTGTTTTTTGTGGATAGATTTTCACCTGCTGGTATTGAAAGCGGTCTCTGTATTCCCCCCCATCGTTCCTTTCATGACATACATGTTGATTTCTGAAACAAATACAAATGTGCTGATGCTTGAAAAAGCACAGACCTATTTCTATACAGTACTTACTCAAATATAAAAGAGCTTTTAAAAGACTTTCTGTTGGGGCAATTAATATGTATGAGCTATGATTTAAAAAGTCAGGTACCCAAGCTTTATCTTTCTGGGAAAGTTCCACTTTTCAACAATATTTTATGGTGTTTTAAATATTATTTTCTATTGAGATGTAGGCAGCATGTTTTTTCTTCAGATGTAACGCAATATTGCGTTACCTTCTTTATTTAATTTTTGCATAGCTCTAAACCACAACAGCAGTCGTTTTGGAGGACTTTACAAACTTGTCGATTCACCAACAATAGATCAGATGATTGGACGGTTCGAACACAAAAATTGCACGCAGAGGAGCCATTGGTATGGCCAAATGTCCATAAATATTAATGAATATCCTCAAATGTCCCTGATTGTCACTGCCCTTAGACGCTCCTGCATCTGCAAGTAATGACGAGGAAAATAGTGAGAAACCCACATCATGAGAGAGGGATCTGATCCCATGGACGTGAGGGCAGTAGATCAAGGATTCTGCACTACAATACAATACAATACAATTTATTCTTGTATAGCCCTAGGTCACAACAGAAGTCATCTCAGAGGACTTAACAAAACCATTGAAATCACCAACACAGATCAGAGAATCAACAGTTAAAACACATGAAAAATATAAAGCACACACAGAAGAAAATGTCCATACATGTTGTAGAATGCTAAAGTGTCCTGATCATCACCAATCCTTTCTGTTGGACACTAACTGTCCAACAAGACCCTCCTGCATCGACAAGGAAAAACTCTTAAAAAACCCAGTGGGAAAAAGTGATTTCCCACTATTATCATATCAATTTTTATTGATGTCTTATTATTGCAAAGACTTCCAGTGATAGTCAATGCTGATCGAGTGAGTCTTATTAGCACTGACACAAAATGGACGGCTTCAATTTGGTCTGCTCAAAGTTCAGCTCATTGCTCAGTGCTCTCTGGGGCCACACACACACACACACACACACACACACACTGCTAACGTGCTCCTTCTAATTATGGGATTCCTGTGAGATTGTGTCGTCCCTGTTATTGAAGCCGCTTTGTTTTGACCGTCGGCTAAACGCTAAAATTGTGCTTGTAAATTCTTTCCGTACACCTGAGAGGAGGATGGCAGTTACATTGCTTTGAAAGTCCCCGTCACATCAATACACGTGAAGAGACGCAGAGACTTAAGGAGCTTATAAATGATGCATCGAGCTGTTGGTTGTATGTCATTTCTCTGTAGGATAAGCATTTACATTTAAAGCAGGGGAACCTTACTTGTTTTTCTTCGTAAATATGTGTCCCAAAAGAAGGGATCCTTTGCTATATGTTAAAACTTTGTTTAGTCTTCAAAATCCCATGGACAAACTCATAACACACATAAGACAATGAAATAAGAATAATTGTATTGTTGTAAACCGGACAAACTACACATGTATGTAGTAGTTAGAAAACTCTGACATGGTCTTCCATTCTGATCTGCACTACAATTTTTTTTATTGTTTTCTATCTCAAAACTATATGTATATTTTTTTCCCACATCCTCAATTTTATGTAATTCACAGATTAAATAGAGCATTGGCCTTTGGGCCTGGAGGTCGTGGGTTCGAGACCACCATGGGACCTACTCCAACTGCTCCCACAAATGTCTACTGTTGTTGGTATGGATTTTCCCCATTATCTGATGTCCATGTCTCCCCTCCATGGGGGCTGGCTTGCTCCTGGCTGACCCCCCTGACCAATCCAGTGGAACCTGGGAGTAACCTCACAGCCAGTATATAGATCGCTGGGATGGACTAGGTTGGGGTCTTGGTCGGTGTCAACTCTCTGTGCAACATGTAGCAGCCTAATGCTGAGGCCCAGAGCCTGCAGGGTTCTCTCTCTCTCTCCAACCATCTCTCCTTGGGGTATGATATTTTCTGTTATGTCTGTATGTATTTTGTTATAATTCAGTGTAATTAAATGTCCTCTTTTATATCTATTGGTTTGGGCCTAGTATGCAACAATTACATTTTCATGATAACAACTGTCGTTGTGTCCTTGGGCAAGACACTTAACCCCACGTTGCCTGAAGCCCCCGCTGAAAGACATAGGTTGTTTCACCGCTGACGGAGCAGCCATCTTCCTGTCGACCCACCACCTGCAGAGGATCAGTGAGGGACTATGAGCATTGGGTTGCAGCTCTCATTGTCATCCCCCAGACCCAGAAATGGACTAATAAAAGGGGTTGAAAATGAATGAGTTTACAGATCATGCTATGTATTTCAAATATGAAATTAAATGTGAAAATGTGTTACATGTAGGGATGTGCCAAAACTATTTTACAATAGACCAAGATGTTATGTAATAATCAATTTCATACCTGTATATCAATTTCTTTTGAAGCTCAAAATAGTGAGTGTGACACACACGGTTACTGAGCTAGAGGAGTTTACTTTTCAGTGTGAGTAAAATGGAGCCAGAGCGAGTTGGAGCAAAACTTTTTTTCCATGAGCACTATTTAGGTTCATTGAGCGAGCGAGTTGGCACCGTCCATTTATGTAAATATCTGCGGGGGCTGGTACCGGCTCAAAAAGGTCCAAGAGCATGCTCACAGTCCTTGTGAGCGGGGGTGTACCTGGAAACGGAAATATCCATTGAATTCTAATGATATCTTTCATCCACTCAAAAACAGCTTTTTCAGGATGGTTCAAAAGTCAGCTCTTGGCCTAGCGCTACATTCCAGATCCGTGTCAATGCTGAGGGGATTTTTTTTTTAGACCAGCCTAGTTTAGCCACTGTGAACTTTTGAATACATACGTTAACATTAAATATCTTCGGCACATACATTTCGACGGAGGAAATGGGCATCACTATGTTAATATTCACAGTCTATGGTAAATGCTTACAAATAAATTCATGAAATATTCAAGTTTTTTTTTTTTATAACTTGTGTTGCTTCTTCAATAATTGAAGTAGTAATAACATGCTTAACTATTTTGAGTTGAATATATGCAATAGTTAATTTTGTTCTACAGATTCTTCTCAGTTTCAATATCTCAGCACGCACCAAGTTTTCTGCTCTTTCTCTGCTTTCTTTCGCTGTCATTACAAATCCCAGTTTAGTTTCTCTTCAAAATGGAGGCGGATGATTGGCAGCTCTTTAAACACGGCTTCAATACACCGGGTCATATGCTAATGCTCGCCTGCTTCACACTACGCTCTTTCTAAAGACACAACGCCGCCATAAACACGTCCCAAACAGCCGGCTGAATATACTAACACGCATCTTTGAACCACGTCGCACAAATAACTTTTCTTCCTCTTTTTCCGCCAATTCCATTTTCTCTCTGGATCCATTTGAGGATCATTGTGTGGGACATGCGTTTACCAGCTTGAAAAAGTCAAATAATGAAATTAACTCTGGCAATTACATCTTTTCAGTCGTTCGCTTTATTCCATGCAAGCAGAGAACCTAATTGCCGTGGTAATACTTTTAGGGCAAACAAACAGAAAAGCAGTGTAATTAGTTTGAACATTTGACATTGTGTGTGAATGCCTGTGATTATTACATATTGTTGAACGTATGAGAAACACGACTTTGTTTTCATCAAACAAGCTATTTATTTGGAGTGATAACACGGCTGCATGAGACGCAGGTGATTAACTATGCAAAGAAATTAGTATTGTGTTTTTGACATTTTTGGATGCTGAGAATGAGCTGTCGGTTTCTCATTAAAATGTCAAAGGAGGTCTGACAAATTATATTTATTTGCTAAAACATGTAATTGCTTTGAAGTAGCGAAATACAAAGCACTTGCATTTTGCTCGGTGGAACCTGCACGGCGTTTAAAAAGTTAGATGAATGAACTAAGAGATTATTAAAAAATGCCTTAAGAAATATTGCCGCACTACATTTTGGGACGAGGTCCAACATTCTGAATCAGCCACAAATGTTAAGAACTATGCATGATTTGTATGTACTTTGGCAGAGATTTAAAGAAATAAATTGTTGGCCTTTAAAAATAATGAGATTCTTTTACATTCTAAAACAAAGACCCTACAATTAAAAAGTATTAAACATATGGTGACACAAGTATGGAGGGTAAAAAAAATTGTTCTGTTTGCAACTACCCATGCTACTACCAGAGCACTACCAGAGTTTCAAATTGGAAAATTACAGGCTGCAACTACAGACTTGCAATTCTAAATTGATTCTCATTCTAAATGAGACAGGAGCTTTTTGACAGAAGGAGTAGAGTTTATAAAGTTTATGATATTAAGCGTGGATGTATCTTGCATACACTCTATTTTCTAATATGCACTCATTTGGTGATTGGTGTCCGAGTTGCGCCTCGACTCAGCCGTGGATTGGTGCTTTCAGAGCTTGACATTTACATTATTGCTCTCATTCTTTGGCAAATTTTGACTAGAACTGAGCAGAGCATTCCAAGCCAAATTCTCATGCAGATATTTTAGCCTGGTCTGTGTCAGGAATGAACCAGACAGAGACGGATCGTGGTGCACCAAACTCTGGAAGTTCATTTAAGTTTCTCTCAAGTTCCAGTGGTTTCCGATGTTTCTTTCTCTCAGTTCTTTCCAGACAGAGCAAAGCCAGTACACAGTTTATATAGTCATTGTTACGTCACACATCGAAAGACATACGTGTCACACAGAGACAGAGCATATCATAGTCAAAACATGGATACACAGTCCTTGTAGTCTTGTGCTTGTCCTGCACGTAGGCCAAGTAGCTATCTAATCCTTACAGCTGTTTTAAAAAACAGTAGCCTAGTTTAAATTCCTCATCTTGTGATGAAATCTGACTTTCAAAAACCCATGAATCCTAAACATATTGTTTTCTTCTTTCTCCAGACCAACATCCCTTTCCTGCAGAACGTCTTCTCAAACCACCAGTTCCTGCACTCCACAGTGGACACGCAGTTCATCGACGAGAACCCCGACCTGTTCAACCTCAAACCGGTCCAGAACCGCGCCCAGAAACTGCTGCACTACCTTGGTCAGTAAGCAATATAGTATGGTATAGTATTGTTTATTGTACAAACATGGACTATTTTACTAACCAAAGGGTAAGGCTAAAGTAACCCTAACACCATTAACAAATTTCAAATCACCTTTGTAATTGTAAAGACGCCCCGCCCACAAAATAGTGATAAAAATCCCTGTTTGATTTAGCTTTAACCCTTTAATGGTTTCCTCGACCATTTGGTAAATTACCATTTAAGTCAAAACTTCAAGCATACTTGGAACTGAAGTATAACTCTTTGGGGCATCTCACTTGGTTTTAGGCACTTTTATCATCAAACTGCATCTCAACCATTTGGTAAAGGCCAATACAAAAATTAGGGGTTATTTGTGTTTGTTATTAGTGAGCTTCATTATGAGCTACTTCCACAATGAGACAAACGCTGGGGATGGTGTCAGAATATTGCAAGCATAAATACACAAAGTCTGTATGCATTCATAGATTCATGTTTTTCTAAAGCATTAGCCTTTTTTTAAATGTGTAAATTGAACTAGAGCTGACAGAAAAACGTCTTCTTTTTAGACTAGTTCTCACATTAGTTTCCGGAAGACAAATAAACTACTCCCAGATTTCCCTGAGGAGTCAATTTGATGATATGTAGTTAATGTTAAATTATCTTTTTTTTTTTTTTTATGTGAGAAGTTGTACCTCCATTCATTTTAATGTAAATTCCAATTTACAGCTATATTAACCAGTCTTGCTTAATTGTAAAAGTAAGTAAAAGTGAAAAAATCTGGTGAAAAAAAATGGGGGGAAATTCTTAGCATTCAATGTGTTTGGATGGGAGCAGTCAAAATCACTGCTCTGGGAGTGCTAGTAGTTTATTTGTGTTAATATGTACAGAAAATAGAAAACTAATACTCTATTTTAATCGCAATATTTATATCCATCAGTTCCTTCTATTGATACTTTATATTAGTTTGTGGTAGTATCCTTTTGAAGCAGTGAAATGAGTCTGAAGCCACAGATACAAATGATGACATTTCATATTGATGTAATCCACTCTCTCCATGCGTCGCCAGAACATTATTGACAACGGCGGCGCACAGTGATTAGCTGCCTGTCCAGGTGGATTACTACATAACAACTAAATTAACCAGCTCTAGTTACAGTCTACCAGAAAGGCCATCACGAATTTGACACAATAAAAGAAGACAATATTTTTCACCAGAGACATTGACTAAATAATGGCAATAACAAATGCGCCACCGCAGAGTCACAAGAACAAAGTAAACAATATAATCATGTAGTTTGCAGTCTTACTGACTACAGATGCAATTGGTTTTTCTTGATAAAAAATGATCATGAGGACCACAATACTAATGTTTACATTGTTCAAGCAGATTATCCAATCAGAGAGCAGAATGAAGCTCTCATTTGGGTTGCTAGTTTGTCAACATCTGAACATATTCTGTATTTTACTTCAGTATGGATTCTTTTTCTCTTGTCTAGGTCATGTGATGGTGAACGGCCCATCCACGCCCATCCCAGTCAAAGCCAAGCCCTCGTCCATCGACCCTGTCATCCCTGCTATTACCATGGGTACGCCCTCCTACACACACACTCACACACAGGCAATATTTTTGTTCAGAATTTCTAAAAGCACCATTATTTAGTGTTGGGTAAGGCTGTTCTTTGTGTAAATGCCACTTGCGTAATTGTCAAAGTGAGTAATTTGTTGATTTATGGCACAATTGGGACCAGCAAGTGTGAGTCATTCTATAAATCATTAACTGTAATAATGTCATATCTGTTTTTCTTCATTTGTCTTGCTGTAAGAAGGTAAGAAAGAAAATGCATTCATTTAGAAAATAAAATTCATAGAAGTAGTTGTTTCCTCATGGGGTCTGCTTATGGAGATGGCTAATGCTAATGCTAATGTCACTCATCATAAAATATGTATTTAGTCTTTTACTGATGTTTTTACTGATGTTTTTAGCTTGGCTTCTTCCTACTCCTTTTGAACGTGAATAAGTTTTCTTTATTTTCTTTGTTTTGTTCTTACTGTTTTTTTTTCTTTCTTATACATTTATTCGATGTTCAAATAAACACAATAAATAAATAAAATAAATAAATACTGCTCAAAAACATTGCTTGTATGGTAACCAAGTCATGTCACTAAACATTGGTCGTTCATGCTTCTCGCCTTGGTTCAATTCAGTCTTTATTTGGGACATTTCTTTGCAGAGTTGCAGAGACATGATTTTCCAAATGCAGCCCTCTATGTTATTTTATCACCACCTGGCCTTAAAGGTTGATATAAAATAAGCTATTTTATGAAATATAATATTACGGGTAAGTGCCGCTTCCCTTCTCTTAGCTATACCTCAAAATCCACGATGCCGTCCACTTTAACCAATCAAGTGATGTCAAGGGCTGTTGATCATCCCACTCATGCTCGTAATATGAAATATATATTTGAAAGAATATTAGACAGGCCTTTATATTTGAAGCTTTAAGGGCATTCACTTTTTAAAAATGATATATATAAAAAAGTTAGTTCCCAAAGGTTTTGTCGTGACGTGACTAGACCATGGATCTATTAGGACTAGACGGGTAACAGCTAGGCTAACTAGAACTCTGGAACTACATGAAAAGAGAACAAAGAATTCTGATCAGCGGTGAATGACCCAAATATAAACTTAACCTAAAACAAAAATAATCAGATCCTCCGTAAATGTGTCCTAAAATGTTCTAACAATGGTAATAGTTACTTCTGGGTTTACTGCGCTTTTTGACACATTAAAACAGTATATCCATCCATCCATTTTCTTCCCCTTAATCCATTTCTGGGTCAGGGGGGTGGCAGTCAGAGCTGCACCCAGTACACTTAGCACCAGCCCCTCACTGATCCTCCTGCAGGTGGTGAGTCCACAGGAGCTGAGATCTTTCAGTGGGAGCTTCAGGCAAAGTGGGGTTAAGTGTCTTGCCCAAGGACACAACGACAGCAGTCATCAGTGGGAGTCTTGAAGTAGGTCTTATCTAGCTTACCTAGCTTTGACAGCTTCTCTCGCTCAGACAGAAGTAATAAGTGACAGGCGCTGAAAGCCCGTTGTGACAAAGTGTACGAACTACTGTCCAGAGTAATCTTAGTATTTTACACACCTGAAGTACAAGCACAGAGTGCCTTGCCAAAGGGCAGTGGCCATTATTGGTTTGAGAGGTCCGTTATCAAGAAATAATGATCGGTAGAACATTTTGAAATTACATTCAAATCAATGGAGCATTCTACTGCTGCTGTGAGGAGCTATTTGATAAATTATGATTAAATATTCGAATATTTAAATTAATAATCTCTCCTCCGCACGTCTTGGACCATTGACCTGGCGCGTGCACGGAAAAGACTATCACTTTAACTTCTGGCACAACTCTCCCCCTTAGATCTAAAAGTCAGGACTTTTCTCAGACCTGTGATAGTATGATGTCATTGTCCCTCTATGACATCATGCTGAGAACAGTTTTCTGCATTTTAAAACAAAAGTATGGCCCCTAAATTAGTCTTTGCAATTTCTCATGTGAAAGGGCATTCTTTACTATCACATCACTTTGTTTGCTGTTGGTTAATTTTGAATATTGATACCATCCTTTGTTGATGGCATGAGGCGTTAAAGGAGAATGCATTTTTAACCCTTCATACTTATTTCATCAGACATTTTCTACTGACAAAATTATTTTACTTTCCAATGTGGATTGGGAAATCAGAAGCCTTTTATTTGCTATAGTGAGAAAAAGTAAGTCACAGACTAGGACATTTATTTGGGTCTTTGTGCAAACAAGATATAAATACATTTAAAATCTACATACAGTATTTTTTATTACTACTACTGTATATACAAGTGCACTAAGTACACACAAAAGACAAAAGACACACAAAATCTTGCCTCATCTTAGAAAACAAATTTCTGAACTTATTCTGCCGTGTTTACTGAGAATGAAAAAATGCTGTTGCAAATATTCTGCTTCCGTGGACTCTGTGGATTGAAGCAGAGCGTGTGACAAATGCGACTGTCGGCCGGAGCTGCAGGCGCCTCAGCTTCGGTTTGGCTCTCGGGGATAAGACGGTGGACTGTTGATCGGTGAATACTGCTGCTGTTTGCACACAAGTCCATTCTGCACCACGCGGAAAATCAACTTACTGATATTTAAGTGATTAAAGCTGTTGTTCCTAACTTTCGACTGCAAAACATGTATTTATGTAATTTCCTACTTGTTCCTCGCTCTCAAAACGCAAAAGATGGCAGTATG
This sequence comes from Knipowitschia caucasica, assembly GCA_964034765.1. Classification (NCBI taxonomy): domain Eukaryota; kingdom Metazoa; phylum Chordata; class Actinopteri; order Gobiiformes; family Gobiidae; genus Knipowitschia; species Knipowitschia caucasica. The sequence goes on from OZ035841.1 coordinate 10,225,956, forward strand.
TTGTTGTCTTTTTGTTCACAACATGTTACTTTTACAAGACTAGGACAAGCAAAGTTCTATCGCTAAGCAAAAAAATTAAATTTGAAAATGGTTACTCAAACTGAAAATGCTGTGCTTTAACCTACAGCATAATTGAATAATAAATAATCATTGCTAATTGAACATTTGGCCATAATGACTTTCAATCAATACAAAGCCACACAGAACATTTTAATGTGAATCTTAATTACTGCATTTTTGGGGAAATGCACAACGTTCCGAGCACCAGGTTCAATATAAACTCCATTACAGCACAACGCAAACTTGCGGGAAAACCACATCGTACCGCATCAGCATTATGTTTCCACAAGTTTCAGCAATCACTGTATCCAAGGAGACGTACTGTTAAGACAAGTTTCTTAAAGCTGGAGAGGTTTCTGTTTGAGTATTATGTTATCAACAAATCAAACCGTAGCATGTTGTTTTTATATTATAAAGTCTTGCACATACTGAGAGGTAAGGTTCTTGCTATTTTTTCATCTTAATTGTGACTTTTTCTGTATCTGTATGTAGTTTATTTCTACGCCATATGTTTTAAATGAAATTATCTTTTATTTTTGAAATGTTACAAGTTCTCCCTTTAACTTCTCCTGTTCATTTTAATGTAACATTCTTATATAACCATTTTCCGTCACTAAATTATTGGGAATTTTGAGAAACATTCTTCAAGGTGTTGGTTCGGCACTGGTCCTGCACTAGTTCAGCTTGGAGCAAGAGCTAGTTACCATAGCTACACACGGTTTACTTGACAGCAGTTAGCAGTTATAGGGCTGGAAAGTCTCGTCTCAGAAGCACTTCCGGTTCATTGCTCGGATACAAACAAACCGTCAGCTGTTCGAAGAGGCGGTTTAAGTGAATGGTGCATAATGCTCTGCTTTGTTTTTCGGCTGTAATCATCACAGTTTACGCGACGCATGCTCATTCTTTAGGTTTCCCAAAGACCAACTGAAACTGTGGGAAAAGCTATGCAGTTCTGATAAAATATTTTGTCTGATTTCAGAGACAGTTAACTTGAACATGTATTCAAGCTAACTTGATGCTAATGCTAACCTGTAATAGTGCGCGGCCAAGCCTTTAATTGTGGCTTGTATTTTAAGATAAGAAACTTTATTGATGTCACACAGGATAAATATTGTCTCTCAAACATTTATTTATTTGAGAAATAAAGGAGGAACATATTAACACGTATTATATAACATTTAACAAATGTTCAAATATAACAGAAAACGGACAATCATTCGTATTAAATGAATAGGTAGCCCAACTACATCATATTATTTTTGACAGCACAGCAAAAAGGAAAAAGGCCCAATGTGAAGCTGCAGTGAGTGTGAAGTGGAGATGGAGCTGATGAACAGATAGAAAACTGATCATTCATAAACATTGGCTTATAAACAAAGCAGAAAAGATAGCTGTAAGGGACAACATCAATTTATTTGCATAGGAATAGTGTTTCTATATTTTCTTTCTGATGCGTGATAGTGCATTAAAATACAATGAGTTTGAACCATAGACTGTATGTTTGAACTCAAGACTGGAGCCCTGCGCCTTTCTCATCTCCCCGTCATATGGAAACGTCAGCACATGGCCAGTTCACAGCTAATTCCGACCGCTCACTCAGTTTTTCTGTCCCAGAGACGAAATGTGTCCAAAATAACACAGGAAAGTCCATTAATGAGGAAGAAGTCGGCGATCTCCGCACCATACAACTGGCACGTGTGGTTTGTTTGTATCCACGGGTGGAAATCTCGCAAAATCTCGCACTTCCGCTTTCCAGCCCTATTGGCCTTTCAATAAACCATTTTTTTTTGCTGTATTTCAAGTTCTATTAAAGCTGCACTAACTGACTTTGAGAAATGTTCGAATGCGAACAAAAATAAAGTCAGGTAATGCAGCTTGAACCAGATTTAGCACTAAGGCCATGTATTTTTACTATTTTGCATAACATTCGTAAAAACATTGTTCTCAGATTTTAATTGTTTGAGTGAAAGCCCCCCAAATCACTACTCCTGGAGTTCTCGTAGTTTCCGAATTCTGAAAGTCCTAGAGTTAATTTTGAAAGCTCTTAGAATCTTTGTCTATTGTTCAACACGTCCCTCTTCCTTCGTCATAGTCAGGGAAGTAAAACAACTCAAAAAGCTTCAGAATACAGAAATGAAGATATTTTTCGAAAAACTTTTCTGCCACATTTGTATTTTTGTAATATCACATTTCTTCTTCCTCATTTGGAGATGATTTCGAGTCGCACAATGGCAGCAACATTCACAGCTGCTCATTTTGACAACAACAGAATCGTCTGACATGTTTATCATTGTACGGTCTGCTTCAGCTCATGGCCGGCGCCAGTAAACAACGATTTCTAACAAAGTAATATGAATAATCTGAATGATAATCAGCCAAAACTAATCAAATGTGACACCTCAAAAGTGGAACGGGCGAGACTAGAATAATCACAGCCGTTTCTGAATTTCTACTTATGCAAATGTTGTGTTTAAAACGGTCACCAGTCTTAGAATCCAGGCTGGTGCTAAGTGCTGAATCTAACTGGGGTTGTTGCTGATTTGTGGACATAATGTTGATGACCCATTTACCCAGTGCCCCATTAAGTCATTATAATATATGGCACCTGGAAGTCAATTATATAAACACAAACACCATTATGAATATAGTCAAAGTGCTCTATGGTCAGCTTTAGGTGTTTTGTGGTCCTAAAGTATTTGTTTGGTTTTCCATAAACGATACACTGTATAAATAAAAAGGATCTAATCTATACTGAGGTAAATATCATTTTGGATTCTGGGAGGTGGTTATCAGGGCTGCCATCCAATTCACATTCCTGTTTAATTTTTTTTATTTATTTGAACAGTATTAATACTGCACATAAGGAGTGGGCTGAAGCAAAAAGATTATTAGCACCGCACCCCCAAAGTCAATTACAATCAAACTTTACATATTATAATGAAAATAGTAGCGAATAAGGATATAAAGGCACACACAAGAGCTACATCTGCACATCCTGAATTATAGAATAATTTATAATCAATTTACAGAGTAAAGAATATGTCATGACATTGACTTCACTGACCAGAGAGAGACCAGAGAGGGACACCAGAAAGAGAGACCCGAGAGAGAGACCAGAGAACCTCACTGACAAAAGGACAACATTGATTTTAAGTTTTTGTTTCAAGGCAGTTTCAGTAACACTAATTTGAACTGTTCATCTAATTACCAGAGTGAGACACAACAACAGTCTGGTTAAGACAGATCTCCACAAAGCAAGAGACACAATATCACCTTATCATTATTTTAGATATACTGACAACAAGTTATTGAGTACTGATTAAACCCATTTCACTCAAAGAAGAGATGTTGCTGATAGAAAGCAGAATATTTTTTACAGAGTAGGCACTATCAGTTACTAGTACTGGTAACTGATACTGTTACTATGATTTCAAAGTTCGGGACCCCAAATTTAAGCATATATGACAGTTTTAGAGTTGCTTTTGATTAGTGATGTTGTGCACAAACGATCCAGATCTTTGGAATGGCTCCTCCCTGTGAGCGTTTGGTGAACCAGTCATTCTTATTTTGACTTTTGTTTTATTCTTTTATTTGGTTCAAGACAAACACTGTTTGTCAAAGGCTGCAGAACAGACCAGAGAAAACTCATACTGTGTGCGCTGAGTGTCTGTTGTTGACAGCGAGCAATCTGTGTTCTGCTCAAAGGAAAGTCACATTAAAGCCGTCCTGCAAGCAGAGGGTCGATGCAAGGATCCCGCGGAACATGCTTTTTACGCCGTTTGCCTTCTGAAGTTCTGAAAAAACGCATATCGGCTGTTGTTCGAGTCACCTAAAACCTTTTGAGTTGCCTCGTATATGAACTGTGCAATACAAATAAACTTGCCTTGCCTAAAGGAGACATATTATGCAAATCAATGTGGTTGTGCTTGTAATCAGCCGTTTTTAGATCCATCCACATCAATAACAGGAACTTCTGGAACATACTCTCTCCCCTCTGTTTTAGCCTTGTGGTACCACACCATAGCACAAATAACTTTTCGTACTAAGGTCTGGAGGTGTTCCATTGAGCTGTTAACAGGTGGGAGGGGTTAACTCCTTTTGCAGATTGAAATGATTGGATTTGAGTTTATCGTCGCGTATGTAATGCGCCTGAGTGAGTCGTCAGCATTTAGCCTAGCCATCTCCTCTGCCGCTAACAGAGCTCATGGGGAGTAACGCCGCCACAATCTTTGCCAGCAATTACATTTGCTGAAAATTCCTCTTCCTCTTGCAATTTCTTTAATGAACCAGACCGGAATACTTTACTATCGCATCATTCGCCATTGCCAAACTACAACCTACCCGTTCGGCGCAAACTCTTGACGTCACCCACATCTAACAACGACAACCGCCTCCCGCGCTCGCTGATTGGCCGGATGGAATTCAACCATTTGTAATCGCAAACACAGGGACCAGACCCAGACGTTACATGCAGAGAAATGATGATTGATTGGAGTGTACGGATGGCTAAGGCCAGGCTACCTCTGTAGGGAGTTACATATGGATTGTATGTTTTTCAACATTGTAAAGTCTGCCAAGGCAACTGCTGTTGTGTATTCGGATATTGTTTTTTTAATTTCATATTCACAAAACCTGAATGAAAAGTAAAAAGTTCTTGTCATTTTTAACGGCACAAAAAGATGTAATATGTCTTGTTAAATTAGACCGAATTGTCTTTGACTGAAAGCTGGACTGCATGCGCCTGGAGCAGAATAGTAATGCATTCCTTTTATGTATACATAATTAAAACTTTTCTATGGGCTCTCACCAGCATCAATAGAGCTATAGTCACGCGAACAGAGTCCAGCCATATCAAGTACTCTGGGTCAACTGTGTGTTTCCGGATGGACCCTACCCAGTGCATGATGCATTACTCTTACAACCAGGATGTGGAGTAGGGCTGCATAATAAATCACACATATTTAGCTATTGCAATAATGGCAAGTGAAATATTGATCAATAATGTTGTGTAATCATATGTTTATACATTTTGCAATTTGAGCTCATCGAGTCTTGAGATAGAAGTGTCTGAAAAGAAAAAAAACACAACATGGTGAAGAAATTAGAAGTAGTTCCAAAATGCAAATGCATTTTTTTTGGGGGGGGGAGGCCACAATACATATTTCAATTCTATTTTTTTTTGTATATCCGTAAATCACAACAGCAACGGAGGACTTTGTCAATTTCACTTCCATCAAACAGTTCACACCTAGAAATAAGACAGTGACAAACGCATGTTAGCCATTGGTCCATAGGGAGTGTGATGAGCAATGTCCATAAATGCCCTTAAAAATATTGTTTTCATAATCCTTGACGCCACTATCACAAATCGCACTTTATGCAGCAGTAACGTGGAATACAATGCAAGTTTTTGGTTTGTGTTTTGCTCCGGTCTCGCTGTTCGCTCGCTGTGATGACACAACTGGTTTGTCAAGCGCGAAATGCCAAAATGGACGTTAACAAGCGACTGAATGGAAAGTTTAGTTGCCAGAAGGGTCAACGGACGAGACCAAAGTTATCTGTGTGTATTGTCGGTGTGAACCAGTTATCACTGTAGCACATCCAATTTGAAATACCACATGATGCTATACAAACGACTGATGCCAAATCTCCACCTCAACCGCTTTCTTGTCCATATGGACACATGGATCTATAATATTAACGTATGGATAGAGCAATTAAAGGCCTGTGTACACACGTGCGGCGCTGGTTGCGGTTGCGCTGGATCTACGTAGCCACAGTTGTTGGTACACTCTCGCATTCCCCTTGAGGAGTTTTGAGGAGAATGTTATGTAATCCCACAACCAACCACGTGATGGCAATCTCACAGGAGTGACAGTATTTTTGGGAAAATGCACATAAATTAGGCTCAGGGACTATTGGAACTTCATGTTGTTGTAAAGTGATGATTCAAGTTTGTACAGTAAGATTCTCTACATTCAGTGTTTCCTAACGCTGCAGTAATCCTAAGGGACATGTCTAGCCCCATTCCCTCACATTCAAGTCAGGGAAGGTCCTATTTAAATGCTGTTTTTTTCAAGAATTCTATTTCAGTAGGAGGTGCAGGTTCCAATACAACTCTATGGGAAAGAAGCCGTTTTTGAAAGAAATTTTGAAAAAGAACATGTCCAATATCACTATTTTTGATTATGTTCACCAACCCACAATATAGTTGTTTTGATGTTTGAAAGTCCTTTTCATTTGCCAATATCCTGCATATGTTTATTTATATTTTAATTATTCCTATTTAATATTGCATACATTTAAAGAACATTAAAGCAACCACTTTTTTCATCATATGTGGACTCATCTTTTTTAAAGGTTTTTGATCCCTGTGCATTGGTCCCAAAGTCCAGACAGCTGACCTCCTGTGATCTCCCCTCACACTTTAACTGTCCAGTGCTGATGAGGTGATAACTGCGCATGTCTCTCCCAAAAGACTGTAATGAGATTTGTAATGTGGCTCCATCCCCTTCTTTCATTCAGAGCAGGGATTGAGAGGACACAGGGATTATGCCTGTATTATTATCATGGCGGGGGAGCGAGGAGTGAGGAGAGGAGACATCACACATGCTTTTAATCCATATATGGGCCAGATTAGGTGGTCAGACTGACATAGATAATATAAAGAGGGAATTGGGTATTATGTGAGGGGCAAACAAAAGCCATTGGGAAGGATTTTCTTATGTATTTTTATCTGTGTATTCAAAGTAGCATAGAGTATGTTTACTGAAGGATCAGCTGTAGGTTAATTTGTTGTCTGTTATTGGAAATGTGTTTGAACAATTGTTATTGGATTGTGCTCTGAGCAACAGTGAATGTATTCCAAGTTTCCATTAGAATTTCAGCCTGCTGCTCTTCATACAATGTTGTGGTGGTTTGATGTTGATGATGGAAAGAATCCCGCACACCGTCTTACTTGCAAATTTAAAATTATTTATTTGAATTGCGACGTTTCGGCGTTATGCCTTCATCAAGCAAACAGTTGGGATTCTTTCTCTCTCACATCAGGCTATACAGGCCTCTATTCCGACGCACCCGATCTGTAGGTATTGATGTGCGAATCCCTACTCCAGTCATTTTGATGTTGATGATAAAAATGACAGACCTGTGTTGTGGAGTTCAAGTCAATTTTTAAACCCTTTTTGAGAGGACTTTAATTCAAAAAATTTACTTTGGAATTGAATTTTAATCAAAAATATGCTCCGTCATTGTCAGTACTTTTGGAATATTGAAGTAGCATTTATCACCAGTTTGTAGCAATGATTATGTATGTGTTTAGCTTGTTTTAAATGGCAGCTTCTGTCCAGATAGACAGTGGTTTAGTCAAACAGACATCGATTTGGAGAAATTTAGTTTTTGTGTGCTTGACGTCTCAAACAAATTCAAATTCATTCAGCCGTCCATTTTGCTGCTGAAGCCGGTCTCCAGGACGTACTCGGAGGCCACCAGCGGTATTGCAACCTAAGTTGGAGAGCCGTCATAGGCTACACAAACGTTTGCATGGATTGTATTGTTAACGAATAAGATAAGATAGAACTTTATTTATCTCACATTGGAAAAATTTACCTGTTACATTTGGCATCAATAGGATCACTCATCTGGTGTGGAAAAAGACAAGAAATGTGAAAACTTGTTAATAAAGTGAAATCTTGTTCTTAGCTTCCAGTTTCTTTTGTAATAATATATATAGATTGTTTTTTTTTTTTATCCATCTGTTGTCCATAAAGCCAACAAACTTATGTTGTATAGCATGCTCCAATTGGTATTTATTTTGGCTGCAGCACAGAGCTATGCGGTCCTCCACAGTCTGCGCTGATTGTTCTTGATGCTCACATGTTCCTCTGGTCTTGTAAAAGTTGAACCAATGAACACCTGAAAAATGTTCTCTTCAACCCTCAGTCTTATATAGCAGTGTCTCCCAAGAGGGTATTGCAGGGGGGCTGCGAGAGGTCATCAACAAAAAAAAAGTTTTATATAATTATTATGTTAAATTCATAAAAGTTTGTTTATAAATTAAAATATTTATGTTAATTATTTGACTTGAATAATCAAATTGTAATCATTTTTGTATTACAAAATGGGGTGCATCATTTACATGTTTGAAGCAGAGGCTATATCCCCCAAATAAAAAAACGAGAAGATCCTATTTTTAACATGGTCTTATTGGTTATTATTTGGGAGGACCGCGCAAACCCGTCATATTTTTAAGGGGGCCGCGGTGTTACTGACTTTGGGAATGGCTGTTTTATAGAATATCTGCTGATCAGAGGATATTACATTGTAAACAAAACCTATTGGCACATGGTAAGCCCTGAGCAGAAATACAACACAATAAATTGATGGCTAAATGGTTCCTTAATAGGATAAGTCTCCTGTGCGACTTTTAACTTGTTTATGTAAAGTGATGATTCAAGCTTGTACAGTAAGATTCTCTACATTCAGTGTTTCCTAACGCTGTAGTAATCCTATGGGACATGTCTAGCCTCATTCCCTCACATTCAAGTAAGGGAAGGTCCCATTAAAACGCTTAGGGAAGAAGCTGCACTTAAACACAGGTAATTCTAGGCGGAGTCAGCTCTTCTCATCCATTACAGCTTTCATCAAAATCAGCAAATATCCTCTCACACTCCACACCACTGTCGGCACTGAGCTGGAATATGTTTATACACTGAGTTAGGTCTGGGTGAAAACAATGACTGCCATTAAAAAGCATTAAAGTGATCGTCTGGAGTTTGTCAGAAAAAAGAGAGAGAGGTACATGATTTGAAAAAAACGACCCATGCCTACGTTTCTGTAACAATCAATCAACACATTTGAATGTTAATCGGAGAACACATTAGACCACTGTTTTTCAACCTTTTTTGAGCCAAGGCACACGTTTTTCATTGAAAAAGTCTTGTGACACACCACCATGAGAAAATGTAAAAATATATACTCTATAGCCTATATTTACAATATAAAGTCATTCTTATCAAAGTGCTTAAATCCAGGTCTTGACATATAGCTTGGTTTAATATTTCTCAATACAATGAGTTAACAAGAGTTTGGGAATTTTGGGAAGTGGGGGAAAAAAACATAAAAAATCCACTCTCAGCCCAAAAAGTCAAATAATGACTCAGAGGGCTCTTATATGTGAAATTTTTTTTAAAAAATGCCCTGCTGTGTGTTCTGTTTGATTTGTTCACAACATTTTACTTTTTGCACAAATAACATGCATTTTTAATGCATGGGAAAGTTTAGGTATTCAAGCTTTGAATTCAGGAGTTTTGCGCTTCGGCAAAAGACACAGGAGAGACTCGGGGAGACACAGGAGATGGTCCTGAACACGAGTCAAGGACCGCGCAGATGGTTCTGTCCGCAACTCCATGGTTCTGTCCACGCGACTAGGGTCCGCGTGTGGCACCATGTTACGCAGGTGCGTTCGCGGAGCTGTTGTCAAAGCGGCTGTCGTACAACGCTGCCCCGGGGTCAGAGCGGAGGATGTGAATCCTCTTCAGAAATGACATAATTCCTTTTCAAAAACGTCTCAATCACTTTCACTTCTCACTCGCCAAAATTCTCCCCGCTGCCTCTTACATTGGTTGGTCGCGTCCAATTCTTTCTCGCCACCCCGCTACTTGTTACATTTGGTGGTTGCATCCAATTCTTAAATTTCAAACTACTTAGCTACCTACTGACATGAAAAAGTATTACGTGGTTACGCCACGCAAGTCAGCGCTCGTCAATAGTGAATGCAGTTATTTTTAGACAAAGTTGGCAAATTTCTCACGGCACACCAGGCAATATCATACGGCACACTAGTGTGTTAATCGGAGAACACATTAATAATGTATATGTCTAATGCAGTGTTTTTCAACAACTGTGCTGCGGCACACTAGTGTGCAGCACAGTTGTTGAAAAACACTGCATTAGACATATACATTATTAATACACATGCACAGAGGTTTTCAGAAGTATTTGTTAACGTTTTCATGACAAAAATAATGTTTTAATGCACAAAAAAAGTGATCACGGTAAACCCGGAAGTAGCTATTAACATTGATTGAACATTTTAGGACACATCTGCAGAGGATCTGATTATGGATACAGGTTCAGTATATAAATGATTATGGATACAGGTTCAGTATATAAATGATTATGGATACAGGTTCAGTATATAAATGATTATGGATATAGGTTCAGTATATAAATGGGTAACTCAGCGTGGATGTTCAGAATTCTTTGTTCAGTTTTCATGTAGTTCCAGACCCTAATGGAGGCTTGATTGGTTAAACTGGACGACATCGTGGATTTTGAGCTATAGCTAAGAGAAGGGAAGGCGGGACTTAACCCGTAATATTAGAATCCAAAAAGTGGCTTATTTTATATCAACATTTAAGCCCAGGAGGTCAATTTAATAAAATTCTTAAAATGTATTATTCATTTCGAGTTCCTGGCTATCACTTTATAATGATAGCACTTTATTCAACTTGATTTTCAAACTGGTCTGGCGGGTTTTGGTCGAGTCACTGTACTCCTCACAGAGAACCTCTCGCCTAGTGATGCTTTCAAATGAGTCAGTAACTTTACCTTAGCCTTCACACATGATCCTACTGTTTAGGCACTCTTTTGGTAAATGTAATCACACAATATCTTGTTACATTTCCCATATCTCTAAATGCAGTAATAAAGTCATTTCTGGAGCACTATATTTCTGTTTTTGTCTCTTAAAAAACAAAAACATGATGATGAAACACTAGACGGTGTACCTAATCACCACAACCAAATTGTGCAAAAACTAATAAATAACATTCTAACGTCCCTGTGCTCTTATATGCATCTGCTGGCCTTGTCTCAGTAGTATCCAGTTTGTTTATGTGGTTGCATGCCAGCTGCAATCTCAGTAGAACCGCTTCTACTATCCAGTTGTTTGAAATGGCCTGGTTTTCCTCACCTCAGCATGCTAGCCACAGGTTTACATGCATCTTGCACAATCCAATTAAATCCGAGCGGGCGAAGGATCCGGTTTTTGAGACGTAGAAAAGCGTTGACATTTCACACTGCTTGAACTCAACTCTGGGTGTAAACACATTTGCTTGGTGTGCTTGGATGTATGTTAAAGCAGTATATGTTTAAATGGATACAGAGCGATCGTACAAAAGAAAATTAAGACACAAGATTCTTCCAGCGCACTCTTCTATTGGAGTCTTCTATTGTCCCGCAGTGTCTAATTGCGTGTTATGTGAAGTCCTCTCATGTTTAATTTAACACACTGTCATATCACATCTTAATAGAAGCAGCTGCAATTATCAGTTTGAAAGTGCATAATACGTATTTAAAACGTTGCTAAACTGAACTGCAAAAAAAAGAACATGATATGATTGTGCTAATGTGATCTCTCATCCCATCTGTGTGTGTGTGTGAGCTGTGAATACAATTTGTATTATAATTGACAGGGCTTACAGGGATACATTAATAGTTAAAAACAATATCATTGGAGATAATAGATATGCTCAAAAAGAATGGCATGGATTCGGGAGATATTGTACAAGAGCATTTTTAAGCAGAGAAGTGAGAATGTGGATCAATAATGTTGGAACTCCAAAACAACACATACATTTACGTGATTTTTTTTTTTTTTTTTTTCACGTCATTTGTTTGCCTCCTTTTCCCCTCATACTACCCTCATTTAGTGATGCAGAAACAGGCTTAGCAGACCATTTCCAGACGAGGCAAGGCAATGACAAAGTAAACCAGACTTGACCTATTAAACCAGGTTTTTGAGCTTGGAAGCCTTTCAGCCATCTTCTTTTAGTTTATTATTAACAAGCTTTTTCTGGATTATTTTTGGTTCAAAGACCAATAAGAGTGTGTTTTTTTGGAGAGCCACAGCTTGAAATATTTAGCATAAACATGGACGGTTTCATCTCAAACCCACGACAGCCAGACATATGCAGCTTCATCCATTTGCAAAGTTGATTTCTGCAAATGTTATCTATCAATCCATGAGCTGTGCTGTTCTAATCAACAGCAGCATGATCAGGGCATTAGAGGGAGTGTTCACACAAGGTTGTAGGAAAGGAGGTGAGGAAGGAAGTAGGAAGTGAGTGTGGTGATTTGCATGCTGTTCTCCAGTGTAAATGGGTCAGTTGTCAGACTTTGCAAACCACTCGGGACCCGTGCATCTCTTCACTACATTTTCTGCTCTGAATTTTAAGCGAGCACTATTCAAAACAAAGAAATCTGGCACATGCAACCCCATTGCCATGACTTTCTCTTTTACAACTGGGCTTAGGCTTATTACTATTATTTCCTCCATGGTCATTCAAATCAAAGGCAAAGCACTTGAAGCTTGTTTGTGTTGTACAGTTCACACACAAGGGAAATAATCAGTGCATTAAAAGAGCAAAGATACAATCCTTCAGTTGTAAGCACAGCTAAGCAGAATTATTCTAGAGTAGAAACCTCTTTTACAGTTTCAATAAGAATGTTTTAGATTTTGGCTGCATGAATCTGAAATTCTGCCTCCCCATGTTTTGTCACTGTGCTCCTCAGAGCCCAGTTTTGTTCATGTGACACAGATGTACTTAAGTGCGAAACCAATCAAATTCATATTTGATGCTGCTGATTCTGTGCTTTTACCACGTAGATATGAACTTACATTGGAAATCTTGTAAATGTAATTTGTATGTAAATTTAACTGTTATAGAATACATTGCCAATTTTCATTATGCCTTACTCTATACCTCTTTTTTGACTGTTTCACTGAGCCAAAGCAATTTCCTAGTCTGTGACTTCATGTTACTTACATAGCAATAAAAATGATTTTGATTCGGAACTAGTCATCTGTCACTAGTTCTCAATTTGATGTATTTTTTTGCACTTCTTTCAGCCAGAAAGAGAAAAGTAGAAAGAGAAAACCACCTTACTCTGCCAATCAGCTATCAGCACATAGAAATTATTTGTTTTAAGAGTGTCTAGAGAGTTTTGCAAGTTTTCAAAAGATATTTTCTAATAAGAAAAGGCAAGACTCCTTGTTGGTACAAACAGCATGTATTTTTTAAAAGATGTATAGCCCAGCTTTAAATTCATGTTGTATAAACGGGCTAATGAGTAAAACCATTACAATGACTTGCAGATGGAATCATTTGCTCCAGAATCAATGACATCTCTGTTGCATAATCCTAAGTAAAATAGTTCCCTTGCTGCACCAGTCCCAGGCGCCTCTGATGGCTTTCTGCATCTTGAAATAGATTCAAACCAGGTTGCTGATGATGTCTCGCCTCGCTGCAGGTTTTGTGGCTCACGTTTTAGATTCTCGCGCCCCATATTTGTCTGTGCACAGCGCTGCGTGACTAAGAGATCTCAAAACGTCCTCACGAATTAGCCGCGGCATCTGGATCGCGCATCGGCCTAAATCCAGCGCGTATTAGCTCACCACGAGGCTAATTTGTCTCCTCTGTTTTCATGCGAGCGTTTCACATTTAGTATGCACAGTTGTGGGGTATTTTTTTATTATTATTATTGCTCTGATAGAATTATAGTCGAGATCATTTGTTTTCAAGGAATGAGGTGCAACTGGGAAAGGTCAAGTGTGAATATTCAAACTGCCGTGAGACGAAGCGAGAGAGAGAACGGGATGGAGGCGGTTAGAGCTTTTGGGAGGACGGCTATGCGCCGTGTAGTTCCTCATTAACTCGTCTAATTGATTGATGATTGTGGCCAAAATAGATTCCACGTTGCAATATTTGAATGCCTCTAGTTGTGGAATGTTTAATTGTCGGGTTGCGTGTTGGAAAGAGCTGTGCAGATGCGGTCGCCACCCGCTCTGCTTCTAAATGCAAATAACAAATGCCATTTATATTGGCACGACTTAATTAAGATCTGATTAGACAAGAAAGCCTTACACTTTGCATTTTCAGCTCCATAACTAGAAAATAAAAATGCCGGGAAATCCACAGTTGCATGAAAGCGTATAGAAATTTTCAAATGAAAAGGGAAGATGAATCAAAATTGCATCCTGCTTTTGCAATGCGCACAGTGTTTATCTAGTGTAACCCCCAATGTTGTTGTTCCCTCAATATCTATCGCATGTTCTGGTCATTTTAAGTCCATTTAGCCAGTTATTCTTTTAAGGTCTGCTATAGGAGACCCACTGGGGCCAGATAAAGTTTTATTTTCTAAGTCCTTCGGAAAAGAACCGCAAAATATGGCCGCTGTAAAGTGGTCCACATATTAAAAGTGGGTTGCCTTTTTATGCTGTTACCTACGGTAAACCTAAAAAGGGAAGCCGGAGGATGAGGGGATAAAAATTCATTAAAAAAATTGCACTTTCACTGCACACTTGTTCACTGTGATGTAGAATTTTAACCATTGCATTTTGGTTGCTCATCCTCGCGGCTTCCTTTTCCACGTTTACCCTAAGTAACAGGATAAAGGGACAACCCGCTGTTAATGTGTGGAACATTTTACCACAACGGCAAAAAGCCGGGCCACTTTCCCGCAGTGAAAAAAACAAGAATTGGTTTTTCACCACAGACCCGGGTCCCGGGTTTTCTATGAAGTAAGAATAAATGTCTTGCAGATCGATGCCAATACAGATGTGAGTCTGACACATGTTTTTTCTCGTCATCCCAGGGCTCATATGGGCTTCAGTATGTGTTGCTCTGTCTTCTTGCCACTCAGTGAGTGGCCTACGCGCACACGGATGTAAACAAAGATTTCTATTTATTTTTGTTTACCCCTAAATCACATTAGTCATCTCAGTTAACAAAATCGCCGACACAGATCATAGCATCTAACCATTCAAACACACAAAATAAAGAACACATAGGTATTGGTCCATAGGGGGAGTTGACCAATGTCCACTGAGAAACCACCCCAGGTATGTGAAAGGCACTTTATGGAAAACAAGTCTACTATTATTTTCTTTTTGGATGTTGTCATTCATTATTATAATTGTTTTCTTCTCATAATGTCAGTTATGTAATTTCTGTTCTTTAATATAGCGATTATAGAGTACCCTAATCATCTTAAATGGGGATATTTTACATTTATTAGCTTTTATTTCTACTTTTAGATGTTGAATTTATTGCTGATGTATTTATCTGCAGCACTTTGGAAACTGTTTTTGAACACAAATATAGTGGATCGGATTCATTTTAGAAAACTTGTTATCTCTTACATACTATGATTCACTATTTGACCCTTTGGACTGAGAGCTGATTGTTGGACTGAGGGTGCTCCTCTTTTTAAACTTCTCCAAAAGGTGTGAAAACTAGTGATTGTGCTTTTTGAGCGATAAACTGTTTGGATTTATGTTCTTCCATCATTTAACGGCTGTGGTTTGAAAGTTATGTACCCCAGCTTTAAATCCACAGCAGCTGCATGTAAAGCAGTGGCCCTTGAGTGCAGCTGAATTCCTCTTTGTTTCTCTTCAGGTTCAGTGGAGGCTTGTTTCTTATCCCTGAGTGTTTGTTTGGCGTTGTTTTGTCTGGGCTTTTAGCGGTGACATTTGGCCACTGGGTTTGTGTTGCTTTGGGAGTTGAGCTGCGGCACTCAACAAATGCCAAGTTTTATCGCCTTGTTCTTTGTTTCCTGTGGGGCCATCCTGAAAGCAGAGGCTATTAATGGACGCCACACATATCTATGAACATGTAAGGTATATTCGCTTATATACTTCTGTGAATACTGGACATACGTATATACTTGGGCTGTTATCTATGGTCGTTTTGTCGATTAATTGGTTGATGTTGCCATAGCTAACCAACATTTGTATTCGTCGGCATCCAATTTAAGGATTTCAATGGGAAAAACCTACACAAACCTGGGGAGAACATACAAACTCCACTCAGAAAGAACCTGTTTCGACCGGGATTCGCATCCAGGACCTGCTTGCTGAGAAGCGAGAAAAATAAAAAAAGCGTTTCCAAAGCATAAAAATACAGATTACATTCACAAACCGCACTCTATTCGGTGGAATTAACAAACAAGTCTCATCTCTGTGCACCCTGCAGAGAAGCCATTCAAGGCTCCAGACCCGAGGACGCTTTCAATGGTGTCTCGTAGCTTTTGCTTATTACTCAAACGTATCAACTGTAATTGCAAATGAAACCGCAGTCGTACATGTATTATAAAACCCTGCCGGCTAATGTGATCACATAACATGTTTATTTTGGCCCGTTTATTTTCTCGCTCGCTCAGACGCTGTAGAAGGTATCATTGAACTTCCACAGCGCTCTTAAAAGCACCGTGATTCATGTTTTCCTGTTCTTCCTTTGTGCAACAAAACTAAACACCTGCAGCAAAGGACTGTGTATTGATCCTGAAGAACATGAGTGCGTCCCTATATCTGTTCATTTACATTTGAATTCATACATTAGAATTTTGGAATCTGAGTTTTGGTTTTCCCTGTGCCCTCAAATTCATCACTGCCCAGTGTCTCATATATACATGAGAAAAAAACTGCATCAATTTTGTGCGCACCAGCAAAACCACAAAACGGACTGTTATTTCAAACCTCAATAGCCATGCACGGGTTATATTTGTCTTTATCAATCCAATTAAATTGGAGTCTGTGGAAAAAAAAAAATCTTGTTCTTTGGCGCTCTGAAACATAGACTAAAGAAATCAACAGATGTATAAAACACAAAATATGTAATACAAATGTTGGAAGTTTTTTTTTGTGATGCCAGGTTGCTCTATATAAATTGTTCTAGCAGCAACAGCAGCTCTACTTTACTATTGTGTTTCCAATAGGATTAACTCTAGCGTAGAATGTGTACTATTGAAATATGACTTGATCTTTTACCATGTCAAGATACAGCACTGCCTTGTGCTTGGTAACTGAATTAAAATGTAAAATATACTGCTGAGTTAAAAGCGCTCCATATCTATCTGATTCAGCTGTCAGGAGGTTTTTGGTCCTGAAAGGCACGAGTGACAGGACAGACAGGGCGCTGAATTTTAACCACTTTTAGTAGCTTTCCCCTTGAACCTTTCTGAACCTGGGAACTGGTAAGTCTATATGTGTCAGCTCTCTGTCTTACTCTACCGCATACTTTACATTTGTCAAGAATATTTCATTTGCACATGTGTATATATATTTATATATATACACATATATGGTGTATATATATATTTATGGGGCGACAGTAGCTCAGTTGGTAGAGCATTGGCCTTCAGGCCTGAAGGTCGTGGGTTCAATTCCCACCTCTGCACCTTCTCCACCGACTCCCACTGATGACTGCTGTCGTTGTGTCCTTGGGCAAGACACTTAACCCCACTTTGCCCAAAAAGCCCCCGCTGAAAGATCAAGGCTATGCTCACACTCAGAGAGCAGCCGTCCTCCTGTGGACTCACCACCTGCAGAGGGTCAGTGAGGGGCTGGTGCTATGAGACTTGGGTGGCATCTCTGACTGCCACCCCCCTGACCCAGAAATGGATTAAAGGGTAGAAAATGGATGGATATATATATTTATAAATTTATATGTTTCCCATTAATCAGCCAATTGAATTGTTTTTTTTTTTTTTTGACATTAGCATAATCTAAAGAGCCCGATAGTTTAACATTGTGATGCAGGACTGAATGAAATTGTTACTTCCCCATAAACTTGTCTTGAAAAAATACAATTTGATTGAATTTGTTCCAGTATGTGGAACACTAACTATAATGTTATTGTTGTATGCATGCTCCCCTATTTTTGCATGTCTGTAGACACTACATTGACTTCGTCTCATTTCCCATCTCAAGAATAATAGTTTCCTTTTTATTAAAACGTCGCCTGGACAAGTTAATGTCAGAGGTTAGAATTTCAAATCGCCGGGTGGTGGATTTAATAAGCCATTGGAATTTCCATAGCGCTACTGTCTGTTAGGTTTCATCTATTCTAGCGTGTGGTTGTTAAGGAAGAAAGCGACAAGAGGCACCTCATTAAAACAGTTAGAGCAAGTGCATGATGATAAAAATGTATGCTTACCTGCTGTTTCGGATCCAAGCCCAGTGAAACAAAACAAATTAGATTCAACTGTCACTTATGCAATCATGGTAAGAATACACTTTAAAGAAGTTTGAATCATCTCAAACCTCGATTCTCAAGACCACATGTTGTTGGACTCTTATGAGCTATGGTTGCAAGATTGTTCCCTCATCAAAAACAGACTTGGAGTTGTTTGTAGATCCCTCCTGGCTCAATAACTTCTGGCATAAACATATAACTCCTTCTGTGTACAGGCTCCGTCTTAGTCTTGTAATATTATGATGTAGTTCTACCACTATGACGTCACACAAATGTATAGCCTCAATTTGTTTATTTTTTTTTAAAGATAATTTTCCTTCCTCTGGTTACCACCGGAGACCTGGTTACCACCTAAGGCCTTTTCCCCTCCCTGCCTGGGAGGAGAAAAGGCCCTGAGGATTTTTACATTTTCCCCTTATGGTTCTTTGGCTTGTTCCTTGCTGATGCAATGAGTCTATGGTGATGCGAAACCTCTGGGAACACTTTATGTCACAGTGGGGCGGCTGCAGCTGTAAAGTACTGTACTGCTGATGTGTCCTAAGGCAGGACACTTCATCCACATTACCTAGTATGAGTGGTGTGCGTGAATTATTGATTGTAGTCAGAGAGATGTAGAATTTTGTTTGCTTCTTATTGAACACAGCTTTAACACAGTTGTATATGTGTCCCCTCTGTTTAGGTGACGCTCCGGTGGGCTTCCGGGATGTCCTGCTGCGGGACGGGCCTGAGGGTTTTGCTAAAGCTGTGCGCGCTCACAATGGCCTGCTCCTGATGGACACCACCTTCAGAGACGCCCATCAGTCCATACTGGCCACGAGGGTCCGCACACACGACCTCAAGAAAATCTCCCCCTTTGTCAGCCACAACTTCAGCAACCTGTTCAGCCTGGAGAACTGGGGAGGTCAGTAACAAGTACCACTTTCTCTTTGCCTTCAAGGCTACAATTTGGACTGGCCGGGACTAGGAGATCAGACATTTTTCAGGCTTTTGTGAAATTATCTCAACACTAGGACTCCCAGAATTATGAATCTACTAGAACTCCAAGAGTAGTCATTTATTCAAATAAATGGAATTCTTGCTTCTCCCAAAGTAAAAGTGGGAAAAAAGTTTTGTTTCCTCACGCTGGTAATTTTTTTCTGGAATTCCTATGAATGGAGCGGTCAAAATGACTGCTCTGGGAGATGATGCAGGGATGGCTGCTCAGAGGAGTGACTGCGCCGCTGCAGAACGGAACTTTTTAAGAGATCCTTTGTTTCTGTCGATCTGTCTGAGTTATACATTTGCACTTTATTACTTTTGTAGGTTATTTTTTATCTTCTTTTTAGCAGAAGATGGGGTTTCCCGCACAAACCAGTATGTAGTGTCGGAGAAGGAATGCACTCTGAGTTATGTACTAAAGAAAGAGTTTAATGGCATACTCAGAATACATCAAGTCAAATTCAGGCTTAGCGCTTTCAGCCTGGGTCAGCTTCGAAAATGAGGTTGGTAAGAATGACAAAGAACACATTAAGCACAGAGCTCTTATGGAAGCGCTAGTGCAGGATGTAATAAATACACGTCATTCAATAATCTTGTAGACTAGTCCTGGTTAAACTCCATATCTCTGAGTCTGTCTTACCTGAGGGTCTCTCTACAGGCTCTTATTGTCCTTCTAGATGTCCACAGCCCCATTGACCCCAGAGAAGGGTCAGTCGAGTCAGCTGTCTCTCCAATTGGCCCAAATGTTCTAAACACTATTTTATACATATTGACGATACACGAGTATGTGTATGAGTTATAATAACAGATACTACATTTCCCCCTTTTGCTCAAACACATACTTGATCACTAATGTATTCCCCTACAAGGATCATTACAGTATCTATCTAAAGGTAGAACAACTAACCTATCAAGATGATCAGATTGATTTATGCCCAACATTGTTGTATCCATTGTGAACTTTATGTTTAAATATCTGATCATTGCACAAACACATACTTCACAAATACCCTTCTACCATGGCTGCTTAACAAAACTGGTTATGTAGAGCTAGTCTTTCTAAATCTTATTCTCAATTGAGACGAAACATGAAGTGATACCTGAGTGCTCTGTCATTTCAAATAAACTAACTTCGGCTCGATGCCATCCCTTTAAAAATGAATCATCCTCCTTAGAGTGCGTAAATAATTAAGAATAACAACTCTTTTGACCATAGAACACACAGGAGAGTTTTACTGTCTCAACGAGATGGCAAAATGAGTGTTGAAAGCAGTCCGTGTTGTTTTCATACTCTCTGTAATGTAACTTTAGTGGCTGCTGTATTGCTTTGAGAGTGAGGCAGACTTGGCCTATATTCACTGTCAAAGTCCTGATAAAGACAGAGTGCAGCTGCTTAAACTTCAAAAAGCTTTTAGTGAAGACTTGGAATCACAGCACGCGCACACCTACATCAAACACTGGCATTTGTAGCAGAAGATGGAAAAGTAACTCATTCAGAGGCCAAATTCATTGTGCAATTAAGTATTTTGTTAGTGCCGTAAGTACACATGTAGATGTATTGGTACTTTGGAAGTGTATGTTATAGTTACAATGTAACTTTCACAAGAATTGGTTTTAACCCTCAGGCACCAAACTTGCAGAATGGGTTGCATTAGTGCGACATCAAACCATTCCAAAGAGCTTAGAGTTAAAAATGGTTTTAGCTTTTTTCTCACCAATTCCTGGGGAAATCTACATAAACTATACAGTCACAAGTTTAAATGTTCTTTGTCAGTACATATCTTCTAAGTATTTAACTTTTTTGTCCTAAAGGTGTCCGGGGTTAGGGTCAGGCCCTCAGATGTATTTGGATTTGTGGATCTTTTCACTTTTAAATAATCTGGGGAAACATTTTCTTGTTTAACATTTGTTTTAAAACTGCTTCTTTCCCATAGAGATGTATTGGCATCTCAAAATACTGAAGATACGATTAAGAAATCCTTTATTTATCCCACTGTGGGGAAATTTCCGTTTTGCATCACTGGTTACAGAGAACAGTAGGACTGAGGAACAAATTAACAATAACTCTGTAATAAAATCTTTAGCTTTATCTTAAGAAAGAAGCAAGTAAAACATCCCTAGCTTTAACATAATGAATAAGCAAGAAGTACAAAATCTGAAATAAAATTCTACAACATAAACACTGCCTATCGCTACAGCTTGAGGACACTTTCTATACAGTGCCCAGGCTTTCCCTGCATTGTTTTATGCTTTAAAATGTATCTGCAATAGTACAAATAAACAAAAAAACAAATGAGTTTGAGCATGATATATTTAGTGTCAGAAAGGACTGATACTGTCTGTATTAGATCATGGCTTGTTGCATTTAAAAAACATAGGCCTATTTTCATATTGTGAGACCTTACAGGCAAAGCGGTTACCATGGATAAGTAATTTAAAGCTTATATGTTGTTAACGAATGTTTTCGTGCTAAACGCTCACTTTCATATTCCTTCCCTTCCGGCAAGGCATTTTTTCAGTCCATGTCTTTAATTTGTGCATGGGAGGAAACTAGAATAACAAGCAAAGCAAATGACCCAAGTTACCTGCTTTGTATGTAAATATAGTGCATATAATTGATGGTCTGAGGCTAACAACGCAGTAGACATGACTTACATGCTCTGTCTGGCAGTTTAAAGAAGAAATATTATGCAGTATGATGCATTTTTGGCCATTACAATTATAATGAGACTATTTGTCATTTAATGTCTTGGAATTTGAAATATCTTGCGTAGAAAATATATGGCAAAACAAGTATCAAAGGTACTAAATGCGTTCGGCCAGTTTTGTTCTTTTTCCCACATTTGAAAGTTTCCCGTTGAAAATAGCCTTGCGATTGTTAAGAGCGTACTTAGACAAAAACAACAAACATTACAACATACTTTTGTTTTAAAAGGCAGAAAACTGAGTGTGATGTCATAGCGGTACAATGACATCCAGTGTTCAGTTCGTTGACAAAATATTATCGTCATATTTTTCATCACAAATATATTTTTGGGGCTGAAAACGATACAAAAACAAAATGGAAGTCATTTATTGAGACGCAGACGACTAAATTGAGTGTTCACGAAGAATAACGAGATGAAAAATAGACCATGACTAAATTAAATCAGAAGAACCAATAGATACGAGCAAATGAGCCACAATTATGGGGCGACAGTAGCTCAGTTGGTAGAGCATTGGCCTTCAGGCCTGAAGGTCGTGGGTTCAATTCCCACCTCTACACCTTCTCCACCGACTCCCACTGATGACTGCTGTCGTTGTGTCCTTGGGCAAGACACTTAACCCCACTTTGCCCAAAGCCCCCACTGAAAGATCAAGGCTATGCTCACACTCAGAGAGCAGCCGTCCTCCTGTGGACTCACCACCTGCAGAGGGTCAGTGAGGGGCTGGTGCTATGAGACTTGGGTGGCATCTCTGACTGCCACCCCCCTGACCCAGAAATGGATTAAAGGGTAGAAAATGGATGGATGGATGAATTCAATTATTTTATTTACAAAACTCGTAGCCTATTGGTTATACACTTTTACAATGTAGTGTTGGTTGGTGTTTTGTAAAAAAAGAACTCCCAGGAAGCTGCATACGCTTATAGACGGGGCCCCAAAAACAACACATGACACACATAACACATAAAACAACACAGTAGAAACAAGTGTAACATTCCATACTACTACACAATCCCAAAACCCACTTACAAACACCCCACCCATCCCATGCCACCCCATATTTAGGGATAATTTATTATAGTTTAGCCAGATATCTACTTTAGTCAGTTCTTCATTCATTGTTTCTTGTATAAAAGGCATGTTTTTGTGAGAGAAAAATAAGTTTGTGTCGTCAGCAAAAATTATTTTGTGTAAAATATCAGTTGAATTTGTTAAGTCATTTATGTATGTAATGAAAAGAAGCGGTCCTAGTATTGAACCCTGTGGTACTCCACATTTGATAGTTTTGTTTTGAGATTTGTTACTGTTTGTACATATTGCTCTCTCTGATAACTTCTGAACCAATCAAGGGCAACACCCCTGACACCATAATGCTCAAGTTTCCCCAGCAATATATCAAAATTGATGGTATCGAATGCTTTTGACAAATCAAGGAAAACACCAACTCCACACTCGCCTTTGTCAATAGCATCATTTACTTTTTCAACAAGATCTAAAATAGCCATATAGGTTGTGCTCTGTTTCCTAAAACCATACTGACATGAAGTTAAAATACACATTTTATTTAAGTACCCACTGAGCCTATCATATACAATCCGTTCAAATACTTTAAAAAAGGATGGCAGTATTGATATGGGTCGATAATTTTCCATAGTATTCCGATCCCCAGACTTAAATATTGGAATGATTTTAGCAGTTTTGATTTTCTTTGGCACTATTCCAAATTGCAGCGAGAGATTTGTACAATGGACGAGTGGGTCAATAATTTATTTTTCTATATATTTTACTATTTTATTACAGATGGAATCCACTCCTTCTGTACAGGAGCTTCATGCCTGTAATAATTCTTTGAACCTCAGTTTTGTCAGTTGGTTCCAGGAACAGGGATTTGGAGTAACTACCTTTTAAGTATTGATGATACGTAGCACCCCCTGGAGGATGTATGGTGTTAGCGAGAGTTTCTCCAATAGAATTAAAATAATTGTTGAAACTATTGGCTAAATCTTCATTGTTTTGATTGCATTTGGTGTCAGGGAGAGAAGTAGATTTTTGGCCCCGACAGAGAACCTTATTTAGAACCCTCCAGCATTGCTTTGGATTTCCATGGGAAGCCCTAATTTCCTGAGCATTACTGTTACGTCTTGCTATTCTTATTAAATGTGTCAATTTATTTTTATATTTAATATATATGTCTTTGTTTTCATGAGTTTGATTACTCATATACATTTTATATAATTTATCTTTCTTTTTTATGGATTTACGTAAGCCTTTAATAAGCCACTTTTCCTGCTTACCTGAAGCACTTTTCATTCTTTCTGGAATAGTGATGTTAATACTATCAGTGATTGTTTTAATGAAAGCATTGTAGGCATTGTCTGGAGTTGTGCTGAGATACACAGCATCCCATCCTTTCCATTTAAGGTCATTATAAAGTGCACACAAATTTCGACTGGCCGGACTAGATGCGAGGAGGGCTTGTCTACAGAAGCTATTGCTAACGCTAACCACAACACTACTCTTGCAAGCTTATAAAGTATCCATCGGTAATGAAAAGAACAAGGACCTATCCATGGCTGGGAGAAAAAGAATAGGAGATCTGTGGGCCCTTTTTACGTTTGTCAAAGAAGAAAACGAGATGGCAATATGAATCTCCGTGAAGAGGCATCGCAGCCTTAACACGGTTGGAAGCATCGAGGTGATTAATTTGCTCTACCGCCATCATTTGGACAAAATAAATGCCTAAAATTGATGCCTCTGAGACATCTACAGGTGATCTATAATGATAATAAACAAAAACAAGATTGCTTCAAAATATAGTTTAGTCATTGTATTCTAAAAGCAATAACTCTGTTCGTATTTGTACAAAAATGTCGCTATTTATAAAAATGTCTCGTGCAACCTATTTCAGATTTAGTATATTTTGCTTTATACTTTCATCGACTAAAATTGGTCTAAAACTAAATTAAATCAGATGACTGAGGTTTTGACTAAAGCTAAAATTTATTGTTAATATTTATCTTGTGGTTTGACTTAAAGTGGGTGAGTAAAAAAATATTCAAAATTCCAAATTCTTACAGCTTTAAGCTACCAGAAATTTCCAAAACTTCCAAAGCTATCTTAAAATTTCAAAAATGTTCTAAACATTAAAATTGGGCCAAAATAGTACTTCCTCAGCATTTACTAATATATGTATCAAAACAATACCTCATCATATCACCTTATACCAAGGTTAGAGAGGAATGTCAAAAAACAGATTCCTTATCACAGTGTTTTTCAACCTTTTTTGAGCCAAGGCACACTTTTCATTATAACAATTTCGTGGCACACCACCAGGAGAAAATGTAAAAATACATACTCTGTAGCCTATATTCACAATATAAAGTCATTCTCATCAAAATGCTTAAATCCAGGCCTTGACATAAAGCTTTGTTTAATATCTCTCAATTCAATGAGTTAACAAGAGTTTGGGAATAAACTGGCACTAACTGTGTGGGGAAAAAAACATAACAATTTCCACTCTCAGTCCAAAAAGTTAAGCAAAAACCCGAATCCAAAATGGCCTGTAGTGTGTTCTGTTTGATTTGTTCACAACATTTTAATTTTTTGCACAAATAACATGCGTTGTTCATGCTTGTTCATGAGTTTTTTTTTAAACTTTTGTTTGCACTCGAGGAAAGACGGGATAAGACACAATGCAGACACGGGAGATGGTCCTGAACACAAGTCCATGGTTCTGTTATATGTTATATGTTATATGCGTTCGCTGAGCTGTTGTCAAAGCGGCTGTCAGTTGTAGTTTGGTTCTGTTGCCTCTCTTGCCCCCGGCCCATTATGGGATAATTCTGTTAGTTTTACAGATAGATCTTCTCAACAAACCTGCCGACCTTCTAAACTCTGAGTACTCTTGGGGAAATAAACAATTCGAAAGGTGAAAAAGGTGAAGTAAAAATGCTCGTGTCAGTTTGGGATCACACACTGATTTTGCGAGTTTTGATTAGTTTGTGAAGAAGTTTGATCCGGTCACAGACGTGTCACAGGAACCGGGAGTGATTTCCCTTGAGACATCACAAAATGACGGAGTGTGAAAAATGTAATTTGTACTACAACAGAAAATGAACATAGAGAAGATCCTTTTATAGCAACTCTGCTTGTGTACAAGTCTATCAATGGCTAAAGTACATCTGTGACATGTTACTGCTTTATGAACCAACTCACAGGAGCACAGGGACGAAACATGGGGAGACAGCATTTCAGATTTATGCAGCCATAATATGGAACAGTCTTCCTGAGGTTGTGAGACAGGCCTCTACCCTGACCGTGTTCAAAACGACGTTGAAAACATATATGTTTAGCTGTGCATACTAATTCTAATTTTGTACTAGATCTATTTTTAAACCCCCTTTTAAATAAGTTATAAGCAGAAAACTGGACTATAATCTTTTACCTTTTTGATCAGTGTTTTTATTTTCCCTTATGAATCACTTTGAATTGCCTTGTACACAATAGTGCTATACAAATACATGTAGATTGATTGAAAGTATTCTGTTAAAACATTAATTTACAAAGTAGCCGAGGTATGTCTTCTTTATTTATGTAATGCATTTATAACTCATCATTTCAGATTTTTGACTATGCACTTGGAGGTCAAATCAGCCTAGAGAACAAAATAACTCATTCTTCTTTGGAGGTGTTTTCAGTCAAATTATAATGACACTGAAAGCAGCGAGACATGAAGTTGTCCCTTTTGTCTGTGTGGGGTCACTTATACAAACTCTTTTATATGAGACGTGCAGAGGCGTTTTGTTCGAACAACTTTGCACTCATTTACTTATTGTTTTTATCGACTCAAACACCACATACTTTCACACACTAATGAAATACTGGTCCCATTCTAGCTGCTCCAACAGGAGAAATGCAATCTAACAGAGCTCTTTGAGCACCAAAGATATGCTTTGGTTTGCTTTCCGTGCAACAGTCTGACGGATTGGAAATAACCCTTTGTGTTCTGTTTTAATCGGCACACCTTGGATAGATGTACTATCGAGAGCTGTAATATTATGTAGTTTTATTGCTCAATTAAAAGAGCATTTGCCCCAGGTCGACATTACATGATGGGCCAGTGCTAATATATTAACCATTGACTTTATTTTTGCAATGTAAGGAATTTTGTTGGACCCCTTTCATAAGGTTTACCTAGCTTATTGTGTAGTCATTTTTTTTCACAAAGATATACACAAATATACGTCAAAGTATATGAGTATGGGGTTCTACGTCGTGGTGCTACGCCCCTTAGGGCTATGCTATGGGTATGACTCTTGAGGCACCTAACCTCCGGATCGAAGAGCCAAAGCTCCAATCACAAGCGAGCTCCTCTTATGAATAGCCCCGCTCAGGCCTGCACCTGCCACTTTGAACTCTGCCAAAGCCAGGCTGGCCTGATGGGCCCGTAGCTAAGGGGCTAAGCACCTATTCGTAGAACTACAGTCACATTAGGTAACAAATAATTCTATGTCATGGTGCTACGCGCCTTAGGGCTACGCTATGGGTAACCACGCGTAGACCGTAGGAAAATGTACTCCCAGCAGGCCAGCGTAGAGGGATTGGAGCCCTGCCCGAGATTCCCCCAACACCACCCAGGTGAAGGGGCTCAGGGCAGGAAAAGGAGTATAAGCAGTGATGCAGGGCCGCTCATATCAAGGACGCCCAAAGAACACTGTATCACCGCCCTTGTGAAAAAGGGTAGGCCTCATCCCCAGGACGCCTCTACCCAAGAGCTCCTGAAGGGGACTGCACGCCACGCCGCCCTCGGGGAACCAAGGGCAGCGGGGAACCAAGGACAGGCCGCAGCCCTAGGAAGCCTCTACCAAGAGCTCCCGAATGGGGCGGCCACACACACACACCAGACTGCAGGCTGCCTCTAACAAGATCACCTCTCGGTCCACACATCAATTCCCAGCACTCAGAACGGAGTGAGCGACTGACCGTTCTGATACGTCCAAAAGCAAAGTAAAAAGACAAAGCCCAGGACGCCACCTGGCAGACGTCTTTCACCGAGACCCCTCGTAGCAGAGCCATGGAGGTCGCAACTCCTTGAGTGGAGTGCGCCCTGAACCCCACCGGGGGGGCCAGCCCTTGTGCCTGGTACGCCATACGAACCGCCAGGGCAACCCAGTGCGCCAAACGCTGAGACGACAGGGGGGCGCCCCTGTTCTTAGGACCAATGCATAAAACCAGCTGATCAGAAAGCCTGAAAGTAGGGCGTCACGTCCAGGTAGCGTCTCAGTTGCCCTAAGG
Organism: Knipowitschia caucasica; assembly: GCA_964034765.1. NCBI lineage: Eukaryota > Metazoa > Chordata > Actinopteri > Gobiiformes > Gobiidae > Knipowitschia > Knipowitschia caucasica. Next base: position 10,254,031 of record OZ035841.1, read on the forward strand.
GGCTGCGCACCTATTCGCAAAACTACAGTTACATTAGGTAACTAATAATTCTATAAAACAAAGTTAACTGATAAAGGAAAGAAAATAAATCAGGAAAATGAAATAAATCAGGAAATAACGTAGAAGAGATGGCATTCAAAAGCCCTGTTTCCACCAGCCCTACATACTCTACTCCGCACTTCTTTGATTGGGAGCGTTTCCACTGGCCCTGTTTAACCAGTGCCAGGTACATTTTAGTACTTGCTTGGCCCTGGTTCTATGAGCTGGTACTAAAATGTTTTAACCACCAAATTGATCAAAGTGCTTGCTGGGAGCCATGGTTACCAATGAATTTCCCCGAATACTGGTATGACATTGGTCGGTTGCAAGGATAAAACACCAGGTACTAAACTGTAATGGAAACACGCCCAGGTCGAGCCAAGTATAGTAAGGTCAAGTAGGGGTGTTTCTGGGGTGTTTCTGCTCACGCTACTCGCTAGCCGAAGCTGGATTCGAGGCAAGAAGATACCTGATTCACAAAGACAATATGAGCATATAAGCACCAGGATCATGTAGAATGGCAAACCTTTTGAGCCAAAATTATGAGTGTCAGTTTACTTCTCAATGTAAGTGAGTGGAGCCAAATCAAAAACTTCACCCATGATCATTTCTCTAATAGGCTTCATTGAGCTTGTAGGTTAGCATTGTCTATCTAAATACAGTCTATGTAGTGCCCATACAGTTACCCATAGTTATTGTATAATTATGCATTCACCTAAACCTCAAGCTCTTTTGAGAAATATCCTTACTGCTTTGTGTGTGATCTGATTAATGCCTAAGTATCACAGTTTGGTACATTGTCAAAGACCAATTATTTTCTTTGTCAAACTGCTATTATTGCAATTCTCCACTTCTCTCTCTCCCCCATATATCCATTTATAAAGCGTAATTGCGCACAGGTTCTCGATTGGGGCTGTTCATGCCTCAAGAAGTTCCAATTGCGTGTGATTTTCCCTGTTCAGTCGAGAGCAAAGCAGAAGGTACAATCATTGTCTATTGAGTGTGAACTTGTGCCAAGCCTCAATGTATAGAATGAGATTTTTTTTTTTTGTCTTTCCTGATGTGTGATTTTCAGCGCTGGCAAAAAAAGGCACAAAACAATAGGGTGCAATCAACGCAACGTGATCGTAAGAGATATACTGGCGAAGGCGAGGTACAAAAGAGAGTTTAATTATCATGATAAGCATCGGGGGACGATCCGAGTGTTCTGACAAGTCCCATGTAGAAGACTAATATCAGAGCGATTGTATGCACGCTATAATTAACCCTGTAAGGAGCCACAGAGAGAGCAACATTTCTTTAGTTCAAGTCAAAGTGGAGCTGAGCGAAGCATAAAATGTTTCCCAGATACGATCTATGAGCTGGAGCCTATGTTTTATTTAAAGTGCCAGGGACTATTTTAAGCTCACAATGGGGTTCTTGTTCATAGCTCGTAAAAAAAAAAAAAAGGCAGCTCCAGATCATACAAAGGCTAAGCTAGTTTTGCTTCATAGTTAACATCTTCGCTGGCACAAACCGAGACAGTACCATGCATTATTCTTCTTACAGACTTGACTTTCACAATGTTTGAAGTTATCGCTGTACTGTTGAAAACCCAGAGTACTGCAATTCTTTGTTGCACACACTCACAATTCTATATGTACTCATTTCCCTCTTAGATCAACATGTGTGCCTGCTACATCCCATAATAAGTGCAACTTTGGAAGCCCCTGTGTTTTTAAAGCACATACGAATTCACTAAACGTTTCCAATCGATATTTAGTTTAGTTTTGGTCATTTTTCAGCATTTCTAGACTAATAGTGTTATTGAATTTATATTGCAACAACTTTCACCCATTTTTAACTAAACAGAGACTTCTTGTGTGTCATTGGTCTTTTCCTGGCCCACCTACTGTTGGTTCTGACATATTCTTAACATGGAGAAGTCATAAAAATAAGAAAAGCAAAACATTTTCATTCCACTCACACCAATGTTGAGTGCCTCGCACAAAAATGTAACTCCTGTCTAAAAGCTCCTGTCTCAGTCCTGTAATAGTATGATGTCATTGTACCACTATGACATCACAGCTCAAGTACACTTTACTCTAGCTCACAGATTAGTTTCACAATTGCATTTCATAGTTTGGAGATAAATACATTCTCCACCTCCCTTTGGTGGTAGCATAGGGAGTTGAAAACGGAAAGCCTATTTTACACTTCAAACTTGTTTCACCATATATTAATGTACTGTGAATCAATATAATATAGTAGATAATTTATTATCTATGTATTATGATTCAACTTTCTGAGCCATTAAACTACTTAATAATAGTTTCATTATCATTAGATTACTAATGCACATCCCATACACGTATCACCTGCTTCTTCTTCTAGTGCAAAATATCCCCTGAACTTTGGTTAACACTTTTCACCTCATATTGCACTTCACTGCACACACAAGTTCACAGCAAGTTCACTGACGGAAAAGACTTTAACTTCTCTTTTGTACAAATGCTCATAAATCACTTGATGATCCTGGGATTGAATACAAGTACTGTAGATCGTCCCCATACATTGCATTTACAACCCACCACACTGAAATGACCGTGACACATTGTCCCTTATGTACAGATCCTTCTTTATAGGCCTTCGTCGCAATATTGCTTTCACATGTTTTTGCAGCTCAGAGGCAAAATGAATCATTGAGGAGATTAAGCGGAAGGCCCTTTGAGGATTAGGCCCCTTCGCTGTATATAGCATCACAGTATCCGAGCGTGAAAACACAGTGCTGTGAACTGGGCCACATTACATATAGTCTCTATAGGTTTACACAATATCTCTTTAACACTCTGAATGTATCAGTTGGTCGGACAGCACACGCTTAATTACTGCAGAGAATACTGTCCCAGGTCTATAGGAGAGGGTTGGACAGTTTTATCTTCACCCATTCATTCTAAGTATATAAAATACACATCATTTACAAGAAAAAGTGCTGCCGCGCGAGCTAATTAATGTTACGGCTGTGTTAGTTTACAACAGCATTAGGTTACATCAATTTACACCTAGCGTTTTGCGACGATTTCACACTTACATTATATTAGCCGTTTGAACACAACCACCGCAATAAAAACAAAAAACACAAAATACATTCCATACTTTCTAGACTATTAAGCTAACTGTGTATAAGCTGGACCAGCAACATTTTACAATAAAGTAGTCGAAAAATACCCATAGAAAAAATATTTGGTGTATATTGGGGGTAAGATTTAACAGACTATCTAGTGTGAACGTGAATGCAGACTTCCTTTCAAGTCAATGTTGTTTCTTTTTGCATAGTAATCATTTTGCAGACCAAGGTCACCCTAAACGCTTTATAATGTTCAGAATTCAGATTTTGTTCCCTTCTCGGAAGCAAGACGCCGAACACACTGGTGCATCAAAGCCCCCAACCAACACATCCATTCCCTCACTCATTACATTTATTTTGTACATGTTTTTTGTGGTAAGGGAAACCGGAGCACCTGGAGCAAACCTGCACGGGGAGAACATGCAAACCCCACTCAGAAAGGCCATCTTTCCGATCGGAATTAGAACACAGAACTTTCTTGCTGAGAAGCGAGAGGCAAGAGTGCAATCAACTCAGCCACTATAAAGCTCTTATTCTCAAAAGCAGTGGTCTCGGAAGTTTTTATGGAACTGTAAATTTGCCAACTACACACAGGAAATGCAATAAGAAGCACAAAAGAGAAGGATGTACATAAAGCCTTTGTGAAGAAGTAGTTTAAATATTGTTTGCCAATTTAACTCAGATGTGGTAATTGTGTAATGTTTCTTGCTGTTACTTGTTTAGAGCTACTTTAAGCCTTGAAGCTTCTTCTCAGCCGCGGAAAGTGAAAATCACTTGAAGTTTTAGACGCTTTGCACAGTTGGGGAAGAAAACAATCTACCTTGACCACTGGGATTACACAAACATATTGGTAGCTTTGGTTCTGTCTGTGTTTAGTTCTTGCCAGATACAGTACTTAAAATCTGGTATTTCCCCAATGTCATCTGCATTTGTATTTCTGATTTTGGGGCTATAGTAGTAAATAGACAGCATTTCTAATCAGATCCATTTACTTTGCGTCACTGAGACTCCGGGTCATGACTTATAAGTCCGATCTGCTCCAAGTGACATAAACAGTGATTTGATGAGATTAATCATTTGGTGAACATTGGTCAAAAAGCCAAACTTCTGATAACCTCTTAAGTATGAATGTTTATGGAAATCATACATTTAATTAAAGTTATGGTTCATTTTCTCATTGCTGGCTTGGCTTTGTCTATATGTGTGTGTCAGATGGAACTGTTATTGTTCACATGAGGGGGATATGCAGAGGGAGTTTTGAAATTAAAGTACATGTAACATTTTCACCGAAAGCAATTTGTAAACAGGCAGACACAAGAGCGGCTATGTGCTTAGCGGGGTCCCTCGGAGAAAACTTTACAGAGCTGTCAAAACAACTTTAGCGGTGTCAAAATACAAGTGAGTTAGAGACTGGAATGAGCGCTGTGTACGGAGTGAGGAGGAGGAGCAACTCCTGTGTGTGAGCGGAGGAGGAGGAGGAGGAGGAGGACCGAGACAGAAGTGTATGAGGAGGAGCAGCAACTCCAGTGTGTGAGCAGAGGAGGAGGGGCGAGACACAGGTGTGTGAGCTGCTATGGCAGATGTTTTGTCCGAATGTACACATCAAACACATTATGATAGCTTTAGCAAACAGTGCATGCCCAGCTTTAGTGCTCACTGCGAGTGCAGTGGATTTTGGGCATAAAAAGCCTTGTTGTGGTCAGAGAGTAGTGGAGGAGGAGGAGGAGGAGCATATGTTGTGGTCAGAGAGTAGTGGAGGAGGAGGAGGAGGAGCGTATGTTGTGGTCAGAAGAGTTCAGTAGAGTGTAAGTCGGACTCGTTCCCTTCAAAATTACATTATTTACAAAGTGTTCTCTCGTTTCATCCGACTGTGCTGGATCAATCATGCTGCAATCATATTGGGGTTTCTAAGATAAAGGAGCCCTAATAATGTATTTGTTTTTTAAAATGTAGTCCCTAATTTAATATAGGCCTTTACTTAAGTGGTTGAGATGCAGTTGGATGTTAAAAGTGCCTAATACAAAGTGAGAGGCCCCGAATAGATTTATTTCAGTTCCAACCAAAGGGTCAAAAAGAGGTTTAGGGTATTATTAAAGGTACCGAATTTGTTTGATTAATCCCGTCAACTTCTGAAGTAGCAGGGTAGGGACTGTTTATTACTCTGTTAAAGTGGGGTGTGAATGGTTGGTGGTGGTCGGAGGGGCTGAAGGCACAGACTGGTTGCCTCGCACTTGTCAGTCTCCCCCAGGGCAGCTGTGGCCTCAGTTGTAGTTTATCACCACCGTGTATGGAGTGAACGAACAATGCCATGTGAGTCTCTTCTTTACTAAAAAATATGATCATGTCTTATTAGAATACCATTAATAGTTTACACACTGAGAGCTGATTGGCTAAGTGAAGGTGGTCCTCTCTTGTTCACTTTTCTGTCTCAAAAAGCTGATCTAAAGATATGACAGAGGCCCAAAAAACATGCATGAGAAAACTAGCGACAGAACCGAACTGTTTTGAGAGGTAGAAACTATTTACATGTATTTTGTAAGTTATGTTTGTGTGCTTTCATCCTCCAGCTTTAAGCAAATGGATAAAAAACTCCCCAAATCCCAGTGGGAAGAAGAAAAACCTTGGAGACGGTGGGCGGATAGGCACACATCCATTTCCAGATCAAATTCAATAACTGCAGATAAACAACAATTGATTCCTTCATTGATTGTAAACTTAGACGCAAAAGCAGCACCCCTGAGAGATTTCATTTAAAAACTAAAAATGTAATCCTGACAGAGATGTGAAGGATTGTATAGGGAACACATGAAGCCTTGTTGGTGTCATCTTTCTGTATAGCCGACATATTTTAATCTTCAAATAACTTTTTCTGCTTTAGTATTTGCAGACAGCATACATTTATAGTCACTTGTGCTTGTAACGTACTCCTCTATAGATGGCAGAGATTAGAATCCACCCGATGCAGGCCCTTTGAACATTTCATGGTTGGTGTCTTTAAAGATTTTGCTGGTTATTGTGGGATAGACTTTGGATTTTCTCTCATTCTTTTCAGCTCCCAATGACGGCAGATTGGAGTTTTTGTGTGGCCAAAAACAGCAGCCGGGTAGTGGTCCCTTGCCTAATTGGTGTGGGACCATCTGTCGGTCTTAATTTCCTTATTACATAACTATCAAAATAAACGGCTCCATCCCAAATGCAACGGCACCATGTTGAGATCTCTCATGCAATTAAGTATTCATGCACATAATATGGTTGAGTTTTGAAACAACACTCAAAAGCATGTTCCGAGGGAGGGTCGCCAGTGCTAAAAGTATACGCCAAAGTTAAAGCTGGGGTTATTGTTTCTCTCATAGAAAGAAAATATATCAGACTACCTTCATCGCAATAGAAACTTGTCATCTATTGCAGAAAAAGCCATGTAATTCACTATTTGATGTTTCAGGCTTTTCTGTCTACATGTGAAAAACTAGTGATAAAAAAAAAGATTTTGTTTATCAGTTGTTACATAAACCTTTATATTTTAACTTCAATTCAATTCAAAAAGCACGAGCCTATAAAACCCCCACACTAATGACCATTTGTGTTTACATTTTATATTCAACTAAAGATCTCTTAAATTGTTGTTATGATCATTTTCTAATACAGTATTATTGGAGGTTGTTAGGTGTTGTAGCTGTTTCGCAAATTCTTTTGTGTGCAATTTTACCTGTTTTAATTTTTAATTTTTTTTACAGTGTGCTTCTAATGTGCTGCACGCATACTCCAACACTATCATATGACGTAACATGACAGTAATTTATATTTAGAGTTAGAAGAAAACCTTTGTGGCTTGTAGGATCTACAGCGTGGTGACCTCTGGCGCTGTATTTTAAAGTTTTTTCACAGCTTTTTACAGCTATAGGAGCGCTCAGACCATGGGTGCACTCGTGAGTTTAGGTGGTGAGGGGTTTCAGTCTTAAAACGTACTGTTGCTATTTCATGAATGTAGCTTATCGCGGGTCTGCTGTCTGAAAGCATATGTCCATACGTTTTAAAAGGGAGAGAGCACCAGCAATTCACAGAGCACCATTCCCTCACTGGTCCTCCTGCAGGTGTTGAGTTCACAGGAGGAGGCTGCTCTGTCGATGAGAGCATAGCCTTGATCTTTCAGATGGGGCTTCAGGCAAAGGGGGGTTAAGTGTTTTGCCCAAGGACATAATGACAGAAGACATCAGTGGGAGGCGGTGAAGAAGGTCTCGTGGTGGGCTTGAACCCACAACCACCTGCTCTAACTTAGCCACGTCACCTCGATAAAAACAACAAGAACAAAGCTGACTCTGACATTGAGATAAATTGTCTTGAATGACTTGTATGTCACTGTAAGCCAACTTTGTGGATTATTCTCAGTGCTCTTCCACACGGTGGAAGAGCACTGTAGTTCGCTTTGTTGTGGTTTTAAAAGTTACGTACCCCAGCTTTAAAGAGCACAATGATGAACTGTATAGTTTGTACAGATGCAGACGTGGGTGTGAGGAAATGCCACGCTGAATCACTGACATCTGTTACATAAGAGAGTAGTTCTGAATTCAGAGCAGGGCTGTATGCAATATTTACTGCGCCTTTGAAAACTGTCTTTAAGCAACATTTACCCCTGATGTCAATTTTGAAATGCATGCGTTTACATCTATGTTCTATAGCTTTCCGTATGTCACAATTGAAATATAGGTCCAATAACTGCAAGTTTTGAAATGATAAATGCTATCATTGCAATATCACGCTCTGCTTCTGTATCCATATTGTAACACTTTATGAAGGCTGTTGAAAGTGATGGATGCAAAGGACAGCAACTATTTCCTGTGCAAGGCAATACTTTGTCAAGACGTGAAACTCAAATTCCAAATGAGAAATAAATGTAAGGAGTGAACGCGGCGGGTTTCTGGGGCGTTCCGACTTCTTGAGTGAAGAACAAGTGAGCTTGCTTGGTATTCTCTGTGTGTCCAAATGTATGAGTGCTCGGAAAATGAAATTTAATGATGACAGTGTTGGATCAGCAGAAACCCACTGGAGGCTCAATATTTCTGGCTGATATGATAAACGGGGTTGAGATTCACTAATCTACTCCCCCAGAAAGGGAAATGAGAGATCGCTATCGCTCCGTTTTTCACTCTTCCGCTCAAACATTCCTACTTTAAAAGGAAGAGATGAAAGTCGAAGATGAATAAGCTCTAGAAGCAAGATTTTATTGGGATGTGCTTTTGCATTTCTCTGCATGTGTGAACAAAGAAGCCGAGACTCTAGTTTCTTTACAATCTGTTATTGACAAGTGATAATCCGCAAAAAATTAACACTTACCAGCATACATTCACCATTTCTTTTCTTTCTAGTGTAAAATATTGTTTATAGCTGGATTTACTTTTGTTAAATCCAGCAAGATCAATTGAGTTCCATACAAATGTTTTTATGTGAACAAAGTTTGTATGTACTGTTTATGGCCTTGTAGTATCCCAGTGGCTATAAGACACGTCAGCATGGAGCCTTTACTTTTGATCATGGTTGTGTCTACAGCAGAGAAAACCTTTTTAAACGGGTTTAACGTCCTCAAGACCCCTCTGATGGAAAGCAGAGACACCATGTTGACCATTCATACAGCTACTGGGACACTCTACAAGGTTAAATATGCAATAAATGGTTTTTTTTAATGCCATACTGTGAAAATTTCCAGTTACATTTCAGCCTTTCTCTTTTGTGTAAACCTGTTCTACTCAGACGTCAGAATGACTTAAACTAGTCTTGGGAAACTGAAGGTCTGAGGCACTTACAGTATTTAACAATCTTTTATTAAGGAAGGCCGAAGAACAAACTTTGGCTCAGATATTCATACTTTATAAGTCAACTCCAAAATATGACATACATTTTAGGCAATAATGTCTGGATTGATTAACCTTCAAATTAGCAATTCTCAATTGTACTAATCAATTGAACTGTTTCTTTGAAGGACTTCACAAAGCTGTCGATTTACCAAAAACAGATCAGAGAATCACATAGGAGCCATTGGTCCATAGGGAGTGTGATGGCCAATGTCCATTAATGTTTATACATTTTCATAAATGTTCTTGAATGTGTATATATTGAGCCCTGGCACACCTTTTTCATGTAAGATAATCAGATGGCACACCAGCTGAAACTGATGCAAACATGTAAATCTGCAGCCTTTATTAAACAAAACAAAGTCATTCTTATCAAGGTGTATTATATAGAAAATCAAAGAAGTGCAAAGAAGTATTTCTAATCTTCTAATTCTTTTTTAAATTTCACATTACTTTGACCGAGTAGGTGATATTAGATATTTCCCCAAGGCACACCAAATTCCACCTCAAGGCACACTAACGTACTACAGCACACTGGTTGAAAAACACTGCCCTGGATAATGTCCTAAGAGAGTCCTTAGACTCTCCTGCATCGGCAAGGAACAACAGAATAAATATATTTGAGAAACATCGGGGAGGTCCAAATTGCAAGAGGGATCCACTCCCACAGACAGACAGGCTATACATGTAGATCCAGGACTCAGGATGTAGAACAAAAAGTTTGTTTTTTTCACTAGTGTCCACACGCATGTATATTTAGTCACATCAAGCGAATCCTAGAGGACAACATTTGGTGGTTGTATTTGTTCACAAAAATGTTTTTCTTTCGGTTGTGTCACAAAAGTAAGTGTCCCATCAGTCAGTCTCACAAAAGCTTTCAAATGTTATGAAATTGCGTTCCATTTTGCCCATGCCTTTGAAATGTGCCATTACTGAAAACGAGATTAGAAGCGACACGGTGAGATCTGGGGAAGTTGACCTCGTGCTGTGAAACTTTTGGTGCAGGTGCGACGTTTGATGTGGCCATGCGTTTCCTGTCTGAGTGTCCGTGGAAGAGGCTCCAGGAGCTGAGGGCTTTGATCCCGAACGTCCCATTTCAGATGCTGCTGAGAGGGGCCAACGCCGTGGGCTACACCAACTACCCCGATAACGCTGTCTTCAAGTGAGTCCATGCTTCCATAAATGTGATATCTGAACTCTATGTGCGTTGTGAACAGTGTTGGGTGTAACGCGTTACTAAGTAACGCGTTACTGTAACGAAATTACAATTTGAGTAACGTAGTAGTGTAACGCGTTATTATGAAAATACGTTTCATTATATTACAGTTACTACCTAAATACTTCGTTACCGGCGGCACCGGCCTCGGGAAAGCAGGGGAGAACTGCACTACCGCTCCATGCGTGCCTGCGTGCTTACGTCACGCTGCGCACATGAGCGAGATTGTTTGTAAAGCAACATGGCAGAGTCAGAGGAGAAGAGTTCTTTTTACCGGTGGAGATATGCACACTATTTCAACTACATCAGTCAAAAAGATAAAAACGTTGTCGTGGAGTGCAAGCTTTGCGCGGGCAGCAAGCGATTGTCCACCGCAGCCAACTCATCCTCGAACCTTTTAAAAAAAAAGCGCCCCAGTAGAGAGGCTGTTCAGCCTGGGCAGCCTGGTGCTAACTCCAAGAAGGAATAGGTTGTCAGCTAAACGATTTGAGAAACTATTGCTACTCAGGTACAACCATTACTTTGAAAAACAACAACATTAGAGTTAGTTGTTAAACAGTTAAACTGTTACTTTCTGCACTTTTGATATGTTAAAATGAAACTCAGGTTGTTGTTGTTTAAATAGTTTTATTTTATTATTTAAAAATGTTTTTTTTGCACTACCAGCCAGTAGTCTTGATGACTAAACTGCCTTAATTTAATTGTCCTGGCTGCTATAGTAATTTACTTTCGTTAATGTTATGCCATTTGAGCCAGTTTTGATTTGTTGTTGACCTTTATTTAAATGGCTTTAATAAAGCAAACATACAAACTTGATTCTGTTCTCTTTTTTGCGACACGAAGTAATCCAAAAGTAATGTAACTTAGTTACTTTCTTGGGGCTGTAACTAAGTAATGTAACTAATTACTTTTTTTAGAAGTAACTAGTAATTTGTAACTAATTACATTTTCAAAGTAACTTACCCAACACTGGTTGTGAATATTATGAGAACATTTACACATGAATGGGTTTCAATTCACTTTTACATTCTGGGGGCAGCGATCAGATGAAGAAAAACGGAGAACGCAAATGTCTCAAGAGCTAATTCTGCTTTCTGATTGAATTAATCGGGTCGAGAACTACAATATTCAAGTGTATTTTTGTATAGCCCTTAATCACAACAGGAGTCGTTCCGGAGGGCTTCATAAAGTTCTGGATTTGCCATCAGCAGATCAGAGAATCAAACAGCTGAAACATTATTAAATGTTAAAGCTGGGTTAATTATTTTTTTCTTTATACTAGGGATGTACCGAATCCAGATTTTTGGGGTTCGGCCGAATACCGAATCCACTGGTTAAGATTCGGCCGAACCGAATACCAAATCCTACTCCATCCTCAGTCCATTAATGTTTCATATGCAAATGTTTTAACAGCGGCAATGTTGTGTACTGTTTAGGGTCCTTACCACCATGAGACAAATCAGCGTTGCAAATTGGACATGTAGCTTGACTAGAATCACCTTCTTTGGACTGAAAGTACTGCCAAACAACACTTTTTCTGCTCACAAGTTCCATTTTCACTTCCTCACTCACACAGCCTAAGCTACTGTAGCCGCACAGCTAGCACCCAGATGCGTTCAAAGGCATAAGGAAATGAGGCTAACGCATATAGTTTAATTCTTGATTAGATTCACTGTCCTTTACTTGTTTAATCATCATACACCTGTTATGTGTATCCCTGTGTTGTATTTCTGAAATAATTATTGGGAAAAAAATGGTAAACTGTCCATGTTTTCCGCATTTCCGTGTGCCTTTGAACGCATCTAGCTAGCTACCAGCTACTAGATGTATTTTTTTCCTGCCATTTCTCCTATTTAACTTTGATACATATGAGCACAAATCAATAATATAATCTGTATATAACAACAAAAACTGTTTACATGTTTATTTACACTATTGACATCCGCAAACTAAACTTCCGGACAAATCCGGTTTCCAGGACGAACGCAGCAGCCACACATGGATCTATTAGCAGCCACAGCGTGCATAGTGTAAGCGCAGGGTTCGGTTCGGTGGGGAAAAATTCCCCGTCAAAAAAGCCAATATTCGGCCGAAACCGAATCCTGGATTTGGTACATCCCTACATATGACATGTTGTTTGCCCGTAACAGAAAAAGCCTTCTAAAAGTAAAATTTGAACTAGAAAACAATTTTACATTCTATACTAAATATCTGTGGAGCAGAAGAACTGTGCTTTACAAATAAACTTTCCTTACTTATATAGACAGAACCTGTCGAGTCACTATTTGACTTTGGGCTGAAAGCTGATTGGCTGAGGGAGGATGATCCATTAATTTTCCACTATTCCGTCTGAAAAAGCTGATCGAAAGATGTAACAGAGGCCAAAAATACACTTCTCTGCCCCCCATGCTTTCTCCTAGTATCTTTGCCTGGACATGGCCCCATGGCCCCATGGCTCCACCACAAGGGACCTGCAGCCTGCTCCCCACTTTCTCTCTGTCTTCCCCTTTCTGTCTCCAGGTCTTTCTTTTTTGGTCGCAGATGCACTTAGTGTGCCCTTCAGGGCCAAAAGCGTATTCTCTGTCAAAAACAAAACAATACATGCATAAAAGTGGTAAAAACACAAACAATCTGTATTAAAACCCCTGCACCCTGACAAATCCACATTCAAACTCTGATCAGAAAGAGCCTCTCTGTATATGATTTGTTCATTTTGACCTTGTGGTAGATGTCGTTTAAAATGAAAATCTTATATACTGTAAAAATATTGTATTTCTTCAATAAGTACACAAATCCACTTGTTTAAATGATAATACCTCAATGCTTTTTGATATTTTCTGTACAAACATTATGAAGCATATACATCAAATCAAATTCAGATGGAATTCTTTGGCTTTGGAGATCCTTGACAAGAAATGCAACAACCTACTTTACTGATCTAGAGCCAAAACAAATAGTTTTGGCTCTAGATCTAGCTCTAGTACAGTGTGGCCAATTGCTACTGACATGGTTATCCTGGTTTATATGTATAGCATCTAAACATAGAAAAACAATGACATAGTTGTAATACAAACCACTTAATGTATAGATTATGTCATTCAGATCTTGGCTCAGGACAAAATGAGGAAAAAGGAACTGTACTACAAATACAGTATTTTCCTATGTACATCAGCTGCTCGCTCCAACTCAAAAGCTTACTTCTTTGTTGCTGCCTTGTTGAGCCAGCTGCTGCTCCTAGATCATGGTTTGTCTGTTTAAGCCATTTCCGGTGAAGGTCATGTGGGTGATCAACAGTTTTGCTGTTGTATGGTTTGTAATGAAGTTGTCAGTAATAATAAATGAGACCAATAAATATTTGTGTTGATGCACAAACTGGCATAATGTGTTTTTCGTCTCAGATCAAATAAGACAACACTAATAATGAGACGGATAGGTGAAAAATAATGAGATACTTGCATATATTTTTGGCTTCAGTCACATATTTCGATCATCTTTTTCAGACAGAAAAACCAAGACAGCATGACGTGGTCTGATTTGTTCTCAAACTGTTAATTTTTACAAGACTGTTTGGACCAACATTTTAAACTATGTACAAACAGTTAGATACCCTATAGCTTTAAGATTAACAAAATATGAGTCACTGTATTGGACAGCTGTGGTGAAGAGAGAGCAGCGTCTGCAGTCAGAGCTGTATTAGACTGTTCCCTGGGGACCCAGGACACATTGGCGTGACTATGTCTGACGGGGAGGTCTGAGCATCTCTGCTTGGACTGCCGCCCACACAACTCAGCAATGGATAAAGTGGAAGTAAATTGATGGGTGTCAAGCAATGATCATAACAGGCTTAGTAGCAGCTCATGAAATGCAACATGCATGTCTTTCTGAAATCAATGAAACTTTATTGATTAGGCACTTTCCGCAGTAAGCAATGCTAGATGCTTTATAGTTCAATAATACTAATCCACATGCCCAACGACCCATCAACCCAACCAGTCCCTAACAACCTAGAACTTCATTTGCATCTCATCCATCCCCACAAACCACACTAAAATGTGGTTTTCAGAAAGGGACAGATCCTTTGTTCCTTTGGCTATAAGGCTGTACAACAAATATGTCAGGGTCAAGCCTGTTGACTTCATTACTGTTGTCACTTTTAGAAGTATGTATTGAGGGTTGTGTTGAAGATTTTGTTTCTGCTGTTGAACACCGGAATACTTTATCTTCAAGGGATAAATAATGTATCTATCTATTAATCCATCTATCTAAATAAATAAATAATTCATTTACATTTTGCTCATTTTTAATCTGCAAAGTCTGACCTGCATGTTTTGGATTTAGATTTTTCTAGGATTCTAAGATTCAATCAATTTAAGCCATGAAGCCCTTGCAACGAGGTTTGTCTGAATTCAGTATTAGTAACTCAAGGATGGTCTGGTGTCACATATTTCTGATTCACTTTGCTACACATCATATAGAAGGCTGTGTTGATCGGGAAGAATTAAAAAATAGACCTGGTTACAAGTGTGATTGCTGTTGCCTCTGTAGTCATTTTTCAACACATCCCCAGTGACTCATTAATTTATCAGTATTTTAAAACTCAACAAAGGAAGTAGCTAAATAGATTAAAAGAAATGTATTCAAACGTGTTCACATGTTTTTCAAAGCTCCAATGCCGAGTTGGAGGACACCGCTTTAAACGAGCATTCCACATTTAATTCGCTATTCAGACTCTACAAATATGACTGAAGGAAAAACAGCAATTTACGCCATGTTATGTTTTCAAAACTGTACCTAAATCGGGCCAATAACTAGACCGGCTCCACTTTTCCAGCCTGACGAAGCTCAAATGACTTTCTAAACCGCTTGTATTGAAAAGCTCATTTCGCCAGTCTGCATCCAGCATCAGTGCTCCATACTGCGATGAGATGCAGCACATTAGGCTAGCCGCAAAACCGCACGCCGCGCACGCACTTAATCAGGTCAGCTGTGCCGACGGTCCGCTCATGTTCCCCGCTCCCATCGTCTCGGCGACTTTCAGCCCGAGTGCCGGAGATGCATCATTGATAGAGACGAACAGCGATAATGCATTTCAGAGCTCGGACTGCAGCCGCCCACTCTCTTTCTGTCTCTGTCTCTCTGGCTGAAACGGCGAGGTCGTGGTGACGTTGGAGCTGGGGCATGTCTGCATAAGTGCACATATCGGATCACGGATTAGTGTGGACTGTGTGACCGGTGCAGGCCGCCTCTATGTGCGATGACTGCTATCGAATCACATCGCATTATTGCTCGTTCCATATCAAAGGCTGCTTGGAATCGCCGTTGACAAGGGAGGAGGATGGGTTTTTTTTTATCACAGACCGGGCAATGTCACAAAGCCAGAGAACATTTCTGGTGCAGTAAAGTAGAATGATTCCATACAGTTCAAGGCAAGTTTAATTGTGTAGCACAGTTAATAAACAAGGCAACTCAACGTGCTTAACAAAACAAGATAGATAAGGCATTCAAATCATAATCAATCACTGTCCCTTGGAATCTGTCCTCCACAAAATGCACTTCAAGTGATCAGGTCTTTAGGACCAACAGTTTTTTGGGCTACCTAAGATCTGTGGGTTGGCGTCTTTGTTGTGACGCCCATGTTGATATAAAAGCTTGCTCTTTTTGTGAAGTGGTCTGATACCTGCTTCTTCTTCTGGGTGGCTGAGTGCATAGTATTCTTGCTTCTCAGTAAGACTGTTTGCATGGTCTCCCCGTGTCTGTGTAGGTTTCCTCCGGGTACTACGGTTTCCCCTACCACTAAAAACATGTACAATAGGTCTGGCATGCGCCTTCTGTACTGGCGACCCCGCTCCCATCTCTGTGTGGAGAGACAAATGCCCACAATTGTAAACCGCTTTGTGTCTCTGGTCTGTGAAAGGCGGTATATAAATAAAGATTACTTACTCACTTACTTACTTCTCGCAATAGATATATCATTGCAACTTTAGTGAGAGGGCTTACTCTCTAGAACTTTTCAAGAGCTGATAACAAGGATTGCTAAACTGTTAAACTCATGTTTTGAGCTTTAAAATTAGGTATGACATGCCAATAATGAAACAAATGTTTATAAATAAAGTCAACAACTGGATTCCAGAGGTTCTGAATATTACATGCCTATATTGAAGCTGAAGTTGGCTGAATGGCACTATTGACTTTTTTATTATCTCAAAGGCTGAGGGCTACATTAGTAAGTCATCTTTGGAGGAACCCAAGATAAAAGTGGCTAGCGAGCAGGACAGTTGAGGAATACAACTTTAAACAGTGTATTGACACTTTGACTCCCAGAATTCTGAAATGACTAGAAGTACCAGAGCAGTAATTTTGATGGCTCCTTTTGATCATCGTCTGAGATCTGTTGCAGGAAAGGTTCCCTCTCAGACACGAAAGACACAGATCCTAAAACTCGCCTGTGCTTTGATCTCATAGTACAATACAATCAATGGCATTGCTGCAAGCTTTTATTTCTCTCACCATGAATGAAGATTTCAGTGTTTAATCCATGTACCTCATTCTCAGCTTTCGCGAACTCGTTTGCACATTCTGTGAATCATTTTGTAACTACATTTTTTTCCTGACTGCTGAAAGAGCAGACCACCGATGCTCCGTCTGTCCATGAGTCCAGTGACTCCTGTGGATCTTTCTTATGGGTTCTTTGATCGATAAATATGGGCATGCTTGTATTCTTATTTACAAAACCTCTTATCTTAATGTTGGTCAGCTATTTCCCTAGTTTATTAATGGCACAGTTCAACTTCTGAATTAATCATATTGTTTTTCCCATTTTTATGTTGACTGTCCCTAACATCAGGGCATAAAGAAGAAAAATGTCTTTCTTACTAAACTCCATCTCCAACATGTTGTTCTACCTGAACTTCTAAATACAGTTCCTGAACTTCTACAGACAGTTCCTGAACTTCTACAGGAACCGTCCTCTTACTTGGCCCTCTCAGTGGCCATGTCTCCAATGCAGAGTAGGATCCCTCGACAACGTCATGAGTTTCGATTTTACAGTCGGAACCGCTCCAGTTGTTGTGTTTTTTGAGTGTTTTTATTGTCATAATTTTTAATTTTCACGACATTGTTTCTGAGTGTGATGAATCCCCAGTGCTTCGAGGTGCGCTGCTATATATTGTTTTCATTTTGCAATTGAACAAACCCATCTTATGATAACTAGTCATAATGTTTTGCTTGGTCTCCATTCATCAAATTATTCAGTTTTCCACTCCCTCCTTTTCCACCGCTCCTCCCTTGTTGTGGTGTGTCCTGCTGAAAGGGGGGAGTGCCGCTGGAAATTTGCACACAATTGTGATTAATGACTTTGATCTGTTTTTGCCCGACCCACTGCTCATCCTCTCTCTCTCTCTCTCTATATCTCTCTCTCTCTCGACATTTTTGGCTGTGCAGTGGCCCGCGGCAAAGTGGCTCCAGCATCTTCATTAACGGAATCAAATCAGGGCCTAATTTCATTTTGTATAATTGATTTAAACAGGATTTCACAGGTCACAGTAGAGTAGCCTGGATATATCAAGCTTACCTCGGGGTCCTGGGGGATTAGAAGGCTGGCGAAGCTGCTAAGTGGGCACGTTTGACAGAAAACATTTACAATCAAACCAATCGTGTTGTATTGGCTGTTTGGGAACTAGCAGAGGGCGCACAGTAACAAAGAGGAAGCCGCGAGTGTCTAGACGATTCAGAGATCCGACTGAGTTACGTCAGACTGAATGGGTCTGATAATTAAGCACAGCAGACTGTGGATACGCTATGGATTTGGTTTATCCACTGTATATTTTTGATCTATCTGGCTCCTTTACTAGCACCACAATCACATCACTATTTGTTTTGTCAAATGTATCTACAATTGGATATTAATTCATACAAAAACGATCTGGGAAAATATAGACAATAAACACAATTTAGTGATGAGAACAATGTCGTGAAAAATGACCTTCACACAATGGACAAACAAAACATGAAGTGATCGGGTCATGGCGAGTTTTGCCTCGGTCGTTGCAGCTATACTAACACCTGAGTTGGTGTCTTTACTGTGACGCAGATTGTCCTTTTATCTAACAAATGCTGGAAAAACTCTTTTTTTGACGAACTCTAAAACTGGAATAAATGCATCCCACGCATGTGTGCGTCATGAATCTGCCTCAACCTGTCATTCTCCGACAATGAAGAGGACAGAATTACACTTTTTTGTAGATATTTTTGAAGATGAATTTGAAAATTCCCGACTGCAAACACAGCCATGTGATTGTAAGGACTGTAACTTAACTGATACATTGCTAAAAAAAAATGTTTTATTTTTTTTTCCTTTATAAGGCAGACAACGTACTATTACTGTGAGACTGGAGCTTGTTCCTTGTTTTAACATGGTTAAAATCTAAAACAAAGTCAATTTTCATAAGGCTTCCTTTCAAACAGAGAATAATGAATAATTGCTCTAGTGCAGCCATTCCCAAACTCAGTAACACCAAGGCCCCCTTAAAAATCTGACGGGTCTGCGTGGCCCCCCAAAATAATAACCAAGAAGACAACATTAAGAATAGGCTCTTCTGGTTATTTTATTTTGGGGAAATAGCCCCTGCTACAAACATTGTAATACAAAAATGATTACAGTGGATTATTCAAGTCAAATAATGAACACAAATATTTTAATATTACAAACAAAACATTATAAATTTAACATTAAATATATATATATTTTTTTTTATGACCTCCCGCGGCCCCCCTGCAGTACCCTCGCGGCCCACCAGGGGGCCGCGGACCCCACTTTGGGAGACACTGCTCTAGTGTAAAAGCTGGTATTGATTCTTGTCAAGATACATAATTTCGAACACAATTTCACTTTTTACACTTAGAACTGCGAAGCACTGGATCAGCAGACCAAGCAGATCCAACCACTTCTTCCAGCTCATCTGGGACAATCCCAAGGCGTGAGCAAAATCTACAGTTTGCGATTAAAAAAATATATTTTTTTGTCTGATCAATCCTGTTTTTCTTTTTTTTCCCTTGGAAACATTTAACACATCACTTATTGTAATATATTTTGTATGCTGTACAACAGAACGCTGCGCAGTCATGCAGTGGCTAATCCCCTGGTGGCTCCACATTAGCCTTATCTGTTTATTCAACAAACAAAGGGCTTTCTGTGTACGAGAGCAATGCATTTTGGGTAACACAGCACACTCGTAGTCCCAGTTTATGAAAAAAGCAGATTTTACATGCCCAGACCAAGGCATTAATAGACAGGATTTAGCACTTGCAACCAGCAGACAATATGCGTACAATATTGTGAGCTCCTGCAGGCTGTGTAATCTGTCGGACTTTTTATGGAAATCTCCTCAATATTGTATTTACTCGGGTAGTGAGATTTTTATGACTCTTGATATGGATCTGGATATAAACAGCTTATTCTGACCCAGGTGTGGAATATTATGCGGAGAACACACACACTCTCTAAAAGCTCATTATGTATATGAGAGCTTATGTGGTGATCTGCCTGTATCAAACGCTGTAGAAGTCGGTTGCTTTCATCTGATAGAATTGTATTTCAGTTGGAGGGCAGGCGCCTTTACAACTCTATTTTGAAAGAAAAATGTTTTACCCCCCAGATCATTATTTGATAGTGATTATATTCACAAAGCTGCCATATTATTCCTAGGTCTGAAAGTGCTTTGCTTCTGAATATTTTCTCAACACTTTTATAAGAGAATAGTTAGACCATTGTCATGTTCTGAAGAATTTTCATGTGGATAGGCCCACCAATTACAGAGACATTGGCTCTAAACTGAAACTAGAAGGACTGTAATAGATTAAAGGTGATATCTGCAACTTCAATTGGATTTCCTTTTTGGTAGAAATATATATTTTTGATCATATGACCCTGTAGTATCACTGACCATATTTAATTATTAAGACATAAACAGTCCCTCCCTTTGGCATTAGCCTCAGCGGTAATAATTGTTTGAGGAAAATAGCATCCAATCAGGAAGCTGTGGGGGCGGGTCTAACTGGCACTTGCGTAACAATAATCTCTCCACATCTGACCTTCACTTTATTTGTTATCAACTAATTTCAATAATCTATTCATATTTGTTTTGTTAATTTGAATGAAGAAGTTGTATGACCCCCAACAGAAATGTGGTTATTTTACAATGTACTTGAGAACCCGACTATAACAAGAGTCGAGCTGCGTCATTTTAGCTTTGTTTTTGTCACACACAAAAAAAAACATATTTACAAGCTTTTTGTGATCAGTAACTAACAGTTTCTCAAGATTTGTCTACCACATTTTTAAAATACATGCTCTTTGGAACATTAAACAAGATACTATACACTAACGTCCTCCTTCTGTTTGTCTTGTCTTGCAGGTTTTGCGAGGTGGCCAAGGAGAATGGCATGGACATCTTCAGGGTGTTTGACTCTTTGAACTATCTGCCCAACATGCTGCTGGGTATGGAGGCGGCAGGGACAGCAGGAGGCGTCGTGGAGGCCGCCATCTCGTACACAGGCGACGTGTCCGACCCCATGAGGCAGAAATACTCTCTGGAATACTACCTGAAACTGGCCGACGAGCTGGTTAAAGCTGGGACCCATATTCTCTGCATTAAGGTGGGTTCACACAACCACAAAGATCTGGTTGTGACTCATGTTTGACCTCAGTTAGTGATGGGTTGGGTGTTTGGTTGTAATCAAAGATGTCTGCCCATTAAAGTGAATGGCCTTTGCTCAGTGGTGCTTGCTCAATGTTATACAGTACATAGATTGCAAGGGACCAAAGACTGTCGAAAGACTGGACTGACTGAATGCTGACATCACCGATATTGTTTGGCTAATGTGGAAGAAACAGATTAGAGCTGGTTTGAACTGGAATCTGGAGGAAAATTATGTAGGTATAATGACCTAGCAACTAAAGCAACCTCATCCAATTCCCACTAGATGAATTCGGGAACAGAAGGTCCCTGATTGGTCAGTTGTTGTGGCTCAAAACTGGATTAGCAAAGACATAATCTAAACCCCAGGATCATACATCACGCTAAACCACCAATTTTTAAGACAAAAATGGTAAGTGTGACATAACGATTACACAGCTAGTGAAGTTTAGTCAATGGCAGCCAGGGTGAGATTGAGCATTAGTTTTCATTGATTCAGATTCAGTTTATTTGCCATTTGCAGTAAAAAAAACACATACATTAGCAAAAGTCTCCAGTGTGCACAGACAAATACAGACATAAAACAACATTAAAAGACAAAAATAAAACAAATAAAACAGTAAACAAATGTCACTGTGAAATCGATCGACTAAAACAGTTAAAAACAAGTGCAAATCATTAAAGTGCTCTGTTCACACTGATAACAGCCTGTGGATAAAAACTGTTAGCGTAACGAGATGTCCTGCATCTCAGAGAGCGATATCTTCTGCCAGAGGGAAGAAGCTGGAACATGGCTTTCCCAGGGTGGCCAGAAGAGTCATTGACAATCCTTAGAGCTCTGTTTAAAAGTCTGGATTTATAAAGAACCTCCAGAACAGGAAGCTCACAGCCCACGGTCCTCTTTGCAGAGCGGAGCACCTTGTTTAAAGATCTCTTTTCTTTTTCTGTGATGTTTCCAAACCACACAGAACCAACAAGTAAACTCTCAATGCAATAAAAGTTGAGCAGAATCTTAGAGTTTGTGGTAAATTCTCTAAGTTTACGCAGAAAGTAGAGACGCTGACGAGCTTTCTTAACGACTCGGTCAATGTTTTTAACCCATTTCAGGTTCGACAGAGTTAAACCCAGAAACTTTCACTCCTCTACGATCTGCACCTGGGAGTTGTCGATTACGACAGGCAAATGAGAACTATTGCGACTGAAGTCGTAGACCAGTTCACATGTTTTCGATGCGTTCAACTGGAGGTTGTTAGTTTTACTCCACTGAACCACATTTTGTATCTCTGCTCTATACGAGGATTCATCAGTGTCATTGATGAGACCGATAATGGTGGTGTCATCAGCATATTTGATGATCAAGTTTGAGTCAGAGGAGGACACACAATCGTGAGTGTACAAAGTAAAAAGCAAAGGACTCAAAATACATCCCTGAGGAGAACCAGTGCTCACAGAAACAACATCAGAAAAACAGTCATTGATTTTCACTCTCTGAGATCTGTCAGTAAAAAAGCTAAAAATCCATTTACACATGGCAACACTTAAAGGCACACCGCGGACTTTGTGACCTAAAGAGTTGACACATATGAGTTATTTTATATGAATACTTGGGCCAATATACAGCGCTTGACACTTGCAATGCTCCGAGCGGGGCTGCCCTCTTGAAATACCGCCCATGTAAGTTTCGAGCAGACGGACCGTCTGCCACCAGGTCACGTGACTTGGAAGAAAGACTTGCTTTACGGCTACAGGCGCTGATATACTCATGGAGCTAAGGCTTTTGCTACTCATTTTTCACCTGCTCGACTCCTGGTCATGGCTGAGGCAAGGAAAAATTTTAAACCTTCGGAGGAGGCTAAAAAGAGGAAACGCGAAAGGGATCGTGCTGTAAGCTGCATGTCTGTATGAGCGCTGCTCTTCACCTGGTTCCTGGATGTCATCGACTGCAAAGATGTCATTCCACGCAGCACGAGCTAGACGCAGAACTCCCTCATCCAGGATATAGAAGTCCATGTGTGGTAGATTACTAATGCAGCTGTCTGGAGGCTGACCACAGCAGAGTCTCTCAATATCTGTAGGCATGTCTCTACAGTTTGAACACACACACCAGTGCATGCTGTCTGAATACACACTCAAAAGACACCGGCTGACTGTTTGTTGACTTTTGCGACAGTGCTGAGTTGCTTGTGGCCACTAGGGGCGCTAAACGTGAAAGTTGCAGGTCTAGCGCCCCTAGTGGCCAAGAGTTACACGGTGTGCCTTTAAACCCAGAGACATGAGCTTTTCAATCAGTTTACCTGGGACAAGGCAGTTAAAAGCAGAGCTATAATCTATTAAAAGCATTCTCGCGACAGATTTACTAGTGTCCAAGTGACTGTAGACAGAGTTCAGAGCAAAGGAGATGGCATCCTCCACACTCCTGTTCTGTCTGTAAGCAAACTGGAGCGGGTCAACACTCACAGGGATCTGGCTCTTAATGAAGTCCAGCACAAGCCGCTCAAAAGTTTTCATAAGAACAGACGTGAGGGCCACAGGACGATAGTCATTCAGGCATGTCACAGGAGTTTTCTTAGGAACTGGAATGATGGTCGACTCTTTAAAGCAGTTCGGCACAGTACAGTTCCTAGCTAGCGGATTAGCATTGCGGATTAGCATTGTCAATCTATTTAGTCTATAGTCTTAACAGTAGTAGTGCTACCATGATCCGTTGCACCATTAGGGCGGCAGAGATGGAGCCGTACAAGTTTGTTAAACAAAAGTGATTTATTCAAAAAGAAAATCACAAAGATTACACCATGTGGAGGAGTGAAGCCCGAGGAAAACTTTGTTTTCCCTATAAGGCTTCATTGAGCCAGGGGGTTAGCATTGTCTATCTATATACAGTCTATATTTAGTTCTCTTGATAGGTGCCAACAGTGATAATGTGTGCGTTTCAATGTGTAATGCCCTTTTCTGATATTCTCATCCAAACAAGAAAGGATAATGTAAATCCTACCGCGTGAATACAAATGTTTCCTATTTCAATAAGAACAGACATAAAAATAATATAGTTATACTACATAGTTTACATTGGTATATCAAGCAGGAAACCAATCTCGACAATGGCTGTATGCAATGCAATCAATAATAAATTCCTGTCTTTGTGTTTACCTTATAGAATCTGTACCTAACTGCTAATATTACCTTATCCATACCCACCATACTAATGAAAGGCATACACAGCTCACGTCTAATACTTTTGCTCAATAGAAAAAATCCAACTCAAGTGTATAATTGGCTGACAACCGATGCTTTCACCCCAACACCGATCACACATGTTTTACTTAATCCCACTAACCTCCTCTCTCGCGCTTTTCTCACTCTGCAAATCAGTGTTACGCTGTTGTTTTTGTTTTCGAAGACACATTGGCATTATTCATTTATCAACGCTCAGTCAACAATAGCTTCGATTTGAATTTGATTCTGCCACAACACCTCACTTATTCCACCTTTGTTGCTTTTTCAACCTATTGGAAGGCGCACACTCTCTCTGCGCCTCGTATCTAAATTAATTGACAGATTGAAGTAAATGAATGGTGGAGCTGGTGCGTGACATAGTATTTTCCAACGCTGTGGTGATAAAGTTGCTGTGCGGAGGAGAGTGAGGCGGCTAATCACATGAAAAGCTCTGTCGCGGCTAATGAGGTTAACTTTGAACAGGGAGAAAGCGACTTCACACGGGGCCGGATCACGAGCAAAAGACTCTTCCAACGCAGATCTGAGCGCACCCTTTAATTTCTGCTAATATCAATTAATTTCCAGCTCAGAATGGAACACAACTGAGGCAACCAGCCGCTGTTGTTTTGTTATGTTAATGAAGAACTTATCAATCTGAGTTAAATTGTTTCTCGCTGTTGCGCTATAAAATTATTAACAAGTGGAATTATTGTTATTGAAGCAGCAAAGACACGTCAAATCAGTTTCAGCCTCCTTTGGATCCACTCTCGGCATTTTGTTGAAGAGAAAATGATGTAATTGCCCTTTGAAAGTCTTCATAATAATTTTGCCAATGTTGCTTTCTTGTTTTAACGACCCAGTGTTTGCAAAGAGCCATTTTCTGTTTCTTGTGGTGCATCTTTCGGTCGGCCAAATCCACATAATTTCAGGCCCTTTTGTGCCTTGTGCCAGCTTCCTGCCCCAGGCCTGTGCTGTGTAGCCGTGTGCTAATGAGGGTGAAGCCAGGTGCTCCCCAATTCATCTTTATTAACAAAGTTTATTGGTCTATTTCCAAAATGAAGTTGTGTTTAGGTCTGCCAGGAAGAGAACTGCATAAAAACATGTATTGTGATTGACGATATAGCCTGAAGTTTCACTTTAAAAGTAGCACTGTGTAAATCTACTGGAGTTGACTCTCCAAAGATGTGACTTGTAAATGAATTTAAAAGGACAGTAGGGTAATTTAATTTCAATTTGCAAATACACCTTTTACATGTTTCCCCAGATAACAGGTCACATGCACAAATCATGTTCATTCTTTTCTGAACAATGGTTTAAAGTGGTTATTTCTAATTAAAAACACAATGGACATGATTTTTGTATGTACAAATTTCACTTTAATAAATCAGAGAGCAGAATGTGGTTCTCAGTTGAATTGAAACAAAAAAATGGCACCAAACATGTTGTAACCCCCACACATACAGTAGGTCACTGGATTACTGAGACTTTTGGGATTACCTAGTTTGTTTGGATTTTACTCCATGGATGCTGCTGGGCTCCAGGATCAGTTTTGGTGGGCCGTGATGCATGCGCGGGTCGTGAGTGGAACCGTGGCACTGACGCTAATTATTTTCTTTTTTTCGCCATACATTCTGAGCGCACGTGAGAGCTTTTATCACAAAGACTAATATTGAGAAGTATTTTGAATGTTAATTCCTATATTGTGTAGGGGTTGTGCTCGAGCGTAGGGGTTCATATGGCCTTTCACTTTTAGAACCGGCTCGGTGATAAAATGCATGTCTTATGCCTGTACTTTTTTCACTCTGCAGATGTGAAATGTGTTGTAGCTCTGCCGTCTTGGAAGAGATAGGCGAATAATTACAATGTATTTGAATGAATGCAGTTGAAAAAATGTGTCATGTGTAACACATTTTTCCAGCTGGTGGTTTGCATCAGTAATCTGTGCATCATGAGCTCCATGTTTGACAGAGGGGAAGATTCTGGCAACAAAAGTGTAATTGTAATGACTGTAATAGACCAGCAAGAGTGGCTTACTCGGTGCATTTCCAATGACTATGCAAAACACACATTTCGATAAAAAGTCAGAGTTGGTCAGGAGTATTTTTCCAGACAGGAAAACAGTAGGCGCCCGGTCAGCTGAGCATGTGCAGTTTTTGTAAACATTGAGGACGATTGAGCTCATTATAATTTTAACTGCTGTTTAAGTGAGCATGTTCTGGAGAGTAACGAAAGCTAGTAATGCCCTTTCCAGTCCTTACAATACAATACCCCGGTTCTGTTGAACTCCTCAACAGCAGTTACAAATATCTCATAGCTCCTTAAACCAAACACTTAAATCCACATCTGCATTATCCACCATTATTGGCTTCAATTTCAACTGGCTCCTACTCACTCGGGCTCCTGTTATCTTACGGTTAGGAAACTTTTCTAGCACAGTCACCGTTTGTGTTACTTTAGTTTTTTATTCTCTTTGTAAATCCATATACAAGCCAATCAGATCCCTTCATTCACCGGGGTAAACTCCAGCTTGCCCTCACCATGTTAGCAACACATCTGCACCTGTTATGGCGCAAAACTAACCCAGATGAATCAAATACCCATCTAAGGAATTTGGCTTTTGTTCAAATCAACTTACTTTCTATTGGGCAACAACTGTAGAGACTTCAACATTCGGTCAGTCCTCTTCTAAAATCAGTCTATGGTTGAATCCCTAATCACTACTTCCCAAATGGTCAGCTCTCAGGTTTGGATCAGTCCAATGCCGGTCTCTGGTCTGGTCTGGTTTCTGGATCAGACCGGGTTCAGACTTAAGCAGCCGCACGATCACAGTCAAAAGAAAAAGAAAGAGAGACAATGGCACCATCCTCCTCTCCAAAACCACCTCATTCACCAATTTGTGAAACCTTTTGTGCAACCCTGGTTCCTGAGGTTATTTCTTCCCCCTGCCAATGCAAAGCCCTTCCCACATAATTACAAACACGCCAACACACGCTATATTTAGTTTTCTGCAATTGTTCAATGGAAACACATTGTTTCAGGTGACATCTCGCTGGAGGCTGAGAGGTTGCGGCGCTTCCACCTGAGCAGTTTGAAATGTGAATCATTGGCCCAGAAAATATTTCAATGATAACTATTTATAGAGGAACAATCAGATAAACACAATTCATTCTGAATTCTAAATGTATCCGGTTCATAATGTTTTGCAATCACACGTTACTCGTCATATTTATTTTGTTTTGCAAAAATAGGCCAACATAATGCCATTCTAAGTGGGCTGAATGATAAATGTACTTATAAGAATGTCACTGCTAAGGAAAATATGATAAACTGTTCAATAGGTTTGCTCATTTATTATTAAGTTTTACTCTTTGGTAAAGGCATGTAGAATGGCTTTATATTCAGTTGAATTGATTTTGTTTTTGCACTAAACCTTATTATTGTCAATATTGCAATGTTGGCAATTCACCAACAACAGATCAGAGAGTTAAACAGTTCAAACACAGCAATAATGCAAAATCATAAAGGAGCCATTGGTCCATGGGGGGCAGGATGACCAATGTCTATTAATGTCCTTAAACGTCCCAGATCATCACTGTCCTTAAACCCTCCTGCATGGACAAAGAGCAACTCAAAAAAAAAAAATTTAGTATTGTCCATCTATATACATCCATCTATGATTGCAGCCCAAC
Organism: Knipowitschia caucasica; assembly: GCA_964034765.1. Lineage (NCBI taxonomy): Eukaryota > Metazoa > Chordata > Actinopteri > Gobiiformes > Gobiidae > Knipowitschia > Knipowitschia caucasica. The sequence goes on from OZ035841.1 coordinate 10,281,834, forward strand.
ACAATTTGGAGGAGAATGTGAATGTTTATTTGTAAAAAAGACAAAAACATGTTTGACTTTTGTGTGTGTGTGTGTGTGTCTAGGACATGGCCGGTCTGCTGAAGCCAGAAGCCAGTAAACTCCTGATTGGATCTCTGAGAGACCGCTTCCCTGACGTCCCCATCCATGTACACACCCACGACACGGCCGGGGCAGGCGTGGCTGCCATGCTGGCCTGTGCCGAAGCTGGAGCTGACGTAGTGGATGTTGCTGTAAGTTCATTTTCAGAATCATTGCTTTAAAGAAATATATTTCCATCTCCAGTCAATTCTTTAAATATACCCACTTTGATTAAATGTGTTTTGATATTCAGTAATGATATTCATGCAAGTCTCTCCTGCTTGTTTTTTTCATTTTCTTGTATCATTACCTTAAGTTTTAGGTTAACACACCAAGGCTGAAATGTGGGTAATTTTCATCATAGATTAGAGGGGGTACATAACGTTCAAACTTCAACAAAAGAAAAATCTATAGGATTCCTAATGCAACAACACTTTGAGGACTAATGAACACTGGCAACTTGATCCCACGTGTCATGCGTCGTTTCAATATCCTTAACTCATATCAGAATGTGCAATAACCACATGTCACTAAGTCCCTGTGTCTCAGAGCCTCATGCTGCTAATTTACAGGTGTAAACCTACTGCTGCTAATGTACAGATGCTAATATATAACTAAACATTTCTTGCACTAGAATACACAGTACTTTATACTTGCCTCTGTTAAGGAAGTTTCTACCCAATGAAGGAGAAAACTCAAAGGTCTTTGTCTTATCAAAAGCGTAAGTTTATTGTTAACATACGTACGGAGAGTCAGCACATACACAAGGCAGCATGTACTAGCTCTGAGGGCAGAGCCCCAAGTTTCCTGTATACAAGACACACACGAGAGACAGTCCCGCCCACAACAGATTGGAGGGGGCCACCCGTGAGGAGGCGCATGGGGAGCGTTTGGCGCCGTCTGGGAACGAGGTGCGAACAGACAGACAATGGTCTAAATGCAGGTCATACAGATGCAAGACACGGAAGACACAAGGGTGTGACAGGCAGCAGGATGTAGAAGATGCACACATACAGACCGATAGATATGCAAGAGGCGAAAGGGAGGACAGTGATTTGCGCCATTGTCTGTAGGTGTCGGGGGGGGCCCGGCTCCTTCCTGGAACAGGGACATATGACATATGAATAGACACAGGCAGGGTTGCATGAATACTAGTCGCTTGCCATCACACTCCTTTCCCGTGATAATGTAAAAACCCCAGTTTTACAGAGATCACATTCAGGTGTGTGAGTATTGACCTTAGCCCCTGAGTAAAAGAAGAGTTGTTGATGGGCAGGTTACGCCGCCGTCACCCAAGCCTCTTGTATTACGGGGGTGTGGTCAAAGCTCTTCGCTGTGATACCCTCCCCCTAAATTGTGGGCGGAACAAGTGGAAAAATAAAAACAAAGTAAACAAGAAAGAAAAACGTTAGACAAAGTCGTCGTCCGAATCGCTGATATAATCAGGATCGGAGTTCAGTGGGACCGCGGCCAGGTCCGCCTCAGGGTCTCTGTGTTGAATGGACACAAAGTGAGTGGATATCATTTTACCAACGGCCCGAAACACCATGGGTAATACACATGAAAATAAAATCATAACGGTCAATAGGGCTAAACCAAGATTAATGAGCACACTTCGCCAGGAGGACAGGAGCCAGTCCAGACCGTGAGGAGTGTCCGTGACATTGTCCGCTTGCATGGCGTCCCGGAGTCTAGTCAGATTGGCTATGCCCTGTTGGATAAGACCTCCGTCCTCATCGTTGGCCGGAATATATGTACAGCAGGACGACCCGATGATCGTGCATACGCCTCCCACAGACGCGGTCAGGTGGTCCAGGACCAGCCGGTCGAACAGTGCCGCCTTGCAGTCAGTGGCACCGCTCCCTATGAGCGTGTGTGGAGCGTTAGTGGTCATGGCGATGTTTGGTCTTGGAGCGGCAAGACTCTATTTGCGTTGAAGCCTTGGCCTCAGCACTCGGTTGGGCAGAGTGCTCGGGATTTGGGGTGTGGCCTTGGGGTCCGGGGGGTGGGGAGTTGGGCAAAGGGGGGTTGCCTCGGCAACGCTGGGATCCTCTGGGTGTTGTTGTTGGCCTGCTTCACCGATGGTGGCCGCACGCCGGCCAACCTCTTCAGCGTAGGGAGCCGCGGATGGGCCTGGTCCGTCCGCGCCCTCGGTGTCCTCGTCTATGGCCCTCAGTGGCAGCACCGCACGACAGTGGTTGGCGTGGATCCAAGTTGTCCTCTCCGCGACCTTAACGGCAGTGTCCGTCACCAGGAGGGCGAGGAATGGGCCGAGCCAGCGCTTGGACCGCCAATGCTTTCGTCTCGTTTCCTTCATCAGGACCCAGTCGCCTGCGCAGCCTGTGGCAGGGCGCTCCTGACCTGGGCAGAAATAGAGGACAAAAGTGCATTAATTTCCTTACAATAGGACAGCATGTCGTCATCACACAAAGAGGTGCTTGGCAGATCTCTGTTCGGGGGTCCCGCGCCCAACGTGGGGCTAGCGGCAGAGCTTTGAGTGCCATTCTCTCGCTCGCACGTGCCTCCGGACCAGGGGGCGTAACTGCAGTGTTTACGTATATCAATGCCCAGAAATTCACCCACTTCCTCAATGACTTTTGCTACAAAGTGACTCACCACCGCGTTGCTCGTGGCGTGTATGCCTGCAAATACTTCAGTCCATTTGGACCAGAGATCCGCCAGACCCAGACAGTATTACTTACCTTGGCATGGTGTGAGTTCAACAAAGTCCCTTTGGACATGTTGAAATGGGCGCAGGGGCGGAGGATGAGCAGCCTGTTGGATACTTTTGGGACTTACCTGGGTTGTGCGCGGGGCATATAGCGCATGTTTGGCTGAATCTCTGTGCAAATGCCGTAAACCCCTTTGTATACCAATTTTGTGTGATTAAATCACACATCATCCCTCCTTTTGAGGCATGGTCTCGACCATGTGCTAAAATTGCAAACTGTCTGAAGAAATGCCGTGGTAGGCACGGTTTGCTGTCTGGTCCCAGCCACACACACCATGCCGTCGTTGAGCCCCATTCCCCTCCCACAGCAGCGTCTCTGCTGGAGTAGAAAATATCAACGTCTTGAGTGAGGTAGTGTGTGTGTGTGTGTAGAGGTGCGTATGCCGCTGCCTTGTCCGCACGCCGATTCCCTGCAGAGATGGGATCAGTGGCATTAGTGTGGGCCTGGCATTTGCATACAGCGATCTCTAAGGGCAACATTACAGCTCTCAGTAGACGTTCAACCTGTGTGGAATTAAGAATTGGTTTACCATCAGATTTCATAAAATTGCGGTGTTTCCACAGTGCTTCCCAGTCGTGCACCACAGAGAAACCATAACGCGTATCACAGAATATGTTAACCGTTTTGCCCGCTGCCAGCCCCGGTGGGCGCGACCAGTTCAGCGGTTTGTGCTGAATGGTAGTGGGGCAAACTACCAGAGTCTATAGTATCAAAATCAGAACACACAGCATAGCCGACTCGGTTCTTCCCAGTGTTGTCACGTGACGCGGCTCCGTCTGTATATAAAAAAATCAAGTCAGGATTAGTCAGAGGCACCTCTTTCAAGTCTGGCCTGGGAGTGCATATCTGTTCTATTGTGGCGATACAGCAGTGTGCCTCCCCTTCCTCTGGCGTGGGCAGCAGCGAGGGGGGGTTCAGCTGTGTGCATCCCTTCACCGTAGTTCAAAGAGCACCGTGTTGTACCCCAGCCAACGAGCCGCAGAAAGGCGAGAGGCCCTCTGCTCTAACAGGATCAGGGAAACAGCATGGGGCACAAGCAAAGTTAGTTCAGTGTATCCCACAAGGTCACGTGATGCTAGGGCCGCTTTCTCAGCGGCAGCCACAGCCCGCAGGCAGCGAGGCAACCCTGCTGCCACGGGATCGAGTTTTGCTGAGAAGTAAGCAGTGGGTCTCAGTGGCCCTCAGTGAGGCTGCAAAAGTACCGACTGTTCCGTTCATCTCCAGTTGCTTTTCTCCCGGATCGTCCTCAATTCATATTGTGGGCTTTTGTGCCAAAGTGGAGGCTCATTTCCTCCTGATCCATACTACTGTCATCCCTGGAGCAGGGGTAGTTTATCTCTCATCTGAAAAAGAAATATCAGAACACAAAAAAAACACAAAAAATGCCCACTTTCGCTTGTCAATCTTTTTCCCAATTGGGCAAAACATAACTGCATTGACAGACGGTGTGTGGCATCAGGGCGGAGGCTGTAGCCAGATACAGAACAACAAAATGTATGTTACTAATTTTATACTCCCCTAAATGTGAGTTTACGAACCAAAGTTGTCCTTCAACCAACGACAGCTCACTGCGGTTGGACCGAATCACTGTCAGGGCAAACAGCAGAGTGAGGAACTCCCAATATCTTCAGCGAGGTATTTCATCTCCGAGTACTTTCCGCAGAGTACTTTTCTCAGAGTACTCATCCCAGAGTACTCTCACTTTTACACCTGTTCAATAAAGGTCGTTATCTTTGAATCTCTAGTACTTACACCGTATGCTGTTGACAAAAAAGAATTATTCCATGATCACATTAAAACATTACAGACACATTTGTTATTCCATGATTCCGTTCAGCATTCCTCATTTCACTCCACACTCACATCACAGTCACATCACAGTCACATCACAGTCACATCACAGGCCGATTCCCCACGTTAGTATTGGTCCAGAATTTGTTAAGGTCAGCGTAGTGTACTTTGACATGACACACAAACATATAACATACACAAAACATATAACACACAAACATGTAACACACACAGAAGGCCTGTACTTTTAACTTTGTTATATTTTTCCATGTCCAATTCCAATTGTCTCATGAGCTATTTCTTATTGTTGCAACTTTCAGAGCCTGTAGAGCTTTAAAAGAGTTTTCCTAAAAGGATCCATTTCCAACTTTAGTGTTTACCACGTGGTCTGTATTTCGGGCTTATCAACAGTGTCCCCTATATCTCTAATGAGCTCTTGTCACCTAAAAAATGTTTATTTTCCTTATTTATTTTTTTTTTTTCAATAAAGCCCGGATTCATTAAAAATGTAAATAGTCTCAAACTTTACTTCACCTTTGAGTGGTGCTATCTCAATAAACGTACTGTAGCCTACCTACACTGCAAAAAACTGTTTATTTTCACTTATGTTACTTAGCAATCTCAGGGTTTGGTTTTTTTTTTTTCAATAAAGTCTTTGGTGAGGTCTCTGAGCCGAATGTGAACCCAGGTTTGGTCAGTCGCGTTCGGTGACGTTTCTCCGTGCCCGCCTCTGCCGTCCGTGCCCGCCTCTGAGTCCAGACTGGCCCCGTGTTAGCTTGAGCGTTCCTCTGCCTTTAACGCCTCCTCCGGTAACAGTCCTTCGACCCATGTCGAGCACACAGTCTTTCCGCCGGGCTGTGGAAGTTTTTCAAAGTCCGCAGGAGGCCCAGGTAGCCCAAAGCGTTAGCATGTGGTCCATGAGGGTTGGTGAATAACCCAAACGTGCCGGTCACAATGGCTTCTTCTGTTTGCGGTGCGGGAACAACTTTCAAGGGGGTTTCCGCGGGTGCGTTTGGTATATCACGCTGCCCCCTCCGTGGAGAACAGTCACGGGATTTGGAGCAGTTTCTCTCTGTGCTCCAAAGCAGTTGTCGGTGTCTCACATATTTGTTTCCCTCGCTTCTTCTTCTGTGGTTTCCTGAGCGTGTGTCTGTTTCCGCCTCTTCTTCTTCTGCGGTTTGGGCCCACTTCTCGCGGGGTCTCAGCTGGAGTCGGGCGCCGCCCCCTGTGGTTGGGGCTGGGGGCCTGGTGCTTTGAGGGCAGAGGACAGGGCGCGGAAGGAAAGGCGCGCCGCAGCCTAGAGGCTTCTACGGGCACGCCCCCCCCCCCCCCCCCCCCCCCCCCCCACCGGGCAACAAGAGGACAACAGAAGTTGCTTATTTATTTAACAACCCAACGCCTTGTTTGGGCGCGCTACCCACACACCACCTTAGCATCCGGAGTTCCTGTGCCTCCCCTCGTCCCCCCCCCCCCCCCCCCCCCCCCCCCCCCCCCCCCCCCCCCCCCCCCCCCCCCCCCCCCCCCCCCCCGTCCCCGAGCACACAGCCCGCCCCCCGCCACTCTCTCCGTGTCGGTCGCTCGACGCTCGCGACCGCACCGTGTGTCGTGCGCCTGTGTGTTCTCCGCTTTGGTGAAAGGCGGAGGAGCTATTGTTTTTACATATTTCTTTCTCTAACCTCTTTTGCCGTGATATTCTTAAAACCAAGTATATTTTTTTTCTTCCCTTCTTCTAAATTATCACGCAGATGACCTGCACCATAGGCAAGCACTTCATAGCTTGCATCTGTAGATTGATTTTACCCATTTTCTCGTACGAACAATGGGCCTAACCCGCTTAGTCTCTCCCTGCTCTTACCCACTTTGGGGCGCTCCGTTCCCCCCCCCCCGCTGGTTCAACCAGCGAGCGCGCGTTCTTGAAAACGGAGCGGTTCTGGCTGAAGACACTCAGAGATTCCAGGGTCGCTTACAATGCGATACTAACGCGCAGCCGCTAGCTTCAATCTAGAACAAAAAGCCCCCCAAAAAATCCCGCACAGACTATGCTGTGGCAATGAATGAAATACCCCAAAAATACATAAATAAACAAATCCCCGTGTCGACTTAAGGGCTGCCCTGGGCTCGTTACGCAGATGAAAAGACAAGAACTCACCAGATTAGGTTCTTTTTGGTCTTGTGTGGCAAAAAAGGATTCCTTCCGTGCGCGGGACGAGCGCGCCCTCCTTTGTCTCCAAAAAGGAACAGAGGCTGGTGATCCAGGTCGGCCAAACAAAGCCGCTCGTCCCCCGCCGAAAGTATCCATGCCAAGACATGTCAGCAACGCCAAATTGTTAAGGAAGTTTCTACCCAATGAAGGGAGAAAACTCAAAGGTCTTTGTCTTATCAAAAGCGTAAGTTTATTGTTAACATACGTACGGAGAGTCAGCACATACACAAGGCAGCATGTACTAGCTCTGAGGGCAGAGCCCCAAGTTTCCTGTATACAAGACACACACGAGAGACAGTCCCGCCCACAACAGATTGGAGGGGGCCACCCGTGAGGAGGCGCATGGGGAGCGTTTGGCGCCGTCTGGGAACGAGGTGCGAACAGACAGACAATGGTCTAAATGCAGGTCATACAGATGCAAGACACGGAAGACACAAGGGTGTGACAGACAGCAGGACGTAGAAGATGCACACATACAGACCGATAGATATGCAAGAGGCGAAAGGGAGGACAGTGATTTGCGCCATTGTCTGTAGGTGTCGGGGGGGGCCCGGCTCCTTCCTGGAACAGGGACATATGACATATGAATAGACACAGGCAGGGTTGCATGAATACTAGTCGCTTGCCATCACACCTCTTATTTTGCCTAATGTAAAACTTTTATATTTTTTATTATTATTATTTTCAAGATGGAGATTTTATACTTGTTATTGATGCTAGAATTAGAAATGTAGTTTTATTGTAATTAGTATACCTATTGTTCACTTCACTTGTGCCGTGTGCTCCTCTTTCCTACTGTTATATAACTTGTGATGCAACACTGGAATTTCCCCACTGTGGGACAATTAAAGGATCTCTTAATCTTAATCAGTTGGGTAAAACTAACCTTTCTGGGTCGGAACTGTGCCCATGTACCCCATTAGTGGATGAACAACGCTTGGTGAATTCTGCTTCACAATGAAGAATAGAATAGTTCCAGAATAGGATTTCCTATTTCTTAAACAGTTTTTAGGTAAGAATCTATTATGTTATTCATGATTGTTATAGCGCATTTCAGAAAACTGATAGAACTGATCAAAAACATTTTCACTTGTGCATGCATGCATTTTGGCCTCTGTCACATTCAGTTCAGATCAGCTTTTTCAGACTAAAGTCTTAAGTCCACTCACTCAGCTCTCAGCCCAATGTGTCAAATACTCACAGGGATCTTTCTGTGAGTATCAAAAGATGACATGTTTTATAATATGATGAAGACAACATGCTGTGGTCTGATTTGTTCACAATATTTACATTTACAAGACTCTTTCTGTCTTTCTTTCTTAATGTATGATAAATGACCATTCCCCTGTTTAAGACACAAACCGTCATTTTTCACCTTTCCAAGAAATATGGTGACACTGAGTCGCACTCCACTGCCCACTATCAGCTTTATGTACTGAACCATTTCTTTTCTCAGAATGAAAAATTAAACACTTCCTGGAGACTTTTGACATCCCGGTCAATAATGTTAATATTGTGCACCTATGTGGGACCAAGTATTGATTTCTGGCCATATATCATTTCACCATAAGCTCTGATGTGTTATCAATACAGTAGTGTCGCATATCAAAAATCCTTTAAAATGACGTGATGAGAGCTTTGGGAGGTTAGACCAACAGACACAGCTCAACAAGGCAACAAAAACCATTTGTAAAATGGGAAAATATGTTATTAATGACAGGGAAAAGAACAGTTGGTTAACAGAATGAATCTTGGGTAACAAGACAAGTTACCAGGGACGATTCATCACTCTTCAGGTCCAGACAGGTGTAGACTGTGACCTAATAAGGGGGAGGACTCCAGGTGAAGAAGCAGGATTGGTCAGGAGGGAAGTTGCTCCTCCAATCACAGCCTGTAGCAAAAGCCAGCCAGGAACCTGTAAATCTTTTCTTGCATATGAAAAGGCAGGGTGAACAACACAAGTACCTTTTTTCAAAACCAAGTATTAAAAAGTTATCTTCCTTATGGTCCCAGTTGTAGCTTTTGTGTGGCATTTCTTTGTCGATATAGCAAGTGGGTCTCAGAGGAAGTAAGAGTTTGACCAAAGGTGATGTGTTGACGACTGAGCCTTTCTTCAACATTTCTGTCGCCCGTGAACATAAGAAATGTTGTTTTCTTTTTCCTGTACATAACAGTTGTTGTTTGGCAGGTGGACTCCATGGCGGGGATGACCTCTCAGCCCAGCATGGGAGCCATTGTGGCCTGCGCCAAAGGAACCAAGCTGGACACTGGTATGATACAATTATAGAATAGTACTTGTTTGTGAGACTTGCAGTTATAGAAAACATATCCAAGTTATAAAGTTAACTTTTGTAAAAGTACCGATCTGTAGGAAAAAGATATAAAAAATGCATTGTGCAAAAACGGGAATACACATTTCACCTTGGACTCCAAATGTTATGGCAGCAGTGAAAATTAAAACCATACTAATGTGTTGTGCAAAAGTTTGGGCACCCCTATCAATTTTATGTTTTTCCTTTATATGTCATAAGTTTTTTGGATAAGAAATGTCAGTTAGATATATCACGCAGGAGATAAACACCGTGATATTTTAGATGTGAAATTAAGTTTGTATCATTTACAAAAAGTGCAGGAATGATTTAAGCCTGATCAAATGATCAAGCCTTTGTGATCTTTGGCTCAAACCTCCAATCAAAGCCTTGTGAGAGTTTTTATCAATGCATTTCTTGTGTCTGACCTGACTTATTATCTGATTGGTGAATTCAACTGTTGTGTTAGGTCTTCTGAGATAACTACTGTAAATTGAATTGAATATCTGCAAAGTTATAGTTAGCCCCCAGTACTAACCGGGGCCTGCCCTGCTTAGCTTCAGAGTCTGACGACATCTGGCTTTCAAATGGTCAAATTCAGTTCAAGTTTAGAGCAGGCACAACAGTTGAAAGAAGGCAGTTACCATGGTTGTCAGTTTCTATCACTGGCATGTATTACAACTTGTTATAGAAGTCTATATTTGGCTGAACAGACCCACATGTTTTTGCCAAACTGAGTCTGGAATGTAGACTTTGACTGATCATTTGGTTTGGACTCAAGACTGACCAAAGCCGAAGGCACGGTGCTAATTGGGAAGCTTATTATGCTGGCCTTGAAATAACAACCGACAATAGACGATTCTTCTGTCATAACACTATATAGAAAAACTTCTTACATCCTCCTGGTTTTGAAAGTTGGTGAGATGAAGCTAGTTGCAAGAAGTGCTTTGAAATTCCAAGTCCTGTTGTTTATATAATATGTGGCTAGTTCTGCCAAATCTCAGTTTTTAAATGTGTGTGGTTTTCAATCCCTTAAAAAAGGAAAATGACTTTATAGATAGATAATGCCATCCCCCTAACACAATGAAGCCCAATAGGGAAGTGCTCATGGACGAACTCTCTTATTGACTTACATTGAAAACGTATCTGTGTTGTATAGCTCTCTATGACCGTGGTGTTTTTGTGTTATTGAATTTGTGAATCCAGATATGAGCCATAAGGATTGACTAATCATTTGCCTTTATTCTCCAAGGAAACTTTAGCTTTAGCCTTTGCAACCTTCTTTGCATCACATTTGCCCCTGTTTACTGCACAAAGCTAGTACTGCTGTCAGAACAAATGCCCATACAAGGAAATTGGATCCAGCACTTTTGCACTCGGTCAGCCCACTCCTGTACATGTGTTTTGTTCATGCGGTAAGAGTCTAAAATATTGTATTCTTCCCATTCCTTTCAAAAGCTGATACATTCTAAATAAAGTTGAACATTTTGCTGAAAATATATGGTAAAACTGTTAGATTGGTTATATATACAGTAAGTAGTACAGTAGCCTAAACTATCCATCCATCCATTTTCTTCCCCTGAATCAATTTCTGGGTCGGGGGGTAGCAGTCAGAGATGCCACCCTCCTGTAGCATCAGCCCTCACTGATCCTCCAGTAGGTGGTGAGTGCACAGGAGGGCTGCTGCTCTGTCTGTGACGACACAGCTCAAAGGCCAAAGCTCTACCAACTGAGCCACTGTCGCCCCTAGGCTAAACTATGATGGATGTAATTTATTTTTGAATTAAATGAAAAAAGCAATGAATCCAAATATCACAGTTAATAGCTTCAGGTTGGGAGAAACCAATGCATTTGGACATGATAAATAAGTTAATAAAGTGAGAGGAAGACATAGTGAAATATCAAGAGATATTGTTATCTTATGTAAGAGCCATTTGAAAATCTAAATGCATACTTCTTGTGATGAATACAAAAGATTCTCTCACAACTGAAAATGGACTTTTCACAGATTTTGTGCATATCTGAGTAATTCATATTCACCCACGTTTGCATCCCTCCCCCAGGCTCCTCTGACCACGGCCACAGAGACGGCTCTAATTACTTACTTTGTTTGCGGATTTTGTTTTCTGAATCTGTGGTTTGATGAGACCAGGTTTTACTGAGGGCTGAGAGTAGCTTCAGACTGCAGGACCGAATACAATGGTGTGGATTTCAACTGTACCAGAGATCATCATAAAGGGCCAAAGTTGTCATTAATAGAATTATGGTATGTCTTATTGCGTCACGTAATACAGATAATCTCATAGCCCAGACTTCCCTCTTCACTCACTCTTCCTTCAGCTCATTAAGGAGCTTGAGGTATCTTGAGGTATTCCCAGGTCAGTCTCTCCATCGTGTCCTAAATTAGCCCCTGGGTCTCCTCCCAGTGGGACGTGCCAAAAAACTTCTCCCCAGTGAGGCGCCCAACATTATGAAGGCTATAGACTGGGTTACACTGTCCAAAGAGGGCAGGCACCAGGCAGCCTGGTGGTGTGTATTTGTAATCTGTTGAAATGTCACCTGGAAGAGAAGGTAGTTTGGAACATGCATGATAATATTCGCTCCACGGTTCAGATCAGGTGCATGCAACATTAACAATTTATCCAATACAAATACAAATCAAACATAAACCAATACTAGTGGTGTTGTTGTTGATAGCCAGCTTGATTTTGTTGGAGGGCAGGTGACGAGACAACTCCAGAGATCATTATCTACCAGTTCATTATTTGATTAGATTCACTAAGCCGCCATTTTATTCCTAAGTCCGAAAGTTGTATTTACTGGACAGCCTATCGTCCACCACTTCTAGACACTTTTATGCTAAAATATCATAGTTAAAATAGTAAAATATTATAGTTACTATTTATTGACAAAGATGATGTGGACTTTTGTGTTTGATTTGAATTGGTCCAGGACAGTTACCAAAGTTACCAGGAAATCACTTTCATACATACTTTGGAATGTAGTGTTGTCACATGAATGCAACCAATTCATTCTTCTGAATATAACTAAAGCTTTTCAACATGCAGTGCTGTAGACAAAATGTTGATAATGATGAATATTGAATTTCTCAATTGTTTTCCCAGTAACACTAGAGAACGATATCCGTTTTGAATGTCATCGCTTCGTCTGTATGCAACTTTAATGGAAAAGATAAGTAGTCCATCTGTCAGGTCAGTGTGTAGTTAGTGTCTACATTTCTGCCGGGCTCCGTGCTGGCCTTATTGTTGTGTGGTGATCCTTAACAATCACATAGGGACAAATGCAGCCTCCAGAAGAAGCCATTCCTCCTAATAGGCCCTCTGCTTGTGCACTGTTATAGCCGCTGAGTGGTGAGTGAGATCTGTGGCTGGGGCTTTGGATCCAACACACTCCACTTCAATGAGGCTTATGTCTGCGCCACACAGTCCAGCGGCGACTGTACCATCTGTGCTACAGTCTTAATGACAAACTCTCAAAAGGCTAAAGAATGAAGAGGTTATGTTTTATTCTAGTAATATTTGATTGCCCCTCTTTTGACTCGAACAAACATCATTACCCCACGATTACTTTTAAGTAATGAATGCAATATTAATGTCAGTGCCGGCTGTTATCATAAGTTCTAGGTGGAGTTAAGTCATTTTGGGGTTTTGTTATATCATTTATTGATCTAAAATCATAACCGCTTAACGAGACAAAAAAAGGAAGTAATTTACCCACATATAGCTCAAATTTACATCAACTGCTAAACATAATTGAATCCAGTAAAGTAGTGCTAATAGCTACAACCAAATCCCCCCCAGCCCATTGAAAAGAGACATCCAAAAATGGAGGGAGGCGGGACTTACACCTGTCAATTCCAACAGACTGGATGAGACTCAGCAAGAAGGTCCTGAGTTCGAATCCCGGTCGGAACAGGGTCTTTCTGAGTGGAGTTTGCATGTTCTCCCCGTGCTTGTGTAGGTTACCTTCAGATACTCCGGTTTCCCCTACCACTAAAACATGCGCAATATTAAATCCTCCAGCTCCGGTAGTCCTGACCAAGCAAAGCCAATCTGGAGATGGGTTCCCGGGCGCTGTACTACGGCGACCACTGCATCTGACGTAAGCCTTAGCGGCATCCGGATGGGTCAAATGCAGACGATGAATTGCCCTACGGGGATCAATAAAATGCACCTTTACCTATACCTTTACCTTGAGACTCTCTGTGATCCAGATCTAACAAAAACCAGCCCAGCTTTAGCAAAAGTATCCAACATGATTATATTCTACTACTTATACACAACAATTATTTTCTCTGAAATGTAGAAAGATCAATGCAAACATTCCATTGTTGCAGTTATAATGTTTACTTTGAAATAAATCTATTTCATGACTTTACTTTACGAAGCAGATTTATTCCAAAGTAAACATTAGTACTGCATCAATAGAATGTTTGCATTGATCTTTCTACATTGTTGATAAGATAGTTTCCTAGTTTCTTTTGCATTGCATTGATCTATAAACTAAGGGTTAGGGTTTATTTCAAAGCATCGACATGACAACTTCACAGAACAAAGTATATTTGAATTTCAATCAGATTTTTTATGCTACTTTTTATACATACAAAAATACCTGTTCATCTTTTGAAAAGAAGCTGGATAAAGCTTTTCCAGTATGTCCCAATTGTTATTATAATTATTTGTGTATGCTTGGTCCTGTTATAAAGATAAAACTGACCTTTCTATCTTGAAATCCAAACTAAAACATTATTTTATGTTGTCCTATTTGAACTCTTCGATGGAAAGCCAAGTGTCCCCACAGTTACTGCAGCATTTTAACATTATTGGCTTGTAATCCTTGTTTAAGTCAAAAGGCAAAGCTGCACTGAAGCTTTTAAAAGTGTGAGCCTTGCGTGGAGCTCCCCTGGCCCAGGTCGGTGACAGAATATCAATTGTTGAGAGTACAGTGCGGAGAGAAAGCGGAAGACAAGGTCGTTACCGCAGAAGGCCTATTTTAATGTTTCAATATTCATCTGTGGTGAGCAGCTGCATGAGGCTGTGTTTGGGATGTCTCTGTCCCAGTGTGCACCGAGCATCCACAATCACTTCCACAATCACTTCCACAATCTCTAATTCTTAAATCCCAATTCCTTTTCTTTCTTTGTATTAACCCATTAAGGCCTGACCATAGACTGTATATATTAATGGACAGAGTCACGCCTATCTCCCCCGTTCTAACTAATGGGCCAAAAAATTTGCTCTACTGGAGCTATCCAAAATGGCCGCGAGTGGTCCCGCCCACAAGAAAATTATGAAAAAACGCATCCGCGGCGAGAGCTCCATTCATTTGAACGAGAGACTTAAAAAATTCACAGCAAGTAAACTAGAGTGGTCCAAAAAAATTCACCCCCCTCAGCATTGACACACTGTGGAACGGAGCTTTGGGCCAAGAGCCAACTTTTGGACCATCCTGTAAAGACGTTTTCCAGAGGTCTGCCAATGCTATATGTTAGCATTGGCTAATTCTACTTCTGGGTCCACCCCCATCGGCCCAGGGTGGTATTGCAAGCATGTCAGCGCACGTCATTTTGGCCACTTTTGAGCCGAAACCCGCCCCCACTGGGCCTGACACACCTGGTAAAACAGACCTGTAAAACCTAAGACCGTTTTTAGAACCACCCTCTAAAACCTGAAGTTTTCCTGAAATTCAACGTCTACAGAATGATTGATATCTCGGCCTCTGTAGCAGATAGAAACATATTTCCAAAATAATTTAAGAGCTGACACTTGTGGTTGTCAATAAGATTGGAGAGTATTATTATAAACCTTCAGTAGAATAATACAGAAAATATACAACTTCCACACAGGAAAGATAATATAACAACCAAAAATAATGTGGACTAACAAATATTTATCAACACAATAAGTTAACTATAAAATGTCTGAGTTCGCATATCCCCAGACATTTTTCGTCCCTGGTTTATCCTGATACATTTCATTGGTCAAGAGAATTGAACAATGAAGAGAATTGGTCAATAAAGATAAACAGACACGTCCGCTTTCCCTGCCATAAAGGTAGAAGTGCGCAACAGCAATCCCGACACGAAAGGTAGAAATGCGAGAATGTGTTCCCGGCCTCAATGGGTTAAAAAAGACGTATTATGCATTCTTTGGCTATTAAAAACAATATTGAGACTTTGTCAAATCCCTGTTCACGCCTTTCTTCACAATATTGAAGTTTTTTTTTCTTTTCATGTTTTAGGTTGTGGAATAATCTACTTTCAATAGAAAATAGTTATACTTTTCTAAATTACCGGTTTTGTTGACTTGTAGGAGCTCTTATTTTGGGTATTGTTTTTGTCCATGTATTTTTTAGATTAGCTTGGATTCAGTTTAGTGGCGTTATGGGGATACAAGTGGACAGTACAGGGAAGCCCTATGGCTTTTTACCAGTTTCAAGGAGATTTAGTAAGTAAGTAAGTATTAAAAGTTGTTATTTTATTTACTTTTAAATGTTTAATTGGCCTGGCCCCCTCCTTCCTCTGTGATCTTAATCTGCCCTATGTTCCCTCTCGTGCCCTCAGGTCAGCAGATCAGCTGATGCTGGTGTCCCTAAGACACAGCGTAAGCTTCGTGGTGACCGAGCCTTTTCTGTTTCAGGTCCACGTCTTTGGAATCAGTTACCTATTGAGATTAGACAGGCTCTATCTCTGCCTGTTTTTAAGTCACTTCTTAAAACATATCTTTTTTCACTTGCTTTTGATAATGTTTGATCTTAAATAATATTGTTTTTTTTGTATATGTATTTTAGTCTATGTGTTTGTTTTTTGTTTTTCTTTGGCTGAACTGTATAACGTTTTTAGTGCTTTATAAATAAAGCTGGTATGTTATGGTTTGGTAAGTAATCAATCAATCAATCAATCAAAGTTTATTTATAAAGCGCTTTTCATACAACAGATGCAACACAAAGTGCTTTACAGTTTGGCTAAAAAACAATCCTGCCCATGCCCTCCCCCCGACCGCCCAACAGACCCCCCCACACACACACACGCGCACACACACACGCACCGATAAAACAATAAAACAATAAGAGACTTGGCAGGGTTCAGATGCAACCGGCTAATGTAAGTAATTAAGTAATGTTTAGTATATAGCATATGTACAATAGGTCTGGCATGCGCCTCCTGTACTGGCGACCCTACTCCCATCTCTGTGTGGAGTGAGAGACAAATGCCCACAATTGTAAATCGCTTTGTGACTCTGGTCTGTGAAAGGCGGTATATAAATAAAGATTTTCTTACTTACTTACATTTTACAGACCAAGGTCACCCAAAGCGCATTACAATGTTCAGAAACCAGATATTTTTCCATTCACACAAGGTGATGACGGAAGTGAGACGCCGAGCACACTGGTGCATTAAAGCTCCCATTCAACTCCATCCATTCAATCATTCATTCATATTAAATTTGTATAACATATCTTAAGAAATTTGTTTTTTGTTGTTAAAAAATTTAACACAAACCCATGATGCATCCCAGTGATTATTTGAGGTTGTTTGGTCTAAAGTTTGGTTATTATAATTTATAAATGATCCTACTATTAGACTTTCAATTTTGCAAAGCCCATGCGCTGCTGTGAGTGGCCCCTCCCACAGGAAAACTAGAAACTGCTACTGTGACCGTGCCAGATCACTTGAAGAAATGGCCCAAAATTATTTTTGGGCAGAAGTTTTATTTTAGCTATTGGAACACTAACATCATACTATAACAGGACTGAGACAGGAACTTATAGATAGAAGGGGCGGAGTTACATGTTTTTACCAGTAGTTCCTGATGGTAGCGTGGATGGATCTACAACTCCAGGTCTGTTTTGGATGATGAAACATGGTTAACAACTCCAACAAGTCGACTTAGCAGAAAGCTCCTCCTTTATATGTGCGTGGTCTGCAGAGTGCAGGGCTGTCTGACCTCCTGTTTACTACACTCATTCATTTCTGTGTCTCGCCCCGTCACTACGAGTGCTACAAAGTACTAATCAGCTTCTTCTCACTCCTCTACCCGTGAGTTTTTTCCCCATCAGCCCCTGCTCTCGCTGCCTCTCATCTCCTCCCTCTCACTCAGCTGCAAAGCAATTAACTGCACTTTACTGAAGCTGCCTCACAAGTGCTGTATAGGCTCCGGTTTGGTGCAGGCGGAGCAAGTTTCTCCTTTATGTATTATTTTCACTGGGGGGAAAAGCATTTAGACGTGACTTTAAGCATGCCAAACATTTGTATCCATTCTTTTCTCTGACATCTGCAAACTGCTTCTTGAAGTAGTAGAAGTCGTAGTAGTAACTTCCATCAATTAGCCAATAGTGCAGTGCCCATCTATCTGTAGCAGGTCCAAATTCCAGCTTCTGCCACATAACTATCCTAGTTCACATAGTCATCCAGCCAACTTCAGGCTCTGCCAATATCCACAGGTTGTATCTCGTGAAGCTTAGAACCACTTATATCCATTTGTTGTGAGTGTCGTTGTTGTGAAGGCCACAAATGAACCTGAAACGCTCATAAGTGGCTTCCCTGCAAAGATTTACAGAGTTGCAGAGGCTGGATTCTTAGTTGAAGGAAGTTTTTAGTGCCTGGACGCTATGGACCTTGTGGGGCGGCACAGTTGTTAGCACAGCAAGAACGTCCTGGTTTTGATTCCACAAAATCATACTTTCATTGACTTTGTTTCACACACCATATTTTTTTTGTGTGATCATGGCACACACACAATGTATTACAATGTATTCCTTATTGCAGCTACTAAGGAAGTCATTGAGCCAACTCCAGCTCCGTCAAATGTGGCTCAACAGGGAAGAATGTGGCACCTCATTATAAAGTTCAGAACATCCCGAGTTATTGACCCATGGACGGGTGGGAGAACTACATTGGCCCTCTTACTCCCTGACCGTGACTCTATCATCCTGTAGTATAATCTATATGAAATGTTTATTCATAACAGATATATTCAAAACAATCCTCCCCCCTTGGGCCAAGTATCATCAGTAAGGATTTTAATTAATTCTGTCCAATCAGAAACCTGTGGTGGCGGGGCTAATTGGTGCTTGCAATCTAAAAATGTCTCTCCATCTTCACAATTTGAAAAGTAACTGACCTTCACTTTAAGCATGAGACATCACCATGCTAATGTGATCAACGGACGGATATTCTGCCTTGAATTATAGATATATAGATGAAGGATTTTATTTCTAGCACTCGGTCCTCTTACGGTGACTTTCAAACAACATTTCATCTTATCAGTGATGTTATGTCTCGGCTTCAAAATCGGGGTCAAAAAAATGTGTCAATTGGATCTGTTTTTTACCTTGATTGAGTATGTACAAATTAAGCCAAAACTCCTCTAGATTATATTTCTAGTCTATCTTATCTTATTTATCCTTTTACTTTTTCAATGGGACCCGCACACTTGAATCCAAAGTTGGTCCCACTACCACAACACATGACATCACAGTGATCTCTGAGCTTTCTGAGACCACACAAAATCCTGTTTCCACCAGCCCTATACTCTGCTCTACTCAGTTCTATGTTACCTGGTTGCGTTTCCGTTCATCTTCAGTATTAGGTACTGTATGCTTGCAGCCCACCCACAACAAACCAGGATCCCGGGAAATTCCTTTGTAAACATGGCTTCCAGCAGGAGTATAACCAATCACTGTCAGAGCACTTTAGTCCCAGCTCGGCCTGGTTAGAGCCAGAGCCAAGCAGGTATTTACGAACCTGATGCCGGTTAAACAGGGCCGGTTGAAAATGCTACCAATCTGGGTTGAGCAGAGCAGAGTAGAGTAGAATAGGTGACAGGGGTGATTCAACATTCAATGATATTTTTGGACATTGGTCTTTTGCCCCATTTGGCCCAATGGCTCTATGTGTCATTTATCATTACATTCTCTGTTTGAACAGTGAATCGACAGCTTTGTAAAGTCCTCAAAGATTGACTGCGGAACCTTCCGCAGTCAACCATTGGTTTTGTATTTCTTTATTCCGTCATTTTTTTTTGACACGTTTCACAGCTTTCACATTTTCAACAATTTCCACAAGTTATACATCAAAACGTTCCACATGTTTGGGAGATTATTGCTATTACTTTTGGGACTTCAGCGATTTCCGGTTTTTCCGCAATCGGACAAAAATCTGCATTGAGAATTCTGCAATGCATTTTAATAGGCCCATGCATTTTAATAGGACTTCAGCTCTTTCAGACATTTCTACAGTTTCAATGATTCAACAGTTTCAAGGATTCAACAGTTTCAAGGATTTCAGCAGTTTCAAGATTTCAAGAGTTTCAAGGACTTCAACAGTTTCAAGGACTTCAGCAGTTTCAAGGACTTCAGCAGTTTCAAGGACTTCAGCAGTTTCAAGGACTTCAGTGTAATCATGCAACCTAATAGGGATTTTTCCATGTAAACCAGTATAATGCAACTTAATAGGGATTTTTCCATGTAAACCAGTATAATGCAACTTAATAGGGTTTTTTCATGTAAACCAGTATAATGCAACTTAATAGGGTTTTTTTTCATGTAAACCAGTATAATGCAACTTAATGGGGATTTTTCCATGTAAACCAGTATAATGCAACTTAATAGGGGTTTTTACATGTAAACCAGTATAATGCAACTTAATAGGGTTTTTTCCATGTAAACCAGTATAATGCAACTTAATAGGGTTTTTTCCATGTAAACCAGTACAATGCAACTTAATAGGGATTTTTCCATGTAAACCAGTATAATGCAACTTAATGGGGATTTTTCCATGTAAACCAGTATAATGCAACTTAATGGGGATTTTTCCATGTAAACCAGTATTATGCAACTTAATAGGGATTTTTCCATGTAAACCAGTATAATGCAACTTAATAGGGATTTTTCCATGTAAACCAGTATAATGCAACTTAATGGGGATTTTTCCATGTAAACCAGTATTATGCAACTTAATAGGGATTTTTCCATGTAAACCAGTATAATGCAACTTAATAGGGTTTTTTTCATGTAAACCAGTATAATGCAACTTAATAGGGTTTTTACATGTAAACCAGTATAATGGAACTTAATAGGGGTTTTTACATGTAAACCAGTATAATGGAACTTAATAGGGGTTTTTACATGTAAACCAGTATAATGCAACTTAATAAGGATTTTTACATGTAAACCACTATAATGTAACCTAATAGGGGTTTTTACATGTAAACCAGTATAAAGCAACTTAATAGGGATTTGTACATGTAAACCAGTATAATGCAACCTAATAGGGATTTTTCCATGTAAACCAGTATAATGCAACTTAATAGGGATTTTTCCATGTAAACCAGTATAATGCAACTTAATAGGGTTTTTTTTCATGTAAACCAGTATAATGCAACTTAATAGGGTTTTTTACATGTAAACCAGTATAATGCAACCTAATAGGTTGCATTATACCACCAGACCAAGACCCAAACGAAGACTCAGACCACCACCAGATAATGACCACAGACCAGGTTTCCTTAGTTACAGGAACCAAATTGTTTCAGCGGTGAGGGGATTTTTCAGTTTCAAGGACACTTTCAATACATTCAGTAGTTTCAAGGATTTCAGCTGTTTAAGAATTTAACCAGTTTCAAGGATATCAGGAGGTTCAAGGATTTCAGGAGTTTCCACACTTTCAACAGTTTCCAGGTTTAAAAAAGTTTCAAGGATTTCAGGAGTTTCAATGTTTCAACAGTTTCAAGGATTTCAGGAGTTTAAAGGTTTCAACAATTTCAAGGACTTCAGGAGTTTCAAATATCTATCAAGTATTTTAACAGTTTCAAGGCTTTTTAAAGGATTTCAAGGATTTTTTTTAGCAGATTTCCACATTAGATCTGTTCCGCAGTCAATCGCAATGGCTTCAGCCATTGCAAGTTTCTAGTTGTTGTGTGGTGATCCTTAACAATCACATAGGGACAAATGCAGCCTCCAGAAGAAGCCATTCCTCCTAATAGGCCCTCTGCTTGTGCACTGTTATAGCCGCTGAGTGGTGAGTGAGATCTGTGGCTGGGGCTTTGGATCCAACACACTCCACTTCAATGAGGCTTATGTCTGCGCCACACAGTCCAGCGGCGACTGTACCATCTGTGCTACAGTCTTAATGACAAACTCTCAAAAGGCTAAAGAATGAAGAGGTTATGTTTTATTCTAGTAATATTTGATTGCCCCTCTTTTGACTCGAACAAACATCATTACCCCACGATTACTTTTAAGTAATGAATGCAATATTAATGTCAGTGCCGGCTGTTATCATAAGTTCTAGGTGGAGTTAAGTCATTTTGGGGTTTTGTTATATCATTTATTGATCTAAAATCATAACCGCTTAACGAGACAAAAAAAGGAAGTAATTTACCCACATATAGCTCAAATTTACATCAACTGCTAAACATAATTGAATCCAGTAAAGTAGTGCTAATAGCTACAACCAAATCCCCCCCAGCCCATTGAAAAGAGACATCCAAAAATGGAGGGAGGCGGGACTTACACCTGTCAATTCCAACAGACTGGATGAGACTCAGCAAGAAGGTCCTGGGTTCGAATCCCGGTCGGAACAGGGTCTTTCTGAGTGGAGTTTGCATGTTCTCCCCGTGCTTGTGTAGGTTACCTTCAGATACTCCGGTTTCCCCTACCACTAAAACATGCGCAATATTAAATCCTCCAGCTCCGGTAGTCCTGACCAAGCAAAGCCAATCTGGAGATGGGTTCCCGGGCGCTGTACTACGGCGACCACTGCATCTGACGTAAGCCTTAGCGGCATCCGGATGGGTCAAATGCAGACGATGAATTGCCCTACGGGGATCAATAAAATGCACCTTTACCTATACCTTTACCTTGAGACTCTCTGTGATCCAGATCTAACAAAAACCAGCCCAGCTTTAGCAAAAATATCCAACATTATATTCTACTACTTATACACAACAATTATTTTCTCTGAAATGTAGAAAGATCAATGCAAACATTCCATTGTTGCAGTTATGTTTACTTTGAAATAAATCTATTTCATGACTACTTTACAAAGCAGATTTATTCCAAAGTAAACATTAGTACTGCATCAATAGAATGTTTGCATTGATCTTTCTACATTGTTGATAAGATAGTTTCCTAGTTTCTTTTGCATTGCATTGATCTATAAACCAAGGGTTAGGGTTTATTTCAAAGCATCGACATGACAACTTCACAGAACAAAGTATATTTGAATTTCAATCAGATTTTTTTATGCTAGTTTTTATACATACAAAAATACCTGTTCATCTTTTGAAAAGAAGCTGAATAAAGCTTTTCCAGTATGTCCCAATTGTTATTATAATTATTTGTGTATGCTTGGTCCTGTTATAAAGATAAAACTGACCTTTCTATCTTGAAATCCAAACTAAAACATTATTTTATGTTGTCCTATTTGAACTCTTCGATGGAAAGCCAAGTGTCCCCACAGTTACTGCAGCATTTTAACATTATTGGCTTGTAATCCTTGTTTAAGTCAAAAGGCAAAGCTGCACTGAAGCTTTTAAAAGTGTGAGCCTTGCGTGGAGCTCCCCCTGGCCCAGGTCGGTGACAGAATATCAATTGTTGAGAGTACAGTGCGGAGAGAAAGCGGAAGACAAGGTCGTTACTGCAGAAGGCCTATTTTAATGTTTCAATATTCATCTGTGGTGAGCAGGTGCATGAGGCTGTGTTTGGGATGTCTCTGTCCCAGTGTGCACCGAGCATCCACAATCACTTCCACAATCTCTAATTCTTAAATCCCAATTCCTTTTCTTTCTTTGTATTAACCCATTAAGGCCTGACCATAGACTGTATATATTAACGGACAGAGTCACGCCTTTCTCCGCCGTTCTAACTAATGGGCCAAAAAATTTGCTCTACTGGAGCTATCCAAAATGGCCGCGAGTGGTCCCGCCCACAAGAAAATTATGAAAAAACGCATCCGCGGCGAGAGCTCCATTCATTTGAACGAGAGACTTAAAAAATTCACAGCAAGTAAACTAGAGTGGTCCAAAAAAATTCACCCCCCTCAGCATTGACACACATGTGGAACGGAGCTTTGGGCCAAGAGCCAACTTTTGGACCATCCTGTAAAGACGTTTTCCAGAGGTCTGCCAATACTATATGTTAGCATTGGCTAATTCTACTTCTGGGTCCACCCCCATCGGCCCGGGGTGGTATTGCAAGCATGTCGGCGCACTTCATTTCGGCCACTTTTGAGCCGAAACCTGCCCCCACTGGGCCTGACACACCTGGTAAAACAGACCTGTAATACCTAAGACCGTTTTTAGAACCACCCTCTAAAACCTGAAGTTTTCCTGAAATTCAACGTCTACAGAATGATTGATATCTCGGCCTCTGTAGCAGATAGAAACATATTTCCAAAATAATTTAAGAGCTGACACTTGTGGTTGTCAATAAGATTGGAGAGTATTATTATAAACCTTCAGTAGAATAATACAGAAAATATACAACTTCCACACAGGAAAGATAATATAACAACCAAAAATAATGTGGACTAACAAATATTTATCAACACAATAAGTTAACAATAAAATATCTGAGTTCGCATATCCGCAGACATTTTTCGTCCCTGGTTTATCCTGATACATTTCATTGGTCAAGAGAATTGAACAATGAAGAGAATTGGTCAATAAAGATAAACAGACACGTCCGCTTTCCCTGCCATAAAGGTAGAAGTGCGCAACAGCAATCCCGACACGAAAGGTAGAAATGAGAGAATGTGTTCCCGGCCTCAATGGGTTAAAGAAGACGTATTATGCATTCTTTGGCTATTAAAAACAATATTGAGACTTTGTCAAATCCCTGTTCACTCCTTTCTTCACAATATTGAAGGTTTTTTTTTCTTTTCATGTTTTAGGTTGTGGAATAATCTACTTTCAATAGAAAATAGTTCTACTTTTCTAAATTACTGGTTTTGTTGACTTGTAGGAGCTCTTATTTTGGGTATTGTTTTTGTCCATGTATTTTTTAGATTAGCTTGGATTCAGTTTAGTGGCGTTATGGGGATACAAGTGGACAGTACAGGGAAGCCCTATGGCTTTTTACCAGTTTCAAGGAGATTTAGTAAGTAAGTAAGTATTAAAAGTGTTATTTTATTTACTTTTAAATGTTTAATTGGCCTGGCCCCCTCCTTCCTCTGTGATCTTAATCTGCCCTATATTCCCTCTCGTGCCCTCAGGTCAGCAGATCAGCTGATGCTGGTGTCCCTAAGACACAGCGTAAGCTTCGTGGTGACCGAGCCTTTTCTGTTGCAGGTCCACGTCTTTGGAATCGGTTACCTATTCCAATCCAATCCAATCCACTTTATTTATATAGCACATTTCATAAACACAGTTTCCAAAGTGCTGCACAATAAAATACCAAAAATAGATCCATAGTAAGACAGTTAATAATAAAAAATCAAATTTGAAAAACCGTGTGTGCATATGTATAAACACAAAAATAACAATAATAAGATGAAATAAAATAAAATAAAAGGACCATACAACTCACGTAGTGTTAAAAGCCAGAGCATAAAAATGGGTCTTAAGACGAGACTTAAAACACTCCACTGAAGGAGCTGTTTTGACGTGGGGGGGCAGAGCGTTCCACAGCTTTGGTCCAGCCACAGAGAAGGCCCTGTCCCCCCGGGTTTTAAGTCTGGTCTTAGGCACCACGAGCTGGAGCTGGCCCTCGGACCTCAGCGCGCGGGGCGGGTGGTAAATTTGGATGAGGTCCGAGATGTAGGGAGGGGCCAGTCCATTCAAACCTTTAAAAACAAACAATAAAATCTTAAAATTGATTCTAAAATGAACAGGAAGCCAGTGCAACGAAGCCAGAATTGGTGTAATGTGATCGCGCCTTCTGCTTCCTGTTAAAAGTCGTGCCGCTGAGTTTTGGACCAACTGCAAACGGGAAAGTGCGTTTTGGGGGATGCCCGCATAAAGTGCATTGCAATAGTCCAGGCGTGACGAAATAAAAGCGTGCATGACCTGCTCAAAAAGATTAAAAGATAAAAAAGGTTTGACTTTAGATAAAAGCCGCAAATGATAAAAGCTTGATTTTAAAACGCGATTAATCTGCTTATCAAGTTTAAAATCACTGTCTAAGATGACGCCAAGGTTGGTGACTGTGGGGCGCACATGGTCCTTTAAGGGCCCCAGGTCAATGAGGGGGGGACTAGGGCCAAATAAAATAACCTCTGTCTTATTTTCATTGAGTTTAAGAAAGTTTTGAGCCAACCAATCCTTGACGTCACTCAGACAGTTGAGTAGAGGCGTCAGGGGGCTGTGATCATTTTTTAACAAAGGCATGTAAATCTGACAATCGTCAGCATAAAAGTGATAAGACATTCCATGTTTTTTAAAAATGTCACCAAGTGGGAGGAGGTACAGGGCAAAAAGCAAAGGGCCAAGAATTGAGCCCTGGGGAACTCCACAGTGCAAAGGGGCAGAGGTGGATGTGGAGTCCCCCAGCCTGACAGTGAAGGACCGCCCTGACAGGTATGACCTAAACCAGTCCAGGGCGGTCCCCCTGACACCCACACAGTATTTAAGACGATTTAAAAGAGTTGCATGGTCCACAGGTGTCAAACGCAGCAGTCAAGTCTAAAAGCACTAAAACAGCAGAATTTCCAGAATCTGCCAATAAAAGCAGGTCGTTAAAAACCTTTAAAAGTGCAGACTCAGTGCTGTGCAAAGCTTTGTACCCAGACTGGAAAGGGTCTAAAGTGCAATTTTCATTTAAAAAAGGTTGCAACTGGGAAATTACGCTTTTTTCTAAAATCTTAGAAACAAAGGGGAGTTTTGAAATAGGACGATAATTTGATAAGATTGAAGGCTCGAGTCCAGGTTTCTTAACTAATGGCTCTACTACAGCTGATTTACAAAAGGAAGGGACAACCCCAGAACACAGACTCGTATTTATTATCTCCTGAACAAAAGGTCCAATAGTTGTCCAGACCTCTTTAAAGAAGCGAGGTGGAACTGGGTCTGTGGGACTGGATGAAGGTTTTAGCTTGTCAACGATCCCTGTGATGACAGACAATGACACAGGCTCAAAGTGACTAAAAACAGAAGAGCACTGTGTGATTAGAGCATTGTTCAAAGAAGAAACAAAAGCCACCATGTTTACTCTAATATTCTCAACCTTAGTGGTAAAATAGACAAGGAACTTCTCACACATTTCACTCGTCATTTCCAAAGTAGTGGAAGGACTGGGGTTACAAACTAAACCAATAGTTTTAAAAAGAATTTGAGGTTTGTTTATATTTTCTACAACAAGATTAGACAAATACCTCGTTTTTTCCTTAAAAACAGTGCTTTGATAAGTGCTCCAACTGTCTTTATACATTTGGTGAGAAATCTCCAAATGGTCAGTTTTCCACCTGCGCTCAGCTCTACGACACTCACGCCTCGCAGTGCGTGTGACCTCGTTAAGCCATGGCTCCTGTTTAGGTTTAGGACGCACAGCTCTTAGTGGAGCGACATTGTTCAAAACACTACAACAGGTGGATATAAATGACTCCATCAATTCCTCAGAGTCCATGGAGAGGTTTCTAAAAGACTGTAAATCTACTGCTGCATTGAATGCAGTTGAAAAGGTCTCTACAGTTGCTGGCTTGATAGAGCGGCTATGATACATAGGACATATCGGTCCCATCTCATTTTGCAACATTAGCCCAAAAAGAACAGGACTGTGGTCAGAAAATACCGCATCCCCAACAGATATATCGACCACAGGAAAACCATAGGACAGCACAAGGTCTAACGTATGGCCATGTATTTGCGTGGGCCACTCACATGCTGAGTCAAATTAAAAACATCAACCAAATCTAAAAACTCTTGGGCCAAGGGCTTTGAAGGACAGCATACATGCACATTAAAATCCCCAACCAGCAACATCTTGTCATAACGTGTTGACATAAGAGCCATAAAATCAGAGAAGTCCTTGATGAAGTTTTTGTTGTATTTTGGTGGTCTGTACACAACAGCACACAACACAGGCTCAGTCTGACGCAGCTCAAAACAGCTCAGTTCAAACGAAGAAACAGGCTCCGGGGATAAAATCTTGTGGTAGAGAGAGTTCTTTAACACACAGTAGCTATGCCACCACCACGACCGGTGGCTCTTGGCACATTAATAAATGTACACTCGGGGGGTAAAAGCTCGGAGAAGGCAGCTGACTCACCGCTGTTGACCCACGTCTCAACCAGAAACAGTAAATCCAATGACTGCGACGTAAAAAAGTCTTGCAGAATAAATGTCTTGTTCACAATTGATCTTGCGTTCAGGAGTGCGCATTTCACAAAAGCCGTAGACCCGCAAGCCGCGGGATCTGCCCGGCTCAGTGAGCGCAGGTTTCCTGGAGTAACACCGCCAGTACCCCGGGTAGAACGAGGGCGCAGCGCACAGACATCCTCCTCCTGCTGTCCAAAAACGGGAACCAACCAGGAGCCGATGGACACAAGCTTGCGTCTGGACACGTAACGCTGAAGGCTGCTGCCATAGTCTGCTGGGACTATGTGGGATTTCACGGAGCCCGGAGAACACGCCAGCCAGGCCTTTAGCTTTACAAGCCGGCCGACCTATTGAGATTAGACAGGCTCTGTCTCTGCCTGTTTTTAAGTCACTTCTTAAAACATATCTTTTTTCACTTGCTTTTGATAATGTTTGATCTTCAATAATATTGTTTTTTTTGTATATGTACTGTATTTTAGTCTATGTGTTTGTTTTTTGTGTACAGCACTTTGGCTGAACTGTATAACGTTTTTAGTGCTTTATAAATAAAGCTGGTATGTTATGGTTTGGTAAGTAATGTAAGTAATTAAGTAATGTTTAGTATATAGCATATCAATAGGTCTGGCATGCGCCTCCTGTACTGGCGACCCTACTCCCATCTCTGTGTGGAGTGAGAGACAAATGCCCACAATTGTAAACCGCTTTGTGACTCTGGTCTGTGAAAGGCGGTATATAAATAAAGATTTTCTTACTTACTTACATTTTACAGACCAAGGTTACCCAAAGCGCATTACAATGTTCAGAAACCAGATATTTTTCCATTCACACAAGGTGATGACGGAAGTGAGACGCCGAGCACACTGGTGCATTAAAGCTCCCATTCAACTCCATCCATTCAATCATTCATTCATATTAAATTTGTATAACATATCTTAAGAAATTAGTTTTTTGTTGTTACAAAATTTAACACAAACCCATGATGCATCCCAGTGATTATTTGAGGTTGTTTGGTCTAATGTTTGGTTATTATAATTTATAAATGATACTACTATTAGACTTTCAATCTTGCAAAGCCCATGCGCTGCTGTGAGTGGCCCCTCCCACAGGAAAACTAGAAACTGCTACTGTGACCATGCCAGATCACTTGAAGAAATGGCCAAAAATTATTTTTGGGCAGAAGTTTTATTTTAACTATTGGAACACTAACATCATACTATAACAGGACTGAGACAGCAATTTATAGATAGAAGGGGCGGAGTTACATGTTTTTACCAGTAGTTCCTGATGGTAGCGTGGATGGATCTACAACTCCAGGTCTGTTTTGGATGATGAAACATGGTTAACAACTCCAACAAGTCGATTTAGCAGAAAGCTCCTCCTTTATATGTGCGTGGTCTGCAGAGTGCATGGCTGTCTGACCTCCTGTTTACTTCACTCATTCATTTCTGTCTCTCGCCCCGTCACTACGAGTGCTACAAAGTACTAATCAGCTTCTTCTCACTCCTCAACCCGTGAGTTTTTTCCCTATCAGCCCATGCTCTCGCTGCCTCTCATCTCCTCCCTCTCACTCAGCTGCAAAGCAATTAACTGCACTTTACTGAAGCTGCCTCACAAGTGCTGTATAGGCTCCGGTTTGGTGCAGGCGGAGCAAGTTTCTCCTTTATGTATTATTTTCACTGGGGGGAAAAGCATTTAGACGTGACTTTAAGCATGCCAAACATTTGTATCCATTCTTTTCTCTGACATCTGCAAACTGCTTCTTGAAGTAGTAGAAGTCCTAGTAGTAACTTCCATCAATTAGCCAATACTAGTGCACTGCCCATCTATCTGTAGCAGGTCCAGATTCCAGCTTCTGCCACATAACTATCCTAGTTCACATAGTCATCCAGCCAACTTCAGGCTCTGCCAATATCCACAGGTTGTATCTCGTTGTGAAGCTTAGAACCACTTATATCCATTTGTTGTGAGTGTCGTTGTTGTGAAGGCCACAAATGAACCTGAAACGCTCATAAGTGGCTTCCCTGCAAAGATTTACAGAGTTGCAGAGGCTGGATTCTTAGTTGAAGGAAGTTTTTAGTGCCTGGACGCTATGGACCTTGTGGGGCGGCACAGTTGTTAGCACAGCAAGAACGTCCTGGTTTTGATTCCACAAAATCATACTTTCATTGACTTTGTTTCACACACCATATTTTTTTGTGTGTGATCATGGCACACACACAATGTATTACAATGTATTCCTTATTGCAGCTACTAAGGAAGTCATTGAGCCAACTCCAGCTCCGTCAAATGTGGCTCAACAGGGAAGAATGTGGCACCTCATTATTAAGTTCAGAACATCCCGAGTTATTGACCCATGGACGGGTGGGAGAACTACATTGGCCCTCTTACTCCCTGACCGTGACTCTATCATCCTGTAGTATAATCTATATGAAATGTTTATTCATAACAGATATATTCAAAACAGTCCTTCCCCCTTGGGCCAAGTATCATCAGTAAGGATTTTAATTAATTCTGTCCAATCAGAAACCTGTGGTGGCGGGGCTAATTGGTGCTTGCAATCGAAAAATGTCTCCATCTTCACAATTTGAAAAGTAACTGACCTTCACTTTAAGCATGATACATCACCATGCTAATGTGATCAACGGACGGATATTCTGCCTTGAATTATAGATATATAGATGAAGGATTTTATTTCTAGCACTCGGTCCTCTTACGGTGACTTTCAAACAACATTTCATCTTATCAGTGATGTTATGTCTCGGCTTCAAAATCGGGGTCAAAAAAATTTGTCAATTGGATCTGTTTTTTACCTTGATTGAGTATGTACAAATTAAGCCAAAACTCCACTAGATTATATTTCTAGTCTATCTTATCTTATTTATCCTTTTACTTTTTCAATGGCACACGCACACTTGAATCCAAAGTTGGTCCCACTACCACAACACATGACATCACAGTGATCTCTGAGCTTTCTGAGACCACACAAAAGCCTGTTTCCACCAGCCCTATACTCTGCTCTACTCAGTTCTATGTTACCTGGTTGCGTTTCCGTTCATCTTCAGTATTAGGTACTGTATGCTTGCAGCCCACCCACAACAAACCAGGATCCCGGGAAATTCCTTTGTAAACATGGCTTCCAGCAGGAGTATAACCAATCACTGTCAGAGCACTTTAGTCCCAGCTCAGCCTGGTTAGAGCCAGGGCCAAGCAGGTATTTACGAACCTGATGCCGGTTAAACAGGGCCGGTTGAAAATGCTACCAATCTGGGTTGAGCAGAGCAGAGTAGAGTAGAATAGGTGACAGGGGGTGATTCAACATTCAATGATATTTTTGGACATTGGTCTTTTGCCCCATTTGGCCCAATGGCTCTATGTGTCATTTATCATTACATTATCTGTTTGAACTGTGAATCGACAGCTTTGTAAAGTCCTCTGAGATGGCTATTTTTGTGATTTAGGGCTATACAAAAATGAATTGAATTGAATAGATGATAGCTGAACAGAGCAGAGCCAAGTAGGGCTGGTGGAAATGGGGCGTCAGATCCACCTCTGACAGAAAGAATCTCAAAGGGCATCTGTCAATAAGAATATTATCACTATTGAAGACTTTAACGGTAAGTCTACTGGAAGCCAAAACAAACGAATGAAGCTACCCGACACTCGGAACAGAAATGATCCTTTGTGCCTGCACTTCCATCTCTCCCAGTCACATTCATAAGTCTCCAAAGCCTTATACTTTATTTAAATGCGTAGCGCCGGCACATACGCAGTAATACTGTATGCGCTCCCCACACTCCTCCGGCTGAGTGATGGCGCGCATTAAGGAACATAGCTCTTTATTGATGCGCCATTCCAACTGCAGCCACAACGAGCTGTGCACAATGAACACAGCTCACGCGAGAACATGGCATCGATTACAGCACGTAAACTGTCCCATGTTCTGCAAATAGTGGCTGTTCTTCATCATAATTCTGGGATCATCGCTGCTCCTGTTGTACCACTCATCAGCGCTTCAGGGCCTCTATACAGTGTCTGTCTGCTTCTCACTATACCAGGGGATGGTGGATCATAACAGCAGTGTTGAAGTGTATTGTTTTTTTTTTTTTTGTTTTTTTTTTTTTTTGCAAGGCAGCCATTTTGAATCATGCACAAAGAACCTGGTGGCATGATTGTAAACCAGTGGGGGCAGGTTTTGGCTCAAAAGTGGCCAAAATGAAGTGCGCTGACATGCTGCAATACCACCCCGGGCCGTTGGGGGTGGACCCAGAAGAAGAATTAGCCAATGCTGACATATAGCATTGGCAGACCTCTCAAAAACGTCTTTACAGGATGGACCAAAAGTTGGCTCTTGGCCCAAAGCTCCGTTCCACATGTGTGTCAATGCTGAGGGGGGTGAATTTTTTTGGTCCACTCTAGTTTACTTGTTGTGAATTTTTGAAGTCTCTCGTTCAAATGAATGGAGCTCTCGCCAGCTGACGCATGCGCAGATGTGTTTTTTCACAATTTTCTTGTGGGCGGGACCACTCGCGGCCATTTTGGGTAGCTCCAGTAGAGCACATTTTTTGGCCCGTTAGTTAGAACGGCGGAGATAGGCGTGACTCTGTCCGTTAATATATACAGTCTATGTTGTAAACGTATATTTAGGGCTGTAATTAACCAGTATTTTTCATGATTAACTTTCAACTTCCATTTGCAATTATAAAACCCATTGGAGTATTTGAGCAAAAATATACAGTGTACACAATAGACAACAACACGCATAGGAAAGAAATTTAAACTGTGAAAACAATCACTAACTAATAGAAATAAAGTGCTAGATCAACATGTCGGAAAATGTTATTTTGATTTATTGTATTAAATTTAAATATTCCGACCACCATATTCTTCATCATTAGAAAACGTGATATTTTGCATACTTAGAAAATATCCCTGTCGGTCTCTATTCACCGTGTTGGGCTCAGAGCTGATTGGCTGAGTGAAGGTTGTCCTCTTTTTCAATTTTGTTCTGTAAATTCTGATCAAACAATTCATGCATGGGAAAACTATAGAACTGTTTTGAAAGGGAACGAGTAGATTTATTTTACGTTTTGTGGATTGAAAGTTTGGCACCCGAGCTATAATACAGTAAATAGATCCAGCTTTGTTTAAGGTATGTGAACAAGATAATTGTTCATCAGAATTTCCAAGGCCAAAATCAACATGGGTGTAATTGCTTAAACATTTTACCAGGTTGAAATATTGGCAAAACATTTATTGGGAATGTGTTCAAGCAGAGCGAGGTTTAATGAGGCCTGGATAATTGCGAGGTAGCAGGTTATCTTTATTTTACGGACGGCTATTAGTGGTGTTCTGTAGTGAATTTTCCCTCGGGGTCAGTAGCTGTTTTTAGAGGATAACATCAGTGTGCATAATTGACGATTGATTGATATTTTATACTTGAGTTTCTCTTTATTAATGCATAAATTGTTACAATCTGTAGTTTATATTGTATTATAAATATACACCAAGTTTTAATGGAAGTGATTAAGGCTTCCATTGGGCTCCAATTAATTCAAATAGACACTCCTAGACTCTCCGCTAACCACATACAGTATCTAAGGTCTGATTTCTGATTCAGTTTTGGAACTTAACAAAGCAAAACTAAAACAAAACTTGAGCGTTACATAATATTAAAATGTCATATGTATTTATTGTGTAAAGTATTGATGAGTAGTTAAGTCAACTGAAGACATTCTGGGGCGGGCGACTAAACCATAGACTGTATATAATGGATGGAGCTTATTTTTTCCACACAAAGTTTCGGACTTCTGGTTATAGAACTGTTCATGAGCTGCCCGGAGTGGTCCCTCCTGTAGGAAAACTGGATATAAAAAGTGTTTTCAGCAAATTGTGGCAGTTTCGGCGGGTAAACCGACCTGGCACCCTCCACAGCACTGACACGAGTGGAACTTAGCATTGGGCAAAGAGCCGTAATTTGAACCAGGCAATGTTTTGGACCAGGTTCTACAGGCATTTTTGACTCTACTGTGTATTTACATTTCCGCAGTCAGAACTACAGGCGCCAGATGGCTACATGCTTCTGATAGCCGTGATTGGACCGCCAACCTCTCTCACTGGACTACTATTTACAGACTTAAGAGGGGGCGTGGCAAATACTCATTCTAGCTTCAACAAATATTTAGTGATGAATAAAATGTAGTGTATAAGCATGTGAATTGGGTTGGATCTGGCTCAAATAACAAATTCCAACAGCCATTTTTCCTCATAATTCATGTTATTTCTACTGGTTTCAGATAGACATTCTTTTAATTGAAATAAAATTGGTCAACCATGGATCAATTACAGCTCGAGTACCACAGCTTTTTGGTTTTATGAACACATTGTCCCAACAAAATTAGATTGAATGATTTTAATCAGACCATCACATGAAAGATCAAGGCTATGCTCACACTCAGAGAGCAGCCGTCCTCCTGTGGACTCACCACCTGCAGAGGGTCAGTGAGGGGCTGGTGCTATGAGACTTGGGTGGCATCTCTGACTGCCACCCCCCTGACCCAGAAATGGATTAAAGGGTAGAAAATGGATGGATGGATGGACCATCACATGCGGCCTTCATTTTTTTAGAAAACTTGTCAACTTTTGCACGCTTGTAAAGGCCCTGGGAGTCACTATTTGACTTGTTTGGGCTGAGAGCCGATTGCTTTTTTCTTTTATACGTCTGAAAAAGCTGATCTATATAAGTGTAAGAAGCTAAAAACGACATACCTGCGAAAACCAGTGATAGCTGTTTTCAGAGCTAAGAACTACATGGATTTTATTACGGTTATTTTTTTCTTTTGGTTTCAAAGTTTGGGTATTAAAGCTGGAGTACCTTTCTCCCAACAATACAAATAGTAATTGTAAATTTGTATTTCCTGTGCCACTGGGACTTGTCTCACAATGACATGGGGTGACTCCAGTGAAAATCCATCCAAATCTCCTTTGCAGTGAAGGGAGTTAGTCGAACTTTGTGAGATGGTTTGTTTGTGAAAGAATGTTCGGTGCTTAATATTCATGAAAAGGTAAAGGTAGAGGGCTGTGCTATGTCAGCGGGGAGCAGAGCTTTATTGGCAGTCGGTTTGAGAGCAGAAGTCTTGCATTTTCACTCAATTTCCTGTTTGTTTTGCCTGCAAATGATCTCGATGCAAGCTGATGAGGGCTCACACAGCAGTACAACAACACGCTCGTGCACGTCTCACGCTGATATCGGCTCTAATTTCACCAAGGAGGTCCTAAATGAAGGATAGAGGAGTGTGCTGTCAAACTGAGAACTGAATGGGTCCTAATTACCGACTGGGGTGGAAGCCTATGGAAGCATCCTCACTACAACATGCACATTAATTTGTCATTAATTTCACCGCTCCAACGTTGGTCTCGACAAGATAACAGCCAGAGGAGGAAATATGAAGCGCCTACAACACCAGTTTGGGAAGCATTACTGGGTCAGGAATAGATTTATTGTGTTTTACAATTGCAGCCTCTATGGGGCTTTCAATGTGTTATGTTGTCGATAAGCTTAAGTGCCTAACTTCGAAACCACAAAGAGATCAACTATGATATAAGATTTTCACTGCATGCATTTTGGCCTCTCATCTTTTTCCTTTTTCAGACAGAAAAGTGAAACGGAGAGGCAATTCAGCTCTGAGTGTTGGAACAAACACAATGCATTTATAAAATAATCTAAATTTAGGTCCTTCAGCATGTCTTTCTAGAATTTGAAAACAAAAAGATTTGGAGGGTAATGGCAGAATATTTTGGAATTTAAAATCTAACCCAATCAATGTCAAAATAATTGTTTTTAGTAGTATTTGTCTTGTCCACTATTTGTCAACAGCCCAAGTAGCATTGTTATAATAATATTGGACGCTAGCAGCAGCAGCAGACGTACATAGTAGCATGACTAAAAGTAATTTCTTTAATAGAGTTGTGGAGGAACTTAAAGCTGCAATACCTCACTTTATTTTTGTATTCATTACGAAAATTCAATCCATATCCATGCAATGCATTGGGATATACAGTGCGTCCTTTTGAAGAATAAGTAGCGCTGGTTTGTGCTGGACTGTCATTTTATTTGATCAAGTTTTCGTGCAACAAGGAAGAGAAGATTCTATGGTCACGCCATCCACGTTCAAATACGTATCAAGTATTGTGAGAAGTGAGCTGCGTAAACGGCACATGTGCGGCTGAGGAGGAGGGGGGTAGTGGGGGGCGAAAGCTCCCTGAGTGCGGGGAGG
Source organism: Knipowitschia caucasica (assembly GCA_964034765.1). Lineage (NCBI taxonomy): Eukaryota > Metazoa > Chordata > Actinopteri > Gobiiformes > Gobiidae > Knipowitschia > Knipowitschia caucasica. The sequence goes on from OZ035841.1 coordinate 10,317,516, forward strand.
GGGAGCAGAAAGAGCGAGGCCAGCGCTCACATTCGAAAATTTAACAAAGTGAATTAGTGCAGCTTTAACTTGCAGCCCATAAACATATTAAAGCTGTGTTATCTAACGTTTTTCATAAATAGCAGATTGTGTCTGTCCCAACAGAAAAAGCGTCCTCTTTTCTGATTGAAAAAGCTGATCTAAAAATGTGACAGAGACCAAAAGATGAATGCATATGGAAACTAGTGATAGAAGCAAGCTGTTCTTTAGTGAAGAACAAGTTACATGGGTTTCATAGTTCCATTTGCAGTGGTTTGTTTATTAGGTACCCCAGCTTTAAAGAGCCACCAAAACACACTATATTATCCCTATGTCGTTTTGAGGCTAACTTTGTCACATTAGTGTAATTAGCATAGTTGATATTTGTCATAATTTCTGCCGCATTGCCATTTTGGTCCTGGGATTAGGATGATTTAAGTAATCATCTTTAGCACCTTACCATCCTCAGCAGACAAGGCACAGTTTTAATGAGTCTGACAAACGTTGACCGAATTCTCAAGTGGATTTTGTCTGCGTTTCTTAAAATGCAGAATTATACTGGCAAGCTGCCCATTTTTAACCCCAAATTTCTTCCTTCATAAAAATTTCAGCAGTGAGAATTTGGTCCGGTCGAATAGTCATGCTTGGAATTATGGCCTTTCTCCTGCTGAGTTTTGAAAAATGAATACAAAAATACATGACATTTTCCCGCTGGTGGAATTTGCAGGCTGTGACCATTACCGATTTGGTAGACTTGAAAAAAGTACAATATGGCTTCTGTGTCATGAATGATATGTCGAACACAATCTTGAGTATTTCATATTGTGCTGCTAACCCCAACCCGAAGCTGTCATAATTTACTTAAAGGGGCTTAAATTTGCATTGATTAAGAGAATTCAACAGGGAGTAGTATTTTTTATATTGCAGTATTTTTAAATGGCCTGCATAACATAAAGCATTGTTATTTCATTTCCATTTCAAAAAGGTGAATGTGACAAACGGTTACTGAGCTAGCAAAGTTCTATCAATTGGAGCTACGAGTTGGAGTAAAATTTTGTCCATAAGTACTTCCCTATTGAGCTAGGGGGTTTACATTGTCCATCTACATACATACAGTATATACAGTCTTTGGTCCATTCATCCCAACACATAGAACTTGTGGCTCAAACATGTAACTCCAGCCCTTCAGCCTAAAAGCTCCTGTCTAAGTCCTGTAATAGTATTTTATTTATGTATTTATTTGATAGGGACAAGTGTACACAATCAACATGTGAAACACTACAACATTTATAGCCAAGGCTTGTTTGCATGTATGCATAGTATGATGCCTTTAAAAATAATAATAATACATTTTATTAATAATGCACTTTACATTTCAATGAAATCTCAGAGTGCTACAGAACAGGGAACATCCCCAAGAATACACAAAATTATACATTTACAAAACATCAAATAGACACCATCATGAACACATAAAAACATAGCTACACTTCTAGAAGGCCTGTTTGAATAAAAATGTCTTAAGGTCTTTTTGGGGCCCTGAGGGTCTCTGGGAGGGCATTCCAGAGCCGGGGGGCTACTGCCTGAAAGGCCCTGTCTCCCATGGTAGAGAGTTTGGTCCTGGGTTGGTGCAGGCAGTGAGAGGAGGTGGTTGAACGGAGACTTCGAGAGGCAGTGTGTGATGTTCCGTGTATGCATTGGTATGTGAGGCCTTTGTGCCACTAGGGCGTCACACGGCGGAGTCTTCTGCCTTTTAAAGTTTCCCAGGTTTGAAAACCAACAAAAAAGCAATCCTCCCTTCATATGTCACTATATATTTTCTACTTACTGTAAAATACTATTTTTTTACTATTATAAGATGTCACATTCTATAACATGAAATGACAATATAAAGTCTCATGATCATATTTAATTGGCACATATAATTAATAATATTTCTTTACCTACACAAACCACACACGGACAAGTCCAGGACAGCAAAGGACACTAATGATTAAATACAATAAATGCTAATCACAAGAAAGTTAACTTGACATTGCTCTATTGGTCCAGACTCTGATAGAGCTCACCTTAGCGTTATGGAGAGCTCAAAATAAGAACAAATGTCAGAGAGACAGACAAATGTTATGTCGCCACCATATTATCAGCCTCTATAAGTATTTCTTCTTTAAATCACACTTTTTTACATCAGTCCTACTGGTTGCAGTAGTGTGTTAGATCTCCACACTTAGTAAACTGTTGTCTCTGGTACACACTGGGTTTTGAAATGTGTTTTTAAACTGCAAATGTAAGAATTTTGTGGAGCAAAAACATTGTTTCTTTTAAGTGTGACATGTCCAGTGACCGTAATTATTAAAACATCTCTTGAGAATAACAACTATTATTTACCCACAGCATTTTCTCACTCTGTACTAAAACTAATAAATAGCTCTGAATTCTCGCTAGCAATCTTGGTTTGTTCACCTGCCTTTTGCCACCCAGGGCAAAGGAAAGACTATAATTTCTGCACACCCATAACTGTGCAATGTATTTGAAATATTTTATGCTTTCCAGGCATCGCTCTGGAGAAGGTCTTTGACTACAGCGAGTACTGGGAGGTGGCGCGCGGCTTGTACGCTCCCTTCGACTGCACGGCCACCATGAAATCTGGGAACGCCGACGTGTACGAAAACGAGATCCCCGGAGGCCAGTACACCAACCTGCACTTCCAGGTACTCCAACGTCTCTCGTGTCGAACGCCGGGGACTGATTCAAACGCATAATGTGGGTTCTTCATCACACTGGGCTCCACCGGATGTAGGATTAGTGATGCTCTGGTTATGAAACAATTTACGGCTGATATAACTCATCCCGGGCGCGGCCGCACTGCACGTTTGCACGCGCCGCAATTTTATTACCTTCTATGAATCCTAAAGGAGCGTTTAGATGAGATTTTCCCCTCATAAAACCGTGTACTGTAAGACGACACAGGAAAGAAAATTGTAAAAGAGCACCCTTGTCAGTATGATGTCATTAAGCCAGTAAGGTGGCAACAGTTTCCTGCTTTAAAGCTGGGTTACGTAATTTCTGTTTCAACGGAAAGTCTTGTAAAAGTAAATTGTTGCTGCATTATCTTATTCATTGTATCTGCATCCTATTTGAAAACATGTTTGCATACTAGTAAGAATGAGCCCTGTAATTTGATTTAGAATGTTTTTTATTAGGAAAGATTTTTTTTATCATACAATAAACATCAGCCAAAAGGAAAGATTAATTTCATATGTTCTAATTCTTCACCTGTCACTATTTGAGGTTTTGGGCTGAGACCTGAGTGAGGGTGGTCCTCTAAAGTTTTCACTTTCCACCTGAAAAAAAAGATGTGAAAAAGGCCAAAAATCTAGATTTTTTTTTTTTTGTGCTTAAAAGTGGCGTACCCCAGCTTTAAACAAAAGTGTACAAGATTTTGTATGTACATAACAAAAATAACAAGCAAAACCATTATTATATCAATAAGTAATTCCTTAAATTCCCTCGTACTGTATGTACTGCCATATATCCATGTGCTGCTCTTTGTATACCTAGATTTTTAAAATCCAGATTTATTTTATTGGCCATTTGCAGTAATAATCACATTCTGCCACAAATGTTCAAAATCCCCAGTGTGCGCAAGACATTTAGTTTCTCCCCCCATTTCATACGATTCAGTATCTTTGCACAGGCCTTTTGGCACAAATTAAACAAGTCTACTGCTCCCATTCATAATCACTCATCATATTGACGCTGATAGAATGCACTTTGGGCTGTTCCTTTGTTTAAGAAAAAGAACAGTTGGTCCTCTTTCCTCTCTCTCACTGACCTGTTTATTTCTGGCCGGGTTTAAAAAAGCCAGATGCAGCAGATTTCTTTTCTCACTAACTCTCGGAGACGAGCATCCTCAGTGTAAATTAAACAAACCGCAGGTGTCACTAGGCAAATTAGTCCCTTAAATCACAGCTTTGTGCTGAAGCGGCCATCTTGTGTTTATCCGAAATAGTGTTATATTTCTGTGCTCCTTCTCCGCTGCTCTCCTCACGCTGCTGTTTCTTGCAGGCACACAGTATGGGACTGGGGAACAAGTTCAAGGCGGTGAAAAAGGCCTACGCCGAAGCCAACAAGCTGCTCGGAGATCTCATTAAGGTAAGACATCAAATAGACCCGGGCGAATCCCAATGGCTCAACTGTCAAAGTCGACTCAGGCCTGATATCCCACTCTTCTTCATCCGTGTGAATTCAAATAAAGGCCTTGTGCATTTTCATTTGTACACTGTGAAGATTGGGGCTCTCAGTCAATGACATACTGTACCAGTCAACCAAAATCTATTCACCAAAAAAACAACACTCAAAAACAGAAAGTAAATTGTAATTCAAGTAACATTTGACAGACTCATTACATGTAAAGTGAAATTTATGTTATAATTGTGATAATTGCAAAACATTGTCCTTGAGTCCTTCCCTATTGGCTTTCATTGAGCTAGGGTGTTAGCATTTTCCACACATAGCAGGCATGTCCAAACACCCTTCCCAACTTAAAGTATTCTGTGAGATCATTACCGCCAGTTCAGTGTCGTTCAGCCAACTTAAGCTCAGCCTATACGGGCATGTTATACGTCATTGTAGCACTCAGGACCTCTAGAATTCAGCCTTTGTTATGCTGACATGTGTTTTTGATGTCACCACAAAATTCAGCCAGCAGATATAGCTGGTGAGATGATAAAAGGTTCAGCCAACTTCAGCTTTGTTATAGATAATTTTAAAGCTTAAAACACCCTGAATCCAGTCAAAACAGTATTACAATCTGGGGAATCGGCTAACCCTGTACAAGTCTGGTGAACTAAAGTAGCCCTCTGACTAAAATGTCTGGACACACCTGACCTATATATACAGTCTGAGATCCTGAAGTAAGGAGCTGAAACTCTGCATGTAGCGGATGCTGCGTCTCCTCCAAGGCATTTAGTGACCTCCTCTGACTATGTTTTGAGCACAGGGAGCCCAGGTTGGTCTGAGGAAGACGGTAATCCGGTTTTTCAAGCATAGCCATATTTGAAAATTAAGTCAAAAATGTCTCCATGCTCTTGCGCCACAAGAGTTATAACTCGATGCCCTTTCCGTATTGCGAAAAGTCTCTAGGGAGAAAAGCTGTAACCCTGTGAGAACTTTGTGACCTCTTTTTGAGTAGGTTGCATTCATCGCCCCACTGCTACTTTTTCCGTTCATTTATTTTTTTCCTGCAGACATTAATTGCAGCAAGAACTCCACTATCACTCTGCTCCCAGTCTGCTCTCCTGCTCTTTTTGTTTTCATTAGGTTCCATTAATTTCCTTGTTTTTCTTTCGGCTTCATTATTTACTAAGGGAATCATCCCTCTTTCGGGTGGAACGCTCACTCACTCTAATTATTCTGTCCCACTGCTTGTATTTCCTGGCTTTGTTAACCCCGCAATCTTGTTCCTACTTTCCTTGTGCTGTGTCATATTTATGCTGTGATTTAAGTATTTGATGTTGGAATGTAAAATGAGGGCTCAGCTTTTGTAACTCAATTTACAGGCCGACTATTGCAATTTTCGGTTTTCCTCGGGTGGTGTTAACGGTTTTTTTCAATTGACAATCACACGTTTGAGATTGGATAATGTCGACATGTTTTAACAGTGCACTGAGTGAATGGATTTCTTTTGCGAAGGCCAATGATCAACCGAACTTTATGGCAGTTTTAGTATTACATTTTCAGCATACAATTGGAAGACTTTTTTATGTATGTTTTATCCGTGTGTGAAGAGACAAATTAATGAGGTAAAACCCAATTCGGTTCTCTATAATATGATGTATGACCTCAGCAACTCAAAGCCTGAATCCTGAATCTATAGCCTGGCCGTCCGTTGGAGCAAATACCCCTCTCAGTAAGGACCTCCCGAAGGTTTTTTTCACTTTTTTCTCACGGGACTCTTTTTTTTTGAGTCGTTCCTTGCCGATGCAGGGGTGTCTAAGGACAGTGATGATACAGGACATTTAAAGACATTTCTCAAAAAAATAAAAAATAAATAAAATGAACGTCCGTCATCCTGTTGCTGTTGTGATTTTGGGTTATGCAAAAATATTCAAATAATTCAATTAAATTCAGCTAAAACAATGTTATGATAGAAAACAGTTTCAGAGCTCCTCCTTTACTCCTCTTGTTCCCGCCACTTTGATGACTGCTCGGTGGCGCTCTGCAGACGAAATTTGGATTATATTATATTAACTTGAGCCAAAATTTGAATTTATTTGAGTCAGGTGAAACCTCCACATATAATGGATTCAAAAGAAAAATATAAAAATACATAAAAACACAGAAACACAAGATATAACACAACAGATTTTACACCAACTGGGGCTGGGAAAAGATTGGTCCTCTTTCAATTGTCTCCCTGACAAAGCTGATCCAAAAATGTGACAAATACAGTCATGTGAAAACTATTGATAGAACCAAACAGTTTTAAGAGGAAGGAAGTAGTGACATAGATATTTTTTTGTGGATTCAAAGTTGGGTACCCCAGCTTTAAGCATTCTATCGTGCACTTCGATGTGACCTACGGAGTGGTACAGGTCTGAACCCAGCCTGTTGCTTCCTCCCCCAGTGTCATTCCACAGCTCTTTCTCATTCTAGCCTTCACTATGGAGCTGTGGATCCCCTATTAGCCTGCTGACTTTCCCATTTTGTATTTTGCACTTTTTTTGTGCAGGCCAGACTACCTAATTTTCTGTTGCAGCTTCTCCCTCGACGCTCCCTATCAATTCAATTAAGGCTTGGCGGGCTTCGTTGCACAAGCCAATGTTGGTCCGATGTGCCGATGTGGGTCCCACCTCTCCCTGTTGTCTCCTGTTAACAGAACAATTCAATGTTTCGCACTCTGCTGGCCAGTCGATGGGGGAGATAGTGCTACAAAATCTCTGCTGTGGGAGCTCAAAATGTAGCTCGTGAATCAGTAAAGATGAAATACAAGATTTTCTTAACATTTTTGGCAGAAGAAGCGAATGTTCCAGCGTGTTGGAGCTAATTCAATTCCTTATCATTTCATTGACTTTCGTTTAATAGAAATGAAAAAGTGCTGTGTTCGCAAGATAACAAAAGGTGGTAGTCATATGAGCTGAGACTTTAAATAGGACAAGGATGGAATTTATGAGTTTAGTTTAGAGTTAAAGCAATAATCATTAGTTTAGAGTTAAAGCAATACTCTACACCTTCTCCACCAACTCCCACTGATGACTGCTGTCGTTGTGTCCTTGGGCAAGACACTTAACCCCACTTTGCCCAAAGCCCCCACTGAAAGATCAAGGCTATGCTCACACTCAGAGAGCAGCCATCCTCCTGTGGACTCACCACCTGCAGAGGGTCAGTGAGGGGCTGGTGCTATGAGACTTGGGTGGCATCTCTGATTGTCACCCCCCTGACCCAGAAATGGATTAAAGGGTAGAAGATGGATGGATCATATAAAAACATGTTATCTGCTGCATACCTGTAAGAAAGATCCATGCAAGTCTCTTTTTGTCTCTTTGGGTTGAGAGCTGAATTTCCAGAGTGAGGGTGATCCTCTGTTTCCCTTTTTTGTCTGAAAAAGCTGATCTGAAGCTCTTACACAAGCTAATACATTACTAAATGTGCTGTGGTCTCAAAGCTTTAAAGAATCAATATTGAGTTTCATTTCACGCCATTACAATTATAATGAAACTATTCTTTTGTCATTGAGGTTATTGAATGTGAAATGATATTGTCCGTAGAAAATTTAAGTTGAGAAAATATAAACATCCAGAGGGAGGTATAGTTTTATTCAAAATCTAAAAATTACTGACTGCAAAAAACAAACTTGAGATTATAAAGAACGTAAAAAATTGAAAATACCATTGAAGGATATAAGGGATTAGTGATTAAATCTTCAATAATATCTAAAATATTTTATTTCAACGTACGCAGTAGGCTGTGTGAGATGACAAATAAGTTTAAAGTTCCAATATCACTAATATCAAGGTTACTTTTTCTTAATCCCGATCAGAAAACAGAATGGACTGTAGTTGAGCTGCCCAACTTTGAAACCACAAAAAACACTCTACAGTTAGAAAAATCCAGTTTATCAAATGTTTTTTTTATTTTGCACAAGTCTTACAGTGCAACCCAAAGTGCTTCACAAGCCAAAATACTACTTTTGAATTAAAAGCAGATATTTAACAAAAACGCATACATTGTATTCAAAATGCAGTTAAAAATGATACCAAATGTGTCAGATGCACAGCTAAATAAGTTTCAACCTGGACTTAAGCATTGCAGGGACGTAGCCTAGTTTCCCGCTCTCGTAACAGTTTGCTTCTATCAATAATTTTCACATGCATGCATTTTTTTCCTCTGTCACATCTTTAAATCATATTTTTCAGAGAGAAAAGGGAAGAGAGGGGCTTGCTCACTTTCAGAACGCAAAAGATGCAATGTTTCTAGTAAGACGGCAAAGACGGCATTTTGATGTTTGATTTGCTCGTGATGTGACTTAAACAAGACTTCATGATGGGACAAGCACAGTGTATCCATGAGAGGGTCTCTGGCTTGACAGGTGCTTGTTAGAAAATAGTTTGTGTTCTTGTCTTCACAGCTGTACGCATTATTCTATATTCAGCCTTTTACAAATGATATTCCCATTTAAACGTGTGCATTAGCCTCACTCTGCTGATTGCTTGCGCTCAGCTCTATTCCAATTCCTTGTTTATTTGCGGTGCTTTGATTGGGATCAAGAATGTTTCACAACGTACAAACAAGCCAAAAATCCATTTAGACGCGCAGCACAGTGTTTTATAGATTTTTTGGCTGCAGTCTGAAAGGTTTTTGCCAAGTTTTTCCAGCGTGTTAAGTCCTGGTGTCCAGCCCAGCCTTTGTCCCTGGTGTGGAGTGGCATGGTTGTGATTTCACTGTCCCATGTTTTTGAAAGTGGATTTATAATCCGAATCATTGTGACAAGAATGATCCTTGATTCTAGCACCCGTGATTTTTGAATAGATGGCTTGTACACACAAAATGGCTACACACACTACTGCATTCTCTCTTGAACTATATTCCACAGACCATACACATCTTGAGTCCAGTTGCGACTGTGTGTGGGACTTTCAACAGAGCTGCCGTGACCCCCTGTTACTTATACCTTTTGAGGAAACACTAATGCAGAGGCCTAAGTGCAGGGTGATGGATAGAGGCCTCCATTAGAAAGCTTTGGAAAAACAAACCAGGTTTAACTCAGGTCGTCACGGAACCAGTAATGTAAGAAGGGCTGTACATTTAGTCATTAAAGGGGGCATAACCAGATTCTGTTCTTCTGCAATATGATAGTCTATGACATAAGTGGCTATTTATTAAAATATCGTTCATAAGAAATGTTTAAAACTTTCTTGAACGGGTTTTATCGCTCCTCTATAAGTCCTCTGCCTCTTAGCACCGCCCCTTTTGCCCCATGACTCTGTGATTGTCTGTGAAAGGTGCTGTATAAATAAAGATGACCACTAAATTAAATAGTGGCTTGGCGTGGTGCATGGCCTGAGGACTGAGGATAGAGCAATGGCGGCGCAGATACATGAAGACATAAATACCTCCAACATTGTTATTGTGATTGCGTAATTGATAACTATTATCATGGGCAAAAGCTGATGTTTTGGTGATCTCTTTATTAGCAAAAAAAAAAGACCCAACAATGCTTCTTGGGTTAGACTGCAGGAACGCTTTTGGTCGTGTAGATTGTATTTTTTATTTAAAATAATCACTATTTGACTTTTGACAAAAATCCCTGGTCATTTCAGAGTATTTTAATATAGAGAGGAGTCGCCAGGGTGATTCTTTATCTCAAATTCTTTCTGCCCTCAATATGGAGCCGCTGGCAGAGGCCATACGTCAGGATGATCAGATTCAAGGAATTGAGGATGGCAGGTATTGATAGGATGTACGGTAAACGGTTTTGACTGGATTCGGGCTGTTCTGGGCTTTAAAATTAGGTCTGATGTCATTTCTGTGTTATTTCACATTTTTAACTAACAACATTAGCGCCATTTATGGAATGTTGTGCAAAGATCACAAATAGATGACGGTATAATCAAACAAAGACAAAATATCTTGCTCATGTTATCGAAGTTGGCTCAGTGAAGTTGGCTGGATGACACAGGGAACTTGTTTTTATTATCTCAATGTTTACTGGGGTAAATAAACACGAAAAAAAGAAAATAGTTATTTGGACAATATCATTTTTGAGCAATAACCATGACTAGGGAGGTTTGTTTGTATACAGAGGGCCAATCAGAGTGCTCCTCTAAAACAAGAAAAGCATTAAAATCATACACGTAAAATTGTGAATAATTACACACCATGCTGTTGATAGCCGGTTTAAGCTGAATGGATCCACATATTTTTTAGACCACACATATAAAGTCTGGATATTCAGGTCCATATTTGTCCACGTTCTTTGTCACTGCTATCTGTGAGACCTCCCGGACAACACTGTTTTTGAGCTATCTTTCCTAAAAAGATGGGATCTGGTCCAAGAAGATCACCTCTTAGCTTTTCCGAGGTCAAAATATTCCACCCTTGCTTATGCTCCTCCACTTCTCTGGTCCATGAAGATTCAATTCATTCAATTCATTTATGATATAGTCCTAAATCACATCAGCAGTGGTTTTGAAGGTCTTTACAGAGTTGTTGATTCTTCAACAACAGATCAGAGAATCATACAGTTCAAACACGGCAAATGCAATAATGACAAACACATGACAAAGCCATTGGTCTATAGTGAGCAGGATGATATCTGTCCATAATTATCCCTACATTTCAAGAATCATCAGTGTCCTCAGACACTCCTGCATTGTCAAAGAACCACTCAAAGATCTTAGACTATGTGCTCTAGGGCAAGATCCTCCATCACTCCTACACCACTTCTACACCACTTCTACAACATTCACAACCCCGATGTGCGTTTCCATCTCTTGTTTTTAAGAGATAGTGGAATCTCACTCTACTTCAACACTATACATACAGTATAGTGGATTTTTCAGTCTTGAAAGCCACAATCCAGTCAGCGTCTTGCAAGTGCTACTCAACGGCTTCCCCCTGGCCGATATGCAGACACACTATCACTTAATGTAGATGCTATTCCAATCCGACAATGTTAAAACATGTTTTATGGGTAAATTCTACAGAGTGATGACATCTCCTTTCATTATTTGCTCACAGTGGTGCAGAAAGGCTATTTTATGTTTGTTTTAGTTCATAATTTGTTAAATCCACTTTAGTTGTCAGAAATTGATTATTTCTTGTGCTTTTGTTTAGTATAGTCTGTTTTGGGTCCGTGAGGTTAATTGGATGCTGTGTTATTTTTCCTTTCATTTAATTAGCTTTAGTTTTAAATGTGAAAGTGTCCATTTCAGAAGCGAACAAAAAGTACTATTTATTTTAACCATGGTTTTAGTCTACAAAACATTGGCAATTGCTGCCATGAGTACAGATTTCTTAGCAAAAGACAAAATCTCTGATCTGCATTTGTAATCATCCAAGAATATTGGATTGCTTATTTCAACCTTTCGAAAGCAGATACAGCATTGTCTGAAGTTGTTGCCTAAAACCAGAGAGGAGCCGGATTAAGATTAGCTTTCCAAAAACGTATTGCAGTGTGTGATGAAGCAGTTGGTCCTTGTTTAAGGGACCGCTATGCTTGTTACGATAATTACTATATTACTACTTGTTCAGTAACTTACGATTTTAAAACATGTTCAAACCTGATTGGAGAAGAGCGAGTGATGGAAGTGAGGTGTAGGGTCAGAGAGTGCTTTGGCCTGTGTCTTTGTGTGGTGTGTGTCGAATCAATTCTGCAGAATGTTGCAGAATAAATAAAATACATTTAAATACAAAACAAAATAATTTTAGCCTCATTTATAATCGTCTGTACATTTTCTTTGCAAAAGAAGAGAATTTTGAACTTGTTTTTGTAAGATTGTTTTTGCGTTAGAGGGTTCAAAATGACTGCTGCTGTTATTATTAATGATAATCAGCTATAGCTTATTTTCTAAATGCAGGCTATCTAATAAAATGGGAAAACAGTCTATTCTGGGATTTTCCTGCTGAAATGAATTAAGTTCAATGTTACCTTTTAAAACAATAATTTATCATCAGTCAAACTGGGCCGTCATGACAGACCTACCATTGCCTCATGTTGGCTCTAAGGCGTATTGCTTGCTTGCTTTTCTATTTTTAATAATTTTGTCCTTGGGTTTGTACAAACTCATCCTAAAACATTTGAAGACTTCGCTCCTCCATAATTCTCTGTGTCTGCATTTCCATATTTTGGATGTGTAAAAATTCAATCTGCAGTGGTCCGGAGCCTTTTTCAAAGCCCCTGTCGAGAGTTCTTATCTTAGCCTTAAATACGATATTGCTTTTCGTGGACGTGTAGCTTTTCCCATCATGAAGTTTGATTTGAAAGAAATTAGTGTTGAAATGTGGCTCATTCTGATGCTGAGAACTGACAGGAAAGTGAAGAAGTGGTCTGGACAGAGGAACTGTGAGTGTATGGAAGGAACCGCGGGGACGAGCGGGGGGAGCTTTTTGTTGTGCGCACCTGCTAGCTTCGCTCTCGTCTGCCTCCTGTCGAGTGGCGTCGCCCGCGGACACAAACCACCTCCAATACTTTTGATTATGATATTATTATTCATTCATTCATGTGGTTATTGAGTGGAAAGGCCAGTGTGGGTGCCTCTGTAATCCAACTGAATAAAGCTGAGTTACATGAGTAGAGTAATGCTTTTTTGACTCTAAATGGCATGTTTTTAAAGCATTAGAAAAGAACGTTTTTTTTATTTTTCAATCAAAGCTTTCAAAGTTGGGCGGCACGGTGGCTGAGTGGATAGCACTCTCGCCTCTCAGCAAGAAGGTCCTGAGTTCGAATCCCGGCCGGACCAGGGCCTTTCTGAGTGGAGTTTGCATGTTCTCCCCGTGTCTGCGTAGGTTTCCTCCGGGTACTCCGGTTTCCCCTACCACTAAAAATATGTACAATAGTTCTGGCATGCGCCTCCTGTTCGGCGACCCCGCTCCCATCTCTGTGTGGAGCGAGAGACAAATGCCCAAAAAAAATAACAATTGTAAACCGCTTTGTGACTCTGGTCTGTGAAAGGCGGTATATAAATAAAGCTTACTTACTTACTTACTTACTTACTAACTTTCAAACCCCAAAAATGTAACTATCCAATCAAATCAATCTGGTTCTCACTAGTTTCCATATTCACATATACAGATACTTGACTTTGGAGACATGGTAGTGAAAATTGTGACAAAAATCTTAAAATGAGAAGTGTTGGGGAGAAATACTTTAATCCTGCAATTAATAATAATAATGCATTGGTTTTCACTCAAAGATGCTACACATGTCATAATTTTTTCACTCCATACAAATACATACTGTAGCCACAGCTGCCCTGGGGCACTCTGACAGAAGCGAATCAACCCGTCTGTGCCATTGGGCCCCACGACCACCACCAACCATTCAAACACACACAAGACTCATTCTAGACAATGTGGGTGAAGTGTCATGCCTAAGGACACGATGGAAATTTGGCACTTTACAGCCGCAGCCGCCCCACTGTGAAACCTAGTGTTTCCAGAGGTCTCCCATCACGGTACTAACCAGGCCCTGCTTCAGAGGTCTGACAGGATCTGGCTTTTTCTGTGCCACACCCTTTCTGTTTTGACATAACAATTATCAATTATTATCCTAACAATTATAGAAAGGTGTTAAAGTGAATGGTAGTGACTTTTCAAATAGTGAAGAAAAAGATAAACGTTTTTAACACAAGCACTCGTTAGACCCAACCATGCAGCCTCTTGATTAATCCATATAATTATGGATTATTTCTGAAGAATGGATTATACTTTGGGAAATACAAGTGGATATTCTTTTTCAATGAAGACTTACGGAGAGAAAGAGACTAAGCAAGCATGGGGAAAGCCTAATTTGTTGGAGCAGCAGAAGACGATTGATTTTGTGCCCATATTATGCGTTATATCTTTTTAATGTAAAGTCTGATATCGCTTACATTTACATATAAATATAGCTGAGAAAATGAGCTTTAAAATAAAATATAGCTTGTGGATTATGAAGTTCAAAATACATCTGCTATTGCCAGCAAAATAATTTTTTTTCTCGTTTTTCTCTTGCGAGCTTAAGAGGTTAAAACAACAGTTTGGGAAAGTGGATTTAGACATTTTCGAACTTGCTGCCATACACAGACCAGTGTAAAGGAGAAAGGTTGTCAATAAGACAGCGCCTTAGCTTGCTTGCATGCAGTTCAGTTTTGGTGTTGTTGGAAGCGAATACATCCAGTAATGAATGTCGGTCGATATTTGCAGAATCAATATAAGCAAATCACTGCAAGCACGAAGTCTTATGAGTTGTTTGTTTGAGTTCAACGGTGGAATTAGTGATTTCTTGCACAGAGCAGCTTTGAAGTACTAAGTCTAAGTCTTAGTATGAATGATAAGAATGTCCCTGCAGACGCGTGTGTTGTTGACTGTATCTTCAGACGGATGTCCAGTTAAAAGGAAGCTAATGCTAGCCCTTGATAGATTGAAGCCAGGTCTCTGTTGCTCTGAGACAGTGAAGAGTCCCTTGGTGCTAGAACGTAAGTCGTTTGCTCAGTATTTGGGGTTAGAACGACCATAAACGCAGAAACCTGGTATTTTTGCAGCCGCCCCACTGAGAAACCTGGTGTTTCCAGAGGTCTCCCATCACGGTACTAACCAGGCCCCGCCCTGCGCTGCTTCAGAGGTCTGACGGGATCTGGCTTTTTCTGTGCCACACCCTTTCTGTTTTGACATAACAATTATCAATTATTATCATAACAATTATAGAAAGGTGTTAACGTGAATGGTAGTGACTTTTCAAATAGTGAAGAAAAAATAAACTTTTTTAACACAAGCACTCGTTAGACCCAACCATGGAGCCTCTTGATTGGTCAAAAATAATTCAAGAGGTTGTGGCTCCTTGTCATTGGTTTAAGTTTCCTCCCCATCAAATCTTTCTGGTCTTAGTTATATCAAGGGGAGGGCCTGTTTAAATATATTATTATTGAAAAATACATATTAGATTAGTGACATTTGGTCAGAAATACATTTTTTACAAATTAAATACAATTCAAGTTTCTGACAGTTACAGTTTTAGGTATCATATTTTGTGTTGATGACTGCAATCTAAACCTATACCACTACTTTTATTTTGAATCAATATTGTTCCTTTTTGTTGCATTATTTCTAGTTATTTTCAGTTAAAGGGTGTCTGGTCGCCAAAATAATACCATTATCACAGTCCACACTTTCCCAGGATTGCTGTCCTGAGAAGTCCTTGTATTTTGAAAGTCGTTTTTTGCTGAAGGACAATTCATCTGTTCTGCTGCCCACAGGCTCTGGTTTAATAACCCAATCTCACAACTGGCAGCACTGCACCCCAAATGATGTGTGCGTTTCATTTTGCAGTAAGTGAGGTGTTTGCAAAACTGTTCGCTAATTAAAAAGCTATACAGCAAAATGGAAAATAGTGCTCTGGTGCCACACTCCATTAGCAGCATTGATCAATTTTGATTAAACACGTTGTATTTGACTGTGAATCCAAGGATTGATTTAACCCTTAACTTGATCTTGAGTTTCTCTGATTTATGTTTTAGACTTGGAATAATATTTGTACACAAACAATTAGCCATGGATAATGAGTGGGTAACACTCTTTATAATTCCACTCCCTAATTTTGGAGAGCAATTCTTGTATATATGGCTATTTACTTCTTCCATCTTTCCTCATACCTGTTTCTTGTAATAGATATGTCATTGCTTTGCTTGAAAAGTTTGATTTTAAACAACCTCAACTATGGACAAAAACTATACTAAAATCCAGGAAAAAACAGCATTTTCACCCTGCTTTTATAACACAAGTCATGAGCCCTAACAGCTGTCCAATCAGGTGTCTTTTTTTCCAAAATGTGACTTTTTCGAGAATAGCACAAGCAGTGAACGCCTGGCCTCACTCCTGATTGGTTCTTGGTTGCTCGGCTGTTGCTACCCACACATTTGCAGACATTTGGCTCAAGTGTCCCGCTAAATAGCCTTTCCGAGTTAGCTCTAATCTGCTTCTTCTGAAATAAGGCAATAAGGCATCAACACTCTTTGGGTCTATGGTGGTGGGTGAAACGGTAGGGCCTGGAGGAAACTTATGCAGACTCTAAGAGATTTAGATTAGTCAATCAATCAATCAATCTTTATTTATAGGGCGCTTTTCCTGCACAGGGCAACACAAAGCGCCTCACAGTCCACACCACACAATGCACAAATAATCACCATTAAAATACAATTAAAAACACATATGTAATTAAAAAGCATTAAAATCACATAAGTAATTTAAAAACATAAGAATCACACAAGTAATTAAAAACAATAAAATAGTTAAAAACACAAAAAGTTACAACAATAAATAACAAGGTGTGTTAAAAAGATAAAATTCTTTAGTTGTATGCACAGGAAAAAAGAAAAGTCTTTAACATGGATTTGAACATTGACAGAGAGGCAGCCAGTCTCACATCCTCAGGAAGACTGTTCCAGACTTTAGCTGCATAAATCTGAAAAGCAGCCTCCCCCTGTCTAGTCCTGACTCTGGGCACTAACAGGAGTCCCGTCCCTGCGCTCCTCAGAGTCCGGGCTGGTTCATATGGGACTAGCATATCATGGATGTACTTTGGTGCAAGGCCATGGAGAGACTTGTACACCAGGAGAGCTGCTTTAAAGTCTATCCTCTGGGCCACGGGAAGCCAGTGCAGAGACCTGAGGACCGGACTAATGTGGTCGTACTTCCTGGTTCTAGTCAGGACTCGGGCTGCAGCATTTTGAATATACTGCAGCTGTTTTACTGCATGTTTGGAGATACCTGTGAGCAGGCCATTGCAGTAATCCAGCCTACTGGAAACAAAAGAATGGATAAGAATCTCCAAGTCTTCTTTGGACACAATATTTTTAATTTTGGCAATATTTTTCAGATGATAAAAAGCTGCTGATGTTACCGATCCAATGTGGCTATTGAAGTTTAAGTCAGAGTCCATTATTACTCCCAGATTTCTGACCTTATTTAAAGGCCTTAGGGAGAGAGACTGAAGGTGATAAATGACGGTCTCTCTTTGTTTCTCGGGACCAAAGACAATTATTTCGGTTTTGTCTGCATTTAGCTGGAGACAATTGTATTGCATCCACTCACTGATCTGTTGGATACAGTGAAGGAGTGAGTCCACCGGTCCATGTTCTCCTGCAGTCAGTGAGACATAGATCTGAGTGTCATCAGCGTAATTGTGGTAGGACACTTTCATACTTTGAATTAACTGACCTAATGGCAGCATGTAAATATTGAACAGGAGAGGTCCCAGAATCGACCCCTGTGGCACTCCGCAGGTCAGGGCCATATTATCTGAGACATAGTCTCCAATCTCCACACAATACTTCCTTTCTTCTAGATAGGACCTAAACCAGCTTAGGGCGGTACCAGTAACACCAACCCAGTCCTCCAGTCTCTGCATGAGAATCTCATGGTCAACGGTGTCGAAAGCGGCACTCAGATCTAACATGACTAAAACAGAGACTTTTCCTGCATCAGTGTTAAGCCGAATATCATTTGTTACCTTGACTAGAGCGGTCTCAGTACTGTGGTGTGGTCTAAAGCCAGACTGGAACATGTCAAATGAGTCATTAGATATTAAAAATTCAGTAAGTTGTTGGTAGGCAACTTTTTCAAGAATTTTTCCCATGAAAGGCAGATTTGAGATGGGACGGTAATTTTCAAGTACCGCAGCATCCAAACTGCTCTTTTTTAGGAGGGGCCTGATGACTGCCTTTTTCAGGGCCATTGGAAATGTTCCAGATAAAAAAGACATGTTTACTATTTGTGTCAATGAGGGTAATAGACTACACATAACAGACTTCAGAAATCTAGGAGGTAGTACATCCAGACTGCAGGTAGAGGAACTAAGACCTGTGATTATCTTTTTAACAGTTTCATCATTGACAGGTACAAATTGAGCTAGCTCACAAAGCCTCACTGGATGTTGCATTGTTACTTGTGTTGTGGAGGTGATGGCATTTCTGATACCCTGAACCTTGTCTCTGAAGAACTGTGCAAACTCATTACACCTGGATTTGGAGTAGTGTTCTAATGGCAACTCAAAAGGGGGGTTCGTTAATCTATTGATTGTTGAAAATAGAACACGCAGATTGTTGCTGCAGCCTTCAATAGTTTCAGAAAAGTATAATTCTCTTGTTCTACGTAGTACTCTGTTAAACTCACACAACTTCTCTTTTAAGAGTTTATAATCACCCTGGAGGTTGGACTTTCTCCACTTTCTCTCTGCTCTCCGGCACTCTTGCTTCTGTGCCCTGACCGGGCCTGCTTTTATCCATGGGGCTTTTTGCTTATTTGTGACCATTTTTACCTTCACAGGGGCAATGGCGTCCAGAACATTCAACACACTAGAGGTGACAGAGTTAAACAGTTCATCTACAGTAGAACATGTGTTCTCAAAATGGATCATTCCCATAAATAGTTCACCCGTGTTTTCATTTAAGTGTCTACTTCTAACAATTTCATATTTAGCGGGTGGTTTGGTAGCAAAACACATGTTAAAAAATACACAGAAATGATCCGACAGAGCAACATCAACTACATTAACTTTTGAAATATTCACCCCTTTCGTGATAAGCAGGTCCAGGGTGTGTCCTCTGCTATGGGTGGGGCCACTCACATGCTGAGTGAGGCCAAAGGATTCAAGTATGGAACTCAGCTCTTTTGCGTATCTATCATTAACATTATCCACATGAATATTAAAATCGCCTGTAATAACTAAACCATCAAAATCTGTGCATACAACTGAAAGCAACTCAGTAAAATGATCAATAAAAGTATGACATGACTGCGGTGGCTTGTATAGGACAATGATAAGAATAGAAGAAGATTGCTTTTGTTCAATTTTAAAAGACACATATTCAAATGATGAAAATTTTCCCAAGGGCACTTTATGGGAGACAATGTGATTTCTAAAAACTGCAGCTATGCCTCCCCCCCTTTTGTTTTCTCGCATTTCAGACTCAAATTTGAAATTTGGTGGCGTTGCTTCTATTAAAACCGTGTTTCCTGTAGTTTGGTCAAGCCATGTTTCGGTCATAAACATAAAATCAAGATCATAAGAACATCCATCCATCCATCCATCCATCCATTTTCTACCCTTTAATCCATTTCTGGGTCAGGGGGGTGGCAATCAGAGATGCCACCCAAGTCTCATAGCACCATAATAGATCATAAGAACAGATAAAGTTATTAATTAAAAATGATTTGTTGCATAGTGATCTGACATTAAGCAAAGCAAGGTTAAAATTAATATCAGTATCAGTGGGTGTGGTTGATTGATTACTGCAAGGAATAGGAATTAGATTAGCAGGGATGGACCGCCTAGCTCCTTTCCTTCTGATGTGATTAGAATTAAAACATATTTTTGAACTGGTGCGAGAAACGCGCACAGTTTCAATTGATTTAAAATGTGAAAACCTTTGCTGTGTCAGTCCCAAATTCAGCATGGCATTGCTCTGTTTCTCAGAGCAGGATTCATCACAGTTTAGTGGCAGGACTGTCATTACACTGCCAGACGGAGAGGGGTCAGTGTTTGCACCCACAGTACTCACCCGGTGCTGGTGTGGAGGAGGAGGAGGGTGGTGGTGGTGGTGGTGGTGGTGGTGGTGGTGGTGGTGGTGGTGGTGGTGGTGGTGGTGGTGGTGGTGGGGGCCGAGGGGGCTGCGATGTAAACAGTCACGCCCCCCTCGGGGAGCACTGAATAACATGGCGTAAATAGTCCATAAACAGACTGGTGCCGTATCTGTTCGGGTGGAGACCATCTGGACGATATGCCACATGCCGTTTCCAGAACAGGCCAAAGTTGTTCACAAAAACAAAGTTAAAAGTTCTACATGCAGTCTGGAGCCACATGGTTAGCGCCACGACACGGCTGTACAAGCAGTCACCCCGGTTTACAGTCGGAATTGGGCCAGAGATAAAAACAGACAACCCGGAGGACTGGAGCAGGCGGAACAGATCCATAAAGTGCTTCTTTGTTACTTCTGACTGCTGAAGTTTCATGTCGTTAGAATAGAATACTTTTTTTTAGCCATACAAAAATAATACGTTCTGCGCCAAAGAGTAAGCACTGTACCCACAGACATAGGAAACCAAAGAATGAAGAACAAAACAAGACAAAAAGGTACAAGAAGGGTTTGGCTCAAAGAGTGGGAAGAAGAAAATGTATGTGCTCCGATACCCTGTTCCTACATTTCTTTACTTAGTTCCTGGTGTCTCTCTATAGTTATACACGTACACGACTTCCACAGAAAAAGCTGGAAACTCCACACAGTCTTGTACTTTTACCATTAGACAAAAGCGCAGTATGTTTCCTTTAACTCTGCCATTGTTAGTGTTATAAAGACATAACACAGTTGCTCTTGCTACTTCCTATGCTTCCCCACCCTGCTTTCACACACCATTATATTCAGGTAACACTCCTTGTCTTGCCAATGGGGCTGCACATGTCTCCTTCTCTGTTTCGCCTGGAGTGCACTTGCCTCATCTGTCCATTGCTACCATCATTATGTCTAAAGACCATTCCTCCCTCCCGTTCTCCCAGCTCCTCTCCTCGTTCCCATTTCTTTGAGTTTCTGAAGTCTTCTCCTGCTATCCGCTTGACTCTGAATGCATGTAGTGTCGGGAACAGCAGGGAAATAGTTTGAAAAATGCATGAGGACACCTGCTCAAGATAAAACAACAATTTGGGAAAGTGGATTTAGACATTTTCAAACTTGCTGCCATACACAGACCAGTGTAAAGGAGAAAGGTTGTCAATAAAACAGCGCCTTAGCTTGCTTGCATGCAGTTCAGTTTTGGTGTTGGTGGAAGCGAATACATCCAGTAATGAATGGCGGTCGATATTTGCAGAATCAATATAAGCAAATCACTGCAAGCACGAAGTCTTATGAGTTGTTTGTTGTTTGAGTTCAACGGTGGAATTAGTAATTTCTTGCACAGCTTTGAAGTACTAAGTCTAAGTCTTAGTATGAATGATAAGAATGTCCCTGCAGACGCCTGTGTTGTTGACTGTATCTTCAGACGGATGTCCAGTTAAAAGGAAGCTAATGCTAGCCCTTGATAGATTGAAGCCAGGTCTCTGTTGCTCTGAGACAGTCAAGAGTCCCTTGGTGCTAGGTCGTAAGTCGTTGTTCAGTATTTGGGGTTAGAACGACCATAAACGCAGAAACCTGGTATTTTGAAGCACTGATATTCTTCCTACTGGTGTAAACAACAAGAGTAAACCTGTAGGCTGATGACGTAGACTAATAACCTAGGCTCGTGACCTAGGTTCGTAACCTAGGCACGTTACATAGACCAGTGGTTCCCAAATTGGGGGACGAAACATCTTTTGTTCCAAAGGGGTGCCCAGCAGAAAAGGTTTGGGAATCACTGACGTAGGCTATAAATGTATCAAGGGGAAAATTCAGAATACATCCAAGCTGTTGGCACAAACTGTTACACATCAAATTCAATTGGACAAGCAAAAATTCCCTTTTTTAAAGACTGCAGTAGTGAGAAGGTTCTTGTCTATCAAAAAACATGACAAATGTTGGTTGCCTCAAACATTTTGTGTACAACATTGAAAAATAATGATTATAGAAGATTGAAAACTTGTGACTGATCAGTTATCTGGTGAGTAATGACCACAAGGTCATTATAAAGGTATATATAAAGTATGATTTTAAAACATTACCTAATGTTATAAAATGCGTAATAATATCTGCAAGGTTAAGCAACATTTCTATTGACACTTCATTTCCATTTTCCATTTCACCGGATCATAGACCATTGACTCTAATTAGGATAGGTCCCCATATTGTTTGCCAAATTCAGGAGAAATAAGATAAGATAAACTTTAACTTCATTTATTCATTTATTTCAAACCATATTAGTATCACTCAAGTTGTGCAAAAAGTCAGGAGACGCTTTTTTGCACAACCTGGTTACATTTTGACAATGTAGTAAGTAACCAAACTTGGATTTTACACAGTTTACAAACCACAACCTTTTGCACGGCCAAATATGTATATTCTTTCTATTGTATCTCCCTCCACTTATATGCTGTCTGTGTGTGTTGTGTCTGCCCAATGTAATCCTCAGTCCATTAGGGGACTTCAGGTCTGGGCAAGGGCGTCTCATTTCAAAACAAATATTGGCCACAAAAGACGCATTGTGCTGTCCTTGCATAGAGCTCCCAGCAGACGCTACACTTAGCCGTACATTAGCCGGAGTGGAGTGAGATGGACAGACGACAGAGGAAGCATGTAGTAAGTGGTAAGAATAGGCTGAGTGTGAGCTAACACAAGAAATGGGAAATATGAGGTTATAATGTGGCTTTTAAGTGGACAGGCAAAGCAGTGGATTTCATATGAAGACCCGCTGAGCCAAGATAGTAACGGGAAAATACGTTCACAGGCTTGTAGTAGTGACATGCAGAGGGAAAAACCTGTCCAATCTGGGTCGTGATGCAATATGCAAACTCCATTGTGAATGTCCACGGTCCCTTTTTAGCTTACAGTAAATGCGTGGGTGTGTCTCAGGCTGCTTCATGTGTATTTAAATATTCATGTATTCTAGGTTTTTATATCAGTGTATCGTATAGTATATATACTGTATATTACAGGCATATGGCTCCGTGATTGAACTTGCATTTCAGAAAGATTAAAACGTTGGAATGTTGAAAATGTAGCCAAAATTGTGTCATTTTGACCAACAACTCTTACATCAGTCTTGGCCCATTTTGCAAAAAGTAATAATCAGACCAAAGCAAGCTGTCTTCATCTTATTTGAAAAACATACATACATCTGATAATTTTTACATACTTTGGGCAGAGGGCTGAATGGCAGACTGAATATAGACCATTCTATTTCACCTTTCTTTATAGAAAAGAGGCCAATATTACATGCATGCAAAAACGAGAGAGTGATGGATTTATTTTCTCATTTCTGTGGTTTGATAGTTCTGTATCCCAGACTGAATGTGGAATACCTACACCTTTGTTCATTTTACAACTGTATCTTCATCGACTCAAACACCTCAAACACCTCAGGTCTGAATGCGTCCCTAGGAACACACCATGAACTGAAAGTTTGGCTCACGGAGAGGGAGAATAATTGAGGGTGTATCTGTTATATGGAGCCAGATGTTTCTCTCCGGACGCAAAGAATGGAGCACAGCGGATAAAAATAGCTGCAAAAGGTCAGTATGGAATGAAATGAGGTGAACGTGCAGAAGAATGTAGCGGCTAAATTAAGATGCACAAACAAGAGGCTGGAGCTGCACTGGCTTCAGGCATCAGTGGGGTTTGAAATAAAGGTAAAATGGAGATTTTAAAAGTACAGATCTTTCAGTATTTCTATTAAACTGCATGTACTTCATATTGGCTACAACTGAGAATCATTTGTACATTAAGACACGCATTCTCTGTTTGGCCAATCAAAGTCTAAAGTGACAAAATATAAGGTAACAAATGTTGGGTTTTTTTGTCTTATTTTGAGTACATTCTGACTTACATTTTTAAACCGGATTTGCCAATGGGACAAGCCATTTAGATAGATAAATAGATGGATGAATGGATGGATACTTTATTGATCGCTGTAGGAGAAATTCAGGTGTCTGGTAGCAGCAAAAATTAAAATGAACATTCTAAAAAACTACTCAGCCACAGGCCTTTAGGTCACAGCAGCAATGATGGAGTGTTCTCTGGGTGGAGCAGGACGGGTCACAGAAGCAGAGGTGGAGTAGCCACTGGGTGGGGTAGGACAGGTCACAGGAGCAGAGATGGAGTAGCCCTTGGATGGAGCAGGACAGGTCACCGCAAAAGAGGTGGAGTAGCCGCTGGGTAGAGCAGGACGGGTCACAACAGCAGAGGTAGAGTAGCCGCTGGGTGGAGCAGGACAGGTCACAAGGTGGAGTAGCCACTTGGTTTGGACCATTTTCTCTGCTCTTGTCCAAAGTAAAATGCTAAATTAACATTTTTCAAAAAGTTAGCATTCCTCCCGCGGATTTTCACCTGATCCACTTGGTTCAAACCATGAATCCTCTCTGCTCTGGTCTGGACCTGTGCAAAACCACGAAGACTGTACTGCAGCAACATCTCAGGTAGAAAAAAGCAAGAAAAATGAAAATTATGAAGCACTAAACAACTGTTTCAGAGCTACTTAGGACTTTCAGCCATTTTCCAGGGCATACAAAAGTAAAAGTATTTAATCTTATTTCAAGAACTGTTGCATTAATTTCTCATTCCAAGGGAGACATTTCTTGTCAAAGATGTCCCAACTTGTTTTAAGGCACTCAAAATGTGATCAAATGAAGACACATTTTGTAATTTTTTTTCAATTTTTGACTAGAATCCTAGACCTGACTAGAATGCAGCCCCTGATCCTTTAGTGATACAGCTTAAACTTTTCTTGTGTTAAACTATAGTCTCTGAAGCAAAGCAATTCATTGTAGCCACCGATCAAGAGAAAGATAAATATTTAGACCGGGATAAAATGTGGTGATTTATGGAGGGATGGTTTCCGAGTCAAGTGATGTCTTTGAGGATGGTAGTTAGAGCCGGCTGATTCATGAAGACGGATAATGGCCAAGGAGAGGTAAAATCCTGAACGGCAGAAGGAGAAATGAAGAAAAGTGTGCCCAGGAGACGCACAGACAATGGTGAGGGGACCGAGGTGACGATGAAGCAGCATTGCACTGTCATAATACTGTCTTTAGTTTTAGATTGAAGTCGGCTTTGGATCTTTTTTCAAAATCTTACACCAAGTAATGGCCTCTCTGGGGAAAAGGTACTTCTTATTACTGAGATATTAGTAGAAAGGAGTAACGGAAGGGAATTACATGAGTGTGCTGTGTGTTTTTGCTGGTGATTTCAAGCTATTGATTATGGTAAAAAGTAATTGTTATGGGGAGGAATTGTAATCTCAGAAAAAAGGCAAAAAAGGGAAGCATAAGTTTTAATCCAGTAAACTTGAAATTGTCTAATCTATTTAACTAGTTCCTCGCTCTCAAAACAGTTCCTAGTTAGGGTTAGTTTCCACATGCATGTCCACACATCGTTTAATCAGCTTCTTCAGACAGACAAGTGATAAAGAGAGACTGTCACTCAACCAATCAGCTATCAGCCTAACGCTGACTCACTATTAGCTCTTTCAAAAGTATGCAAAAATGCAATGTTTTCTTGTGAAATTAAGGTGGTATGGAGTGGTCTGATTTGTTAAAATGTTCGTCTAGAAAAAAACATAAGATTTTCAAACCAGTTTTTGTTTACTTATTACCAAAACGATGCTGAATGAAAGAAAGTGGAAGGAGGTTGATCAAGCGTGAAGAAGTGAATTTTAAAATGTCTAATCTAATCCCCAGTAATCTAAGCATCTGTAGCACTTAGAATAAGAGTGTGAAAACAGTTCTTCAATATTGCACAATTGTTATTGTATAAAAGACATTGACAAAGTTAATGTAACGGTGTTGTGTTGAAACAGCAGTTAGCGTGTGCGGCCCCTGGCATGTAACAGTCAAGGTCTTTTGGAAAAAAATGCTGCTGTCTGTTTGTCCTGTTTTTTCCGTTGTGTTTTCAAGAGAAATGAAAGATATCATTTTTCCACACCGGGTTGTCAGAGTGGTGTAACGTCTCGGAGGTTACACATCAATGGAATTCACCAAAAAAAAAAACATTTCACTATACAGCCCACTTGTGAGTACAATTAGAGGAACATTGGGCAAATACAAAAGAGATGCCAAAGAGTAAATTATTAAATTATTGTGCTTATATTTTATTTCTGTCACATATAGCATTGCAAATATAGTCTTAAAACAAAATTTGCCAATGGGAGAAGCCATGTAGTCTTATTTACAGAACTGTTGCTATATTTTTTTCTTGTTTCAAGGGAGACATTTCTTGTATCTTTTTAAAACAAGATCATTTTGCTTGTCTCATTGGCAAATCTTTTTTCAGGCAACTTTGACTTATTTTTCATCACTCTTTGCAGTGAGACTACTGTATTTCTTCCATTGCTTTCTTGTAATCTTGACCTGAAGGAAATGGCTTAATCTATTAATTTTTATGAGACGGGCAGATACAATAGCTCTAAAAAGACAACAGAATCTCTTTAGTTGATAGGAATGTAAACGTTGGAAACCTTGCAGCCTTGTTTTATGACATATCCGCTTTTTAAACATACAGAATATAAATGTGGGGCAGAAATATCGCAGGAAGTTATTTTGCCTAAATCCTGCAGTTCTAGCTTCTAGCATTTCAATACAAAATGTCAATGCATCCTTTCTACTTTCTACATGTGGACATATTGTTTTAACTATTAGTGTGATCTGTAGTTTGTACGTGCAGCAGGATTTAGTCGATGTCAAGAATTGTCAAGACTTTTTGTTAAAACCGTGACAGGTTTCCTCAGAGACCTTAAACATATGCACGCTGCCTGGATGGAGCTTGTTTAAGGCTGAAAGCTTTCCCCAGGAGCAGACACACACGCACTCACACATACATACACTCGCACACACACTGCCTCCCAAGGGTGCACACTATTCCCACATCTCCCCTGGACACATGTGAACGCTTTTCCCTTCACTCCGGTTAATTTGGCGTTGACTAAACTAGGTGTCAGGTCTTTGGTGCGAGGAATCTTCTGGGAGCATAAACTTGATCTATCTTTATTCACAAGCCATCTGATGGCAGCCGGAGTGTGGTAATTGCCACAAAAATAGTTGTGTTGTGTTGTAAAATGTAGGGCCATTTTCTATTTTTCAGGCTGAAACTAAAGTATTATTGTTGCTATTATTCTTCTAAATTGTAAAGGTGCCCAGGCTCTTTATGTTTTACTGTTTTCTTGAGTAGTAGTAGAATTAAAGTGATCAGTGTTGACACATTTCAAACTACTATAACTATTAAAACTATTTTGCATTATTATTACTCATTTGGAATATATTTTTGCTGAGGGTAAACAAATGTACTCTGTCTGTACTTCCCTATGCTACCACTAGAGGGATACGTTGAATGTGTCCATATTGGAAAATAACTGGCTACAAACACAGACATCCATCCATCCTCTTCCCATTAATCCATTTCTGGGTCGGAAACACGGGCATGTGATTGCAAATAATATAATTTCAGCTGATTCATTGTGAAAACTAATTTATGAGCAATTCTTTTGTTTTAAAGTGCGTTGTCACATTGGTACAATGATATTATACAACTACAGGATGGAAACAGGTTCTTCTAGATAGAGGGGGCGAAGTCAGCTTTTTTTTTAAACCGCAGACATCTTTAATGAAACCTTTAATTCCACCATAATATATTTTTGTATTGCCAGTTTTGATAACGATCTAGATCATGGGTGTGAAACTGGTCCACAAAGGGCCAGTGTGGCTGCAGGTTTTCATTCCAACCAGGCAAGGAGCACAGCATACTCCACCCAGTTTGTCAATTGAGTCCAGTCTGGACCTGGCGACCTGAGGATAAGGGTGGAGTGTGGTGTGTTCCTGCCTGGTTGGAATGAATAATCGTGGCCATACCGGCCCTTTCTGGAACCAGTTTGACACCCATGATCTAAATCATTACATTCATTATTATTTGTAGTTGCATTTACTAACTTACTTGATTTATAATTGGAAGACTCCATTTTGTTTTTAAAGGGGACATTAGTTTAAGTTGTAAGGGGACCAAAAGCCTTTGTAAGTTTGTAGTAGCATTAGCTGAGCCTAAGTTTTCTTTAAACCAGTAATATTTTCATCAGTAATGGAAGTTGGAGCCTGTTGGAATTGTCTTTCTATCAGAAGAATGTAATCAAACACTTCTTTCTTTAGCAGAAGAGGAATGCATTGATTATTGGGTCCATGTCAGAAGCAGCCTCACTTATCTCCATTATGCTAATGAGGATTCTATTACCATAATGACACGCTATTGAAAATAATGAAGGAAATAACACATGTGATTTGAATGAATGCGCATATCTCCGTTTCTCTTCCTCTGTGTGGAGCTCGTCAGACAAAAGGCCGACGCGGTTTTGTTCCCAGCTGCCAAAGCCCTGATTAAAGATGGTGTATTGATGTAAACAGCTTTTCATTTCTCATTTTTGGCCTCCTCCTCCTGTGTTTGGTGGGTCAGTCTCAGATTAATGCTTGCAGACACAGCGCTCATTAGGAAAACCACACTGTCACCACTTTTCGCTCCTTTACAGAAATTGTAGTTGATGGTTGCTTTTCCACCTGTTCAGAGCTGAGTTTTTATGTGGGTACAACAACAATGCATGGGGAGAGAGAACAACAACATCAAAAATTAACTATATGCCAGGTTCACAAAGACATATAGCAGGAGCCCATGTGTGTGCTGTTTATTCATCTTTGCTTTTACCCTTATTATGGTACTGTAACTATTGTGTGTGTAACTATTTCCTAACCCAGTTCTGTCACTAGTTTTCACATACATGTATTTTTGGCTACAGTTTTAAATATTTGATATGAAGACCGCATGCTGTGGTCGGATTTGTTTACAGCATTTTACTTTTACCGCACTCTGTTCCCTCACTGTTGGAACAAAGACTTTAGTCACACCATGTTACTTACTTACTTGCATTGTAGTCCAAGTGCCAGAATTCAAGAAATAGAGGTCTGCCAGATCCCGTCAGATCTCTGAAGCTATGTAGGGTAGGGCTTGGTTAATACTGTGATGGGAGACCTTTGGGAACACCAGGTGCCACAGTAGGGATGGTTGGTTGCAGTAGTTTTTTACCACTTTGTATGGAATGAATACAAAATGAAAGCACTATATAAAATCAACGCATGATTTTTATTATTCAATACAATGTACGCTGAAACATATCTTGCCAAACATTATGTTGAATAAAGCCGTGAAGTTAATCTCATAACGAAATTACAACTTTGTTCTCACACAGAACGCCTGACTGACAATAGTAATTTATTAGACATGCAAAAGCCCTATAAGCCCACTGAGCCGGCTGATCTGTGTGCATAAGATTTTCCAGTGTCCCGTTGTGCCGATGATGAAATACTGTTTGCATTGCGAGCTTAAGTAGCACCCTGCTAACGCTTCCGTCCTCTGTTCCAGGTGACTCCATCCTCAAAGATCGTGGGAGACCTGGCTCAGTTCATGGTGCAAAACGACCTGAGCAGGGCAGAGGTGGAGGAGAGGGCGGATGAGCTGTCCTTCCCTCTCTCTGTGGTGGAATTCCTGCAGGGATACATCGGAATACCGCATGGAGGATTCCCGGAGCCCTTCCGATCCAAGGTACAACACTGCACCTGCTACCAAGGCCTCTGGGAGAGAGAAAAGGATCTCCCTGTTTATAGATTAGCCTAGTTTTGACTGCAGATGCAATAAATTAGCTTTCAAACCAAAATAAATGAAGCTATTAAACTCATATAACCAGTTCCTAGCTCTCAAAACAGTTTGGTTATGTCACTGTTTTCTGTTTTTGGCCTCTGTCACATCTTTAGATCAGAATTTTCCGACAGAAAAGTGAAAAAGAGAGAACCATCTCCTCTCAGCTTTCAACCCAAAGCGCCATATTGTGGCTCACAGGTCTATTTCTTAGAAAATGTTTAAACAGTCTTTTAAAAAGACTGACAAAAACATGTATCGGCCCTAACTATGTGTTAAAGGTAGTTCTAAACTACAGTACCTGGACAAAACCATGCATGTCAGACAAGAAAAAGTTTATAATTACAGTGGTGAGGAATGACTGGAATTGAAGGAGAGCAGAACAGATGCTGCTTTACATCGTTCTCCCCCAGTCACTTCTAAACTCACTGCTCGCACAAAATGAGTTTTATTGAAAGATAAACACACCTCCAACACACATGGAAAAGCCCGAAACTAGGTGAAGTTACACATTAACCACTTGTCTGACAACTTCTTGCCACATAGTTGCACAAAACACCTCAATGTGGACAATGCGGATAATTATTAACTTTTAAGCACCTGAATTGGGTCAAACCCCAAGTTGTCTAGACCAGCCATTCCCAAACTCAGTAACACCGAGGCCCCCTTAAAAATCTGACGGGTCTGCGTGGCCCCCCAAAATAATAACCAAGAAGACAACATTAAGAATAGGCTCTTCTGGTTATTTTATTTTGGGGAAATAGCCTCTGCTACAAACATTGTAATACAAAAATGATTACAGTGGATTATTCAAGTCAAATAATGAACACAAATATTTTAATATTACAAACAAAACATAAATTTAACATTAAATAATTATATTTTATTTTTATTTTTTTTTATGACCTCCCGCGGCCCCCCTGCAGTACCCTCGCGGCCCACCAGGGGGCCGCGGACCCCACTTTGGGAGACACTGGTCTAGACTATATTATCTCTAGATTATATACACATTGACTTTAATGAAAACCCAAACAATTCCATTATCACTATGCAACTGATCCTCCTGCAGGTGGTGAAAGCACAGGAGCCTTGAACTTCCAGCTGGGGCTTCAGGCAAAGTGGGGTTAAGTGTCTTGCCCAAGGACACAATGGCAGCAGTCATTAGTGGGAGGTGTGAAGTAGCTATTGTGGTTGGGCTCGAACCCACGACCTTCAGGCTCAAATTGTATTGTATGTACTTTATTTGAACAGGGACAGTGTACAGTTAAGCATTAACACAAAAGGAGAGATGCATGTACCAGGTTATAGCAGAGATGCTAATTTACACCTGTAGTCCCTGGGCAGGCTGGTGTTATGTTCAGGCCAATGCTCGACCAAGTGAGCCACTGTCGCCCCCACCCCACTGTTCCTAAAAAGTGATCTGTAATATTTAGAAAATGAAATGTATTAAAAAAGAAAAAAAATAGTCAACAGCACCCTGCTTTCTCTCTGTTTCAATACAAACTTAACAGAAGGAATCAAAAAGACGAGCCAAACCTGGCTCAATTAAGGTAATGGGTTATTCATGTAAAAAAACAGAAATTCAAAACATGAGCTACAAACAAAACTTTCACAAACAAAATACTGTTTCTTTTAAGTTTTCCTCCTTCTCTTCTTTGAAACCTGTTCCCATGGACACGCATAAAACCATTATGAAATAACCTTGAAGTGCTAAAAGTGTTGTGACGGCCCCCTCTGCTGGGCCTGTGGTGGCAGTGTTCATATGACGTTCAGAGATGATGGGAGGCAGCTGGGAAGTCATGTGACCTCCCGGATGCTTAAAAAAGCGGCTTCCCCTCACTCTCTCTCTCTCACCTGGCTTCTGGGCACCTGCCGGCGTGCCCGGACTGCCGCTACCATTCTGGGCCCTGTTGGACCAGCCGCCACGCCAGTTTGTCTTTTCATTTACACGCGCTACAACACAATATATGCACTACAACGGTTGTCCTACTGACTTTCAGATACAACACCTTGCACCCCACAGCATACCATTCACTTACCCTGACCTCATACAGATTACTTTATTATTGTTTAAATAAATGCCCCACAGAGGGTTTAAACTTCTCAGTTTGTCGTGTCCTCCCTCTCATGTTATGGTCTCACGAGCCGGGCCGTAACAAATGGGGGCTTCGTCCTAAACATATTTGGAAAGTCATTCAGTGGTGTTTTGGAATCTCCCCTAGACGTGGTAGTGTGTGTGGATTCAGAGTTTGTACGCGCGCTGTGCGTGAGTGGATCCATTGACCTACTTTCTGTGAATCTGTGAATGGACGTGACGTCACCGCTGCTGAGGAGGCGAGTGTACGTGCAGTAAAGTTGTGGTGAGGACACGGCTTCGCGTGGAAGTTATTGGTTCATTCAAGACTACAGGTGAGTGAAGTGTTTTCTGTCTTGTGTCGCACGCAAATGGCTTCTGTCTACAGCTGGGTCTCCTGTTAGGCGAAGTGGTGTTGCCGCTTCAGGCTTCACCTGTTTTGTTTGTTTTAATAGTGTCGTGGGAACGCGGTTGGTGTTCAATGCGCGAGCATTGATCTCGGGGGCACTCCGTGGAACTGGTTGCTCCACTGGTTTCGTGCTTAATATTCCCGCTGCTGAACCACGTGAAGAGCTAGGCACAGTTAGGCAGGTGAGTTTTGGGATAGGTAGGCAAAGTATAGAGGGGATTCTGGTTGTGTGAGCCTGTTGCTGCGCACTAATTGTGACACTTCCACTCGCAGTGTAGTAGTCTGGTTTGTTTGTTTGTTTATGGCTAACGCGTGTGTGTAGTTTAGTATGAGTATGGAGTCTGTGGTAGAGGATTTTGTGGCTGATCCCACTGTGGGGAGGCTTGATGAGTGTAGTAAGTCTGATTTGTTGGCGATCGCGGCGCACTATGAAATTTCCGTGTCAAAGCAGGAGGTGAAGAAAGTGCTTAAAACGCAGGTTCAGTCAGCGTTGGTGGCGCAGGGCATTTTCTCTCCAGTGGTTGTGTCTGATGCGGAGATGCGGAGAATGGCGATGCAGCTGGAAATGCGAAAGTTAGAACTTCAAGAAAAAGAAATACAGGACAGAGAGCGGGAAAGAGAGCTTAGGTTTCGGGAAAGAGAGAGCCAACAGCAACATGAGTTTGAGCTGCGTAAATTGGAGCTGGAGGCGAGTTTCAGACAGGCGTCTACTCGTTTGTCTATCAGCCAGAGCAGTAGTTCCCAAGCAGAATTTGACGTGAACAAATGCATCAGATTAATTCCACCATTCACGGGGAAGGATGTGGATAAGTATTTTGTTTTGTTCGAGCGTGTGGCGAGTACTTTGAGCTGGCCCGAGAGTGTCTGGCCGCTGCTGCTGCAGTGTGTGTTCACGGGGAGGGCGCAAGAAGCGTATGCCTCGCTGTCACCGGAGGATAGTTTGCAGTATAGCAAGGTAAAAGTGGCAGTCGAAAGGGCGTATGAGCTGGTACCGGAGGCGTACAGGCAAAAGTTTCGCCGCTACAAAAAGTTAGACACTCAAACCTATGTAGACTTTGGGCGTGAGAAGATCTCATTGTTTGAGAGGTGGTGCGCTGCACAAAACGTTAGTACGGTGGACCAGTTAAAGGATTTGATTTTGATGGAAGAGTTCAGAAACTGTGTTCCGGAGAAAATTGCTGTTTATCTCAACGAACAGAGGGTTGGGAAAGTAACAGAGGCCGCAGTGTTAGCGGACGAGTATGTGCTGACCCATAGAGACTATGCGCAGACTGTGGGCTCGAGGAACGTTAAAGTATGGCGTGAGGAGGGCTCTGCTAGACCAGATGTGTCAAAGGTTAGTGCTAAAGGCTCGACCACAGGTGATTGGGACCGTGTTTGTCACTTCTGTCAGAAGCGTGGACACATTAAGGCGAATTGTTATGCGCTGAAGAATAAGTCTGGGGGGTCCCACTCTGGGGGGTCCCACTCTGATCCTAAGGGCGCGGGGTTAGCGGTACCGGTGCGTAATGGGTGTAAAGAGCGTAATGAGCATGAGGTGGAGCGTGTTGAGTCTGAAGCTTGTATCTCGTACCTTCCGTTCATCCGTGAGGGCTATGTGTCGTTGCTGGGCAGTGACAAGAAAGTGCGGGTAAAGATATTGAGAGATACGGGGGCTTTTGATTCTTTTATTCGTGCCGATGTTTTGCCATTGTCCAGTGAGTCTGAGACTGGGGCATGTGTGCCAGTTCGGGGCATGGGATTGAACATCCTGTTTGTTCCATTGCACAAAGTGTCTCTGGAATGTGAGCTCTTTTCTGGAGAAGTGGCGTTGGCTGTACGACCTGCATTGCCGATAGCGGGGGTTTCTGTCATTTTGGGTAACAGTTTGGCGGGGTCTCGGTTGTGGGACGCTGCTCCGTCACTTGTGCCCATGGAGGCGGATTCCGGGCCACTGGTTGTTCCCCACACCGATGGAGATAGTGCGGAGTTTCCGGAGGTGTTCACAGCGTGTGCCGTGACTCGGGCCATGGCGCGGGCGCAGTCTGGGGAAGAGGGAGGTGTGAAAAACATTATCTTTCCCTTGTCTGATTTTCCTGTGGCTTTGACTCATAGGGAGCTGGGGCTGGAGCAGCAGGCTGATGTCTACAGCATACCATCCTGAAAGCCAGGGGGCTTTAGAGCGGTTCCATCAGTCTCTAAAGTCTCTACTGCGTGCCTATTGTACAGAGCTGGGAGGAGACTGGGAGGAAGGATTGCCGTGGTTGATGTTGGGGGCCCGTGAGGTTACCCAGGAGAGCACTGGGTTTAGCCCTAATGAACTTGTGTTTGCGCATACAGTTAAAGGTCCCCTTGCAGCAGTGGCAGGCGATTTCAGGGAGCCTGAACCGCCAAAGAAACTTGTGGACTATGTGAATGGGTTTAGGAGGCGCTTGTATGCAGCGAGAGCATTGGTGCAGGAGAAAATGGCTGCTACACAGGGGAAAATGAAAGCACTGTTTGACCGGCACTCAGAGGTGCGTTCATTTTTGACGGGGGATCAGGTGTTAGCCCTGTGTCCAATGTTAACCTCTCCTTTTCAAGCAAAGTTCACAGGTCCTTATACGGTACTGGAGCGAAAGTCTGACCAGAACTACGTAATCTCCATGCCTGAGCGCAGGAAGAAGACTCAACTGTGCCACGTGAACCTGTTGAAGCCATACTATACCCGTGAGGCTGATGTGGAGCAGCTGGGGGGTGGCGAGGCTAAGGCAGCGTGCGCAGTTGATAGGTTTGTTGGGGTGACTGAGTTCAGCACCACGGACAGCTCCCTGTCACCTGGTGTGAGAGATGACGGGGCCGCTGGTACTCTGGTCAGCGCTCTTATTCAGGGGCGTCTTAAAAACTCGGAAACTTTGAGGAACTTGGACTCTCTGTTTGCTCATCTGTCGAGGGACCGGGCAAAACAGTTAGTGCAGTTGGTGCATCAGTTTCCTGCTTTGTTTTCGGACACACCGGGTCGCACACATCTACTCGAGCACGATGTAGATGTGGGTGACTCCAAGCCTATAAAGCAGCGTTTTTATAGGGTTAATTTTGAGAAGCGTCAATACTTGGATGCAGAAGTAAAGTACATGGTTGAAAATGGGATTGCAGAACATAGTTGTTCAAGCTGGGCGTCCCCATGTATTCTTGTGCCCAAATCTGACAACTCTATGCGATTTTGTTCCGATTTTCGCAAGTTGAACGCGGTTACTAAACCAGACTGTTTCCCATTGCCGAGAATGGACGA
Source organism: Knipowitschia caucasica (assembly GCA_964034765.1). Classification (NCBI taxonomy): domain Eukaryota; kingdom Metazoa; phylum Chordata; class Actinopteri; order Gobiiformes; family Gobiidae; genus Knipowitschia; species Knipowitschia caucasica. The sequence goes on from OZ035841.1 coordinate 10,352,807, forward strand.
CTGCGTGGATCAAGTTGGTTCCGCTCGGTTTGTCAGCAAATTCGACCTTTTAAAGGGATACTGGCAGGTGCCGTTAACTCGACGAGCCCGTGAAGTCTCCGCGTTCATTACACCAACAGGCTTGTACTCCTATACAGTCATGCCATTTGGTCTACGAAATGCACCCGCAACGTTTCAACGACTCATGAACAGCGTCATAGGAGATATGCCGGGTTGTGCGGTGTATTTAGACGACGTTGTTGTGTATTCGGACTCGTGGGAGGAGCATTTGGCACGCATTGAGGAGCTTTTCACTCGTTTGGTAGGGGCGAGGCTAACAGTAAACCTTGCAAAGTGTGAGTTTGCGAAGGCTACTGTTACTTATCTGGGACGTGTCGTGGGTCAGGGCCAGGTCCGACCCGTTGCAGCTAAAGTTGAAGCCGTTGAGCAGTTCCCTGTTCCGGTCACAAAAAAGGAGCTAATGCGATTTTTGGGACTCGTTGGGTACTACAGGTGTTTTTGTAAAGATTTTTCATCGGTTGTCTCACCATTAACAAACTTACTGCGTAAAGATATTACATTTGTGTGGTCTCCAGTCTGTCAGCAGGCATTCGAGCAGGTGAAAAGACTTCTCTGTGCTGCTCCCGTGCTGGCCGCGCCTTGTCTGACCCAACCATTTCATCTCTACGTGGACGCAAGCCACGTGGGCGCTGGGGCTGTCCTTACGCAAGTAGATAACCTTGGTATCGACAGGCCGGTCAGTTATTTCTCTAGGAAGTTCAACAAACATCAGCTGAATTATTCAGTGATTGAGAAGGAGACCTATGCGTTAATTCTAGCGTTGCAACACTTTGACGTCTACTTGAATGGCAGCGTTGAGACAGTGGTCCACACCGACCATAATCCGCTCACGTTTTTGTCAACTTTTAAGTGTCCAAACCAGCGGTTAATCCGTTGGTCACTGTTTTTACAATCATATAACTTGGACATCCGCTACATCAAAGGATCCGATAACGTGGTAGCTGACGCTTTGTCGCGCGCTCCGTTGTGATAGTGTTGCCATTGTATGTTCCTCTCTTCTTTCTCGCTCTCCTTGTATCCAGGTTTCTGTGTGCACCAGTTGCTGGACGGAGGAGTGGACCGGGACGGAGGAGTTGGAGGACGCGCTGGTGGCCGTTCTTTCTTTTGGCGCCTCGTTGCAGGGTTCCTTTGGGGGAACCTGCATTTTAAGGGCGGGGGTGTGACGGCCCCCTCTGCTGGGCCTGTGGTGGCAGTGTTCATATGACGTTCAGAGATGATGGGAGGCAGCTGGGAAGTCATGTGACCTCCCGGATGCTTAAAAAAGCGGCTTCCCCTCACTCTCTCTCTCTCACCTGGCTTCTGGGCACCTGCCGGCGTGCCCGGACTGCCGCTACCATTCTGGGCCCTGTTGGACCAGCCGCCACGCCAGTTTGTCTTTTCATTTACACGCGCTACAACACAATATATGCACTACAACGGTTGTCCTACTGACTTTCAGATACAACACCTTGCACCCCACAGCATACCATTCACTTACACTGATTTCATACAGATTACTTTATTATTGTTTAAATAAATGCCCCACAGAGGGTTTAAACTTCTCAGTTTGTCGTGTCCTCCCTCTCATGTTATGGTCTCACGAGCCGGGCCGTAACAGTGTGCTAATTGCACACTACACCCTACCCCATGTTTATGTGGAGCTTTAACAAACAACAGCCATTTAAATTGGCCATCAACGGTCAAACTTTCAAAAATCGGCGGGTGGCAGAGGGCACAAGAAGGACAATGTCCTTCTCGTGCAGTACTTCATTCACATGATTACTTCATTCACATGATAAAGGAGGTCACCTCCAAGAGATAATCAAACAGACTATAAATCAGTACCTTAAAGTAATAAGGCATACAAACAATCTTGGTCTCAACTTAACACGACATTCCCAAATACCTTTGTGCCATGAAAAAGCCGCCCCAAAACCATTTGTTACACATTAAGACCCATACTGTTGAAACTAATAATGGTAATTTTCTGCCATAACGTTGTTCCAAAAATAAAACCAACAATATTGAAATAGCTGCAAGAGAGCTGATTAAGGTGATTATATTTTTAATAACTAGATTGAAATATAGTTTTAACTTTTTATGGTATTTTTGACGATCAAACACATGAGAACCTAAACAAAAGGCATCTATGCAGCAAGTATCCAAATCCTCTAATTAGAAGGTAATACATTTTGTCTTCACAAGATCTTTTATTTTTGGTAAAAGACTACATTTCTAAAGAAAACGGACTAACAATGTGGATATAGCTTTGTAACAAACACTTATTTTCCAAGCCCATATCTGACAGCCCTGTATGACCCCTGTTGTGAAAAAGCAGAATAAATTGAATACATAATCATATGGAAGTATAAAAAATACATTGAATCCATTTCACAGTCAAACTTCAAAGCAACATTTGAAACTATCCACACAGGTAATAAAAAGGCCCTGATTCATGTAAATGTATTCAAAGTTTGCACACAGCGCATTCTAAAGGGCAAGAGGGAAAAAGTGCGAGTTTGGCAGAAAGTACTTCAGTCTTTTTTTTAAAACTAAAATCTCTAAATGTTGTTGCTCTGACCAAGGTGTACAACAAAAAAGAATTGCTGTAGTCACCAGCCTCCATCTGTTTCTCAACTTCCTCTCCACCATTGCTGAACTGCTTATTACTCTTACCCTCCTTAAACCCAGAAGAACGCATAACAAATTGTTTTTAAGAGATCCAAAACATAGCATCAATACGTAGTCTGAATTTTGGTTATTTGCATGGTAGATCAGAATCTATTTGAAAACTTAGGGAAATAGCACTGCTGGCCTTTTTGCTGAGAAGCGAGAGGGCGGTCCACTCCATCCAATCCCTACTTACAAGCCACTTTTAATCTGTGGGTAACTTCACCAGTTGGTCGTCAATAAGTAGCGTTTATGCAGCCGAGGTTGAATAGAGAACAGTAGGGGATAAAAACACATCCCTGTGGGCCAGTGAAAGATGACTACAAGATTCTTACGTCATCACATTGATGATTAGAAAACCACAGTCAGGCGGATGTTTGTTAAGTGCATTTAATGATCAAACATGAACCTGTTTGACCATTTCAATGCCAAAACACCATTATTCAATCTTTCCGTATTATGTGTCTAGTTTTTCCTGTTTCCTCTCTTCTCTTGTCCTTCCCTGGCTCATTGTCCTCCATCTTTACATACTGACAGGCTGCTTAGGTCAAATGAAGAGGACACATTTCCATAAGGGTGCAATGAAGTGTACCTTAAAGTTAACTTCAATCTATCAATTACACAGAAATCTTGTAAAAGCAAATAATAAAATCCAACCGCAACATGTTGTCACGCTTCATCTTATTAGAAAACATGTATACCTGTACCTGTACCTGGTGAGGGGCGGTCCTCTCTTTGCCACTTTTCTGCCTGGAAAAGCTGATGTGACGGATGCAAACAAATGCATTCATTCGAACAAAACTGTTTTTACAGCAAACAACTAGTGGCATGGTACAATTTTGTTTCTGGTTTGAGAATTAAGTACCCCAGTTTCAACCAACTGCTCACTTTCCTATCTCCTTGCTATCCTCGCTATCTCCTATTCGTAAATTCCTCTATTTTTCTCATCTTTCTCATTCGACTTCCTGCTCTTTCTCCCTTGTCTGGTTTTCTCATCTCCTACCCTCATTATCCTTCCTTGCCATGTCTCCTTGTCTCCTTGTCTAACTCCTCATCTCCTTCCCTTCTCTCCTACCAGTGACGTTCCGCCTGCCTGGATATTGTGATCAGTTGTTTGTCATTTTTGGCATTAGCGTCCCGACAGTCCTGGCCCTGACTATCACAGCGATTTGTTTTGTTTTGACGCGCGCAACGTCAGCCTTCTCTCCTCACTACTGCTCTATTACAGGGCCACAACACCAGTGTAATTTTGTACTGAGGAGCTTTGAAAAATGTCACAAAGCATGCTCCCACAAAAAGTCCACACAACAACACATGTCTGAGTTTGGCAGATAAGGACTTGGGTAAAAACATTTGACAGTGGCTCAATTGGTAGAGCATTGGCCTTTAGGCCCAAAGGTTGTGGGTTCAAGCCCACCACAAGGCCTTTTTCACCGACTCCCACTGATGTCTGCTGTCGTTGTGTCCTTGGGCAAGACACTTAACCCACTTTGCCTATAAGGAGCGCGGAAGTGTTGTTCGCTGCTTGCCTTGATATGTATATGTGTATGTGTATGTAGCATCAAACTGAAATTTCCCCATTGTGGGACGAATAAAGGACCTTCTTCTTCTTCTTAAACCAGGGTTAAATATGCAATGTTCGAAGCAAATGTCTTATCATCGTGTCTACTAATAACTAAGGTTGGCTAAGGTGGCTGAGCAAGAAGGTCTGGGTTCCAATCCCGGTCGGAACAGGGTATTTTGCACGTTCTGTGTAGGTTTACTTTGGGTGCTTTGATTGCACTAAAATGTACAATAGGTAAAATCCACCAGCTCTGGTCCTGACCAAGCAGAGCATCAACATCCGGAGGCGAGTCCCTTGGCGTTGTAATACAGCCACCACCGCTGCTTATAGAAGGGCAGAGGCAGAATGGGTCAAATACAGAGGACAAATTGCCCTATGGGGACTATGAAGTCAAAATTAACTTAAGAAACATAACTATGGGCAAGACCTATGCGCTATAAGTACAGATGCACAATCCCATGGCTGATTTTTATTTCATTTTATGTAATTACAACTGCACAATTGAATAAAAGGTACGGTCGGGTATACAATGTTTAATCATGGAATCATTGGAAACTTATCAGATGAGCCATAATAACTGATCCTTAAAGCTGGAGTTCCCATGTATGTACATATGGCGTCTGTCACATCCTTAGATTCAATTTTTCATTCACCCAATCAGATCTCAGTATGCTAAATATCTCATGTTTTCCACTCTCTAGAATCTGTGTTCAGATAGTTCATGTATTTAACTTTCTGTTTGTAAGTCTTTCTGTTGGGCAAACAACATATATTTCCGAAAAACCAAAACAAAATAAGTGCTTCAGTTGTAACTAAAAGATAAACTTTTCCTACAGTTACCATTTAAACCCTAGACACAATTTGAACGTTAAACCACCGGAGTGTTCTAACCTTGTCGTTTTTTGTTTTTTTGTCACGCTCATTGCTGGATGTTAAAATTGCACGAGCTTTGGGCCCTCATCAGACAAAGGCAGCAGTTCACCCTAAAGCCAAACTATTCCTCTGGCTCCAGCTCACAAACTGCCTTTCACCTCAACAATGACTGCAGCAACAATTCAAAGTCAGGAACAGGACCAGAATCACAATTTGCATCCGTGGGACCTGTCAGAAATCTAACGCATTGCCCTTGTTTTGTTTAGCGTACCTTGTTGTATTAATTGCTGTGTGTCCTCTTCTCTGTCTGGTTCACAAATGGCAAATAAATGAATCTGAATCAAACACAACATGATAATGGATTCTAGACCTTAAATCGCATACCTCTTAATTATTAGTATAGACATGCAATGTATTTAAAAACTTCTAGCTTGTATCAGACCAAGCAATATTTTTATATATGATTAATGCTGGCTACCTAACTTTTCAAACCACCAATGTAATAAATGCATGCAAGTAATTTCTGATTGTAAAACTGTTCGATTCTATGTATTTTTGCCCTCTTTTTCATTTCAATATTCAGTAAAGTGAAAAAACAGGACCACCCTCACCTAGCCAATCAGCTCCCAGCCCAAATAGACGAATAGTGACTGACAAGGCTATTTCTTTTAATATGAAGACAGCTAACGCCTTTCTATTGGAACCATAGACGTTATAATATTAGGAGTGGAGTAATTTTCTTATATGGACATTTGCTCCAACGGGAACAAAGACATGTTGCTGTGATGGTTGCTAACTCAAGCAAAAGTTTCCACCCATCTGATTGGTTAATCCTTATGGCTCATATCTGGATTTACAAATACAATCAGGATCATGGTGAGCACCTCTTGTAATCCCCAAAAGGTGAATAAGTAAGCGCTAAACTTCTCTTTTGGGCTTCAGAGCATTTGAGTTAGCTGATTGGTATTGTCCATCTATATACAGTCTATGATTGGGACAAACATGTATTAAATATGTAGGGGAAAGTTATATACCCTAGCTTTAAGTAACTTCATGATGTTTAATTTAGACAGGCATGCTAACAGTCTGTTGGTCCTGTGCATTCGGTTTTACACTTAATGGGGGTAATTAAACGCACAATACGGACAGAACATTTGCATGATGAAGACCTGACTGTTCCCTGACCTTCCTCCAGAGCTGGGTCTGGAACGTGGCGTGTTTTTGCATGCATGGAGGCTTTGATGATCTGCTGCCATTAATTAGTTATTAGGAAGCTGAGGCGTCACATGCAGCCTTCTTACAGCTGTGAAAGGTGTGATTGATGTGTTCCTAACCATCAAGATGAAGGCACGTTTACATGCAGGGACGGAAATTTGAGATCCATAATAATATCGTATCATGATGTTTTTGCCCAACAGTTTCCAATGTTATGGAACTATCCTTATGTCAGCTATTGTACTTCATATGAAACATTTAGGGTTGTAATTAGGCATAGCAAGATTATTTGTAAATGACAACTCAAAGTGCTTAACAAGACGAGAAACACAATCATACAAGGCATTCAAATAATTCAAATCATTAATAACCTCAGTTCGTTAAACAGGGTGAAGATACAATCCTTCAGTTGTATGCACTGCTCAAAAGAACAGTTTTAAGCTGGATTTTAATATTGTCATATCAGAAGCCTATCTCACATTTTCTGAAAGGCTGCACCAAGAAGGTTCGGGGATTGATTCTACCTCCAGGCCTTTCTGAGTGGAGTTTGCGTTTTCTCTCTATGTCTATGTTTCCTCCAGGTGCTCAGTTTTCCCCTACCACTAAAAACATACACAATGTTTAAAGGACACGTAAACACCAAATCAACTTTGTTTTAACATATAAACTGCATAAATATATTTCTCATAGTGCTCTCTAAATGTCCTGGTCGTTTTTTTGACATTTTAGTACAAATTTGATACTATCTAAAACAGTCTGTGTGGCCCCCTCTCTACATATTTGGTGGCACTACATTTGAATTTGGTGCCTGGCCTTTCCATTGGCTCTGGAGTGCAGTGTGGTGTCCGTCTCTCTCATAGACTGTATATATTAACGGACAGAGTCACGCGTATCTCCGCCGTTCATAGGAGTTGGCCATGAAAAGTGCTTTCATGGAGCAATCCAAGATGGCCGCGAGTGGTCCCGCCCACAAGAAAATTGTGAAAAAACGCATCTGCGCATGCGTCACCCGGCGCGGCTCCATTCATTTGAACGAGAGACTTTAAAAATCCCCCCCGAGTAAACTAGAGTGGACCAAAAAAAATCACCCCCCTCAGCATTGACACACACTTGGCTTTGGGCCAAGAGCCAGCTTTTGGTCCATCCTGTAAAGATGTTTTTCAGAGGTCTGCCAACGCTATGTGTTAGCATTGGCTAATTCTACTTCTGGGTCCACCCCCATCGGCCCAGGGTGATATTGCAAGCATGTCGGCGCACGTCATTTTGGCCACTTTTGAGCTGGGACCCCCCCCCCCACTGGTCTCTCTGCACCAGTAGCATAAAACCAATTAAGTCTCAAACACGCCCCAGTTGGAGTATTCTGGCAACATCTAGCGGTTTAAAATTGAATTAAATCAGTTGACTGCCACTACTGCTATTGAGAATGCTGTGGCTTAGGTTCAGTTGTCTAGCTATGCAATTACCTTAGCGTGTAAAAAAGCGTGGAATGAGAATTTCTGGTGTGTAAACTATTGCTTTAAGCCAGCATTGACAACTGTCTGATATTTTTTGACAGGTCGCTTGTCAATCACAGCCCAGACCACGCCCAACTCTAAGCCTCCCTTCCTGTCTCCTGGTCCGCCTGGCAACATCTTTTTTTTAGAGAGAATTTCCAAATGTTCTTGCGGGCAGAGTAAGTCTGGGCATTGTTTAGTTGTCCTTTAAGAACACAGCTCTCTGTAGGGCCAGTATTCCCCTAAAAGAGACAGAACTTCATCGGTTGCAACGTTGGTTTCAATACAAAACCTGGGTGAATCAAACTAGACTGTCCTATACGTTGCCTTTATCTTAAAGTTACAAGCCTTTTTCTGAATATTGTGTTCGAAGTGTTTTACAAACACACAATGGGCAGGTTCGGGTAAACAAACTGAAATCATATTAATCATTTCCTAGGAAAGAGATTGATGCAGTACGGACCGCATGCAGCATTGTGTTGGCTAAAGAAGCAATGAATAACCTTGGAGGAGTGCCTCGTCTTCCTCAGTTTGCTAACACAGGCCGCGTCACCATCCGTCTCTCACTTAGAACAATCGAAGCGCCGCGGTGTGAGACATCTCCGCGGATGGTATGCAAATGAGCAGGTCCCCGTCTCGCTCATGTAAATGAAGGGGCCGTATCTCCCTCACTGCTCTGTCATTACACACGTGCACTACAGGACTAATATTCATGCCGAGGAGATATGATGTTGATGAAAGTGTGAACAGCTAATGGTAGCACTTTACTGTAGCTTGTGCCTTCGGGCTGTGTAATCGCTGAATTCATTTGGAGTTATTAATAGATGTAAAATAGGATAGGGGTCATTAATATGTGATTAGCGCTGCTCTTGTTCAGAGTTCACATGATGGTTATTGAAGATATGGTTTTGCTCTTTGGTTTATTATATATTGTTATAGATAAAGCTGTTCATCATGTTGTAGCTGAAATGTCTTCTATTTTAGGTTGGACATCCCATTCTTGTACATGATTATGCAGATATCTCATTGTGCACGGCTATCCTATCCTAAATTTCGGTTCCTCTCAATCACCAAGTTGATTGCAGATGCTACCTGATTAAAATAATCAGTGTCTCACTACAAAGTGAGATAATTATACATTTTTATTGATTAAAAACTACTAAATGTGGCTTCAGTGTTCAGCCTCCATGACTTTATGAAGCTCCCTTTTGCTGCAATGACGGCTTCAAATCCTTTGGGGTTTGTCTCTAGAAATTTTGCACAGCTAGAGACTAAGAGAGCATTTGTGAGCAGCAGTTTTCAGATCGGATTTAGGTCCCCTCCAGAGCAACCATGGGCCACTGATTGGGCCACAGTTTTGGCAGACGGCCGTGTCTTGGTAGTTTTGCAGTTGTACCATACTCTTTCCACATCCAGATGATATACAACCTGACAATACTTTATCCCTCCAACTTCATCCCTGACCTCTCCGGTGAGTTCTATGGACTTGATGCTGTTTAGTGACGTGATTAAAGATCAGCTGTAATCATGCTGAGACTATGTAACACTCAAGTGGCCCCTAATGGTCTGCATTTGACCACTCATTACTCATCAGGAAAAGGCAGTTGGTTTCACGCAAAGAAAGGGGACTGAAAAGTTAAGCAATTTCAACTTTGCATTTTGTGTGTGATGAAAATCATGTTTTCGCTTTACATTTGTCCACCACTTTGTTGGACTTTCAAAATAGACAATGTTGTTGTGAGAAAATTCTAATGGTAATGTCACAAATTTAAGCAAGGCATGTTTATTTGTATAGCACTGTTCATACACAATACAAAGTGCTTAACAAAAAAAGATACAATCATACAACAATCACACTGATAATCAGTAAAAAATAATGACTTAGAAATCATTATGTTGTACGCTCAGCTAAACTAAACTGTTTTTTAACCTGGATTTGGAGTAGTAGCTTGTCTCACATTTTCCGGAAGACTATCCCAGATATTAGCAGCATAAATCTGGTATGCTCCCTACCCATGTTTAGTCCTGACTCTGTTAGTCACTGTATGTCTCCTCAAACCACAGGGACATACTTTTGAAGTCGAAGTGATTTCATGTAAGAAGCTGGTTTAATAGCAGACCTTTTTATTTATTTTTTATTCATTACTAAAATCTAGCAGCTCATAGTTTTGACAACATTTCCTGATGAAGATCCGTGCGCAGCCTGTGCGAGGGCAGAGCAGTGTCACATCGTGAGGTCTAGGAACAACAGCTTGATATTTGTGCTTTGTTCCATTGTGCTCCACGAGTCTCATAGAACAAAGGTGTGTGACAACGACCGCTGAGCTGAGCTGTGACGGCCGAAAGTCTGCAGCAGGAGAGGAACGATGCGGTGGAAGGAGAATATAAAGGAGACAGGGAACGGTGCAGGTGGAAAGTTTATGTCTAAGTAGAAAGCAGGGCAATTGAATAAAAGTAAAAAGTAACTAAGAAGCAAGAGTTTCTGCATTTGGAGAGAAGCAATGTTAAAGCTGGGGTACCTACATTTCAATAAGGAGAATGATTTTAGCACACTAACAAAAAAAATATTGGAAGTGCCACGTTTATTCAACTTTAGGCTGAACAGGCCTCTCCTCTGACACACCTGATCTGTAGTCATGGATGTGCAAATCTAAAAGCTATGTAATACAATTCATTTTGTTCCTTGCTCTTAAAACATTTTGGTTCTATCACTAGTTTTCACATGCATGTATTTTTGGCGTCTGTCACGTGTTTCAGGATTGTCACATTGATCATGTTTTCAGACAGAAAAGTGAAAAAGAGAAAACCACCCTCACTCAGCCAATCAGCCCAAAGCATCAAATAGGGCTCTTTCTTCTGCTGTATGCAAACATAATTATTCTATCCCTATAAAGCACCTTTCAGAGTCACAAAGCGATGTATGATTGTTATGAGCATCTTACCTCTCTCGCTCCAATTCAATTTAATTTATTTTTGTAAATCCCAAAATCAAAACAGCCGTTGTCTCAGAGGACTTGGCATGTGGTGGATTCACAACAGATCAGAGATTCAAGCCGTTTGAACACAAGAAATGCACTTAGGAGCCATTGGTTCATAGAGAGCGGGATGAACAACGCCCATAAAGGTTAATAAATGTGATTAATGCCCCGGATTATCACTGTCTTGGGCCGTATATTATACATATTAATGAAAGAAAAAAAGTTTTGTACAATATCTTTAAATGCTGAAAACCAATAATCACTTCATTCAAAGGTAACACTTTATAACTACCCTTTATTTAGGCTTAATACATGTTTAAATAACTCTTAATTAATCATGAACAATTCATTAAGTGTGAAAAACACTTAACTACTTAACTACTACAGTTAATAAATGCTTAACTAATGATGAATACATCTTCAAGTACTTCACTTGTTCATTATTATTTAATTATTTAATAATTATGAAGTAACCATTTGTTACTACACATATAGATGATTTGTTACACCATGATTAAACCACATGTTAATGATTAATAATTGTATACTTAATTATAAACTAATACTGCAGTGTATGATTTATTCAATCAGTTACTAAATACAAGGGCACAACAACTACAACAACATACAATATATTAGAACAGGGGTCACCAACCTTTTTGAAACCAAGAGCTACTTCTCCGGTACTGATTAATGCGAAGGGCTACCAGTTTGTTACACAATTACATAAATTGCCAGAAAAAGCCAATTTGCTCAATTTACTTTTAACTCTGTTCATATTAATAATTAATGATATTTATCTTTGTGGAAACACTGATCATCTTAACGATTTCTCACAATAAATATATATAGAAACAGATAAATATCAATATGCAACATTTTTCAAATTGAACATTTTCAAACGATCACTTCTTGTGAAATCACAATATCCCATTTTAACCAACTAGCCACTAACATTTTTTTAACAAATCATGAATAACTTTGCACCATGTTTATACAAATAATAACTCATGTAAAATACAACAGTCAACTCTCGTCACACGTGATGGTGATCTCACAGGAGTTTAGAAACCAAAGCAGTCCCATTTACGCTGCTACTTTCTCCTCTTCAGAACAAAAACAACAGTGAAGCTGTTTGAGATCATTACATGTGTTTCTACTGTAGGTTTATGTGACAGTTCTAAACTCATCGTTTCAACTCATTTAACTGTGATGCTGTGAATAAAGACACAGTTCTTGTTGGAAACATAGTTATTATTAAAGTGTATTCAGCACAAACAGATAATCAATAAGTGGTAAATATCTGAGAAAAACACGAACTATAAGTGCAGTAGGAATGCAACAGACGCGATAAGCTACAACGCAAACAAGACAGGAACAGTGCAAAAGAAACAACTGCACAGTTTATAAGTTATATCAGGCTCTGCCATGAGACCAAACTACTTTTCCTTCGGTTCCTTCGAAGCACAAAGCGGTCTGCTCCGAAGTGCCTCGTCCGTGCTCCCTGCAGCCGCTCCATGCTTCCGTCCAAAACACACACACGAACCAATCACAGCGGAGCTCCTCTCACACACGGACCAATCACAGCGGAGCTTGTCTGCGGCGTTGGCCGCGTAGTATTCGAGGGTGCGTGGCAGGCTACGTAAGGGCCTTGATGTGATCCACGCGTTGCGCAAGTGACGTCACGTCACCTCCGTAAGCTCCGCGCAGCGCACTAGGCTTGAGTGCTACTATTTGAGCTATTTTTAGAACAGGCCAGCGGGCGACTCATCTGGTCCTTACGGGCGACCTGGTGCCCGCGGGCACCGCGTTGGTGACCCCTGTATTAGAAGTTGGCTTCATATTTGAATAAGGGTTACCTAGAACGGCGCTTTATGTGAATTAAAATAATGTATTAATAAGAGGAATATAAGAAATGCTAAAGGCTTGTCTCCCATCAGGTGCTGAAGTCTCTGCCCCGGATCGAGGGCCGACCTGGCGCCTCTCTGCCGGCCATGGACTTCAAGGCTCTGGAGGAGGGACTGAAGGCGACTCACGGAGACGAGATCACACCTGAGGATGTCATGTCCGCCGCCATGTACCCCAAAGTGTTCCAGGAGTACAAGGAGTTCACCTGTGAGTGGTGTCTGAACATACAGTAGCTAGCTCGTCTTGATCACAGAGAAGCTAAAGCTGAGTGTGTTTGCAGCCGTTTACGGGCCGGTGGACTGTCTCAACACCAGGCTCTTTTTGGATGGACCCAAGATCGCAGAGGAATTTGAGGTAGGCCATTGTTTTTCAGCGTTTTATTAATCAATTCCAGTAAATGACAGCCGATGAACATAGACATATTATGCAAAAATGTACTTTTTTGAGCTTTTAAGGCAAGTTGATTTTGTATAGCACAGTTCATACACAACCCACAGCAACTCATAGTGCTTAACAAATCAAGATTATATAACTGCTACCTTTTTGTAATCTCGCGAATACTTTTTTCACTTTCACTTTCTCTTTCTTAAAAGTCTGCAACAGATTACATGTTTCCTAATACGATAGCATGTTGTGGTCTGAATTGTCCACAACATTTCACTCTGTCTGATGGGACAAACAAACTTTTATATTTTAGCTAGGCCTTCACGCTTTCTCCTAGCTATCCAAGGAACGCCTCAGTATTCCCCCGGATGAGCAGGAGAAAGTGTGTGTGGCTAGTGATGTCTGGTTTTCTCTGCTGAGACTACTGACCTGCTCCCTGGCAATGGATAAAGCTGACGAAAATGGATGAATAGACTTTAGGTACTCCAGCTGTAAGAATATAGTGATACCGGTTATCTCTACCTACACAGAACCCTGCACTAGAGGTTTAAGAGGAGGCCACTTTTACACAAGCTCCTCTTCATGGCTCCTGTGTGATGTATAAAACTTTTAAAAGCTATTACCAAATCGAGTCGTTAACGGGCCAATTGAATCCCACTAAACGCCTCTAATGCCCTGAGCCAGTTAACGGTAATGGCAGGTCCTTGTTGGTGCCGTGGACGGATCGCTCTGGAGATGCTGCTTTTGTTCACTGTTGCGGATAAAATGTCCCGCCATATTCTGATCCCCAAGGACTTCACATCGGCTTTCCAACGTTCTCTTTGCCCCGGAGTCACAACCTGCTGTCTTTATTCTTTTTTGCAAAGGTAGATAAACTGTTTGGATATAGTCGCTGGGGTGTGATGATGTGATGAATGGCCTTGCGGGGCCTGAAATCACATCTGAAATATTCTTGGAAACAGAACAAAACTATTCTCTGAAATTGGCTCATTTGCCGTTCGCTTTTTTGGCACAAACAGCAATTATGAAAAAAAGTCCACTCCGAAATATTGTCAAAGTCATTTTAAACCTTGGCAAACAGTTGAATGCAAAAAAGTGGTATAAAAGTGTTGGTTTCAAAAGCATCTCAGGAAAAGTGTTTTGAATTATGATTGTGTTCTTTGTGCGCAACCCTTTGGCGCACTCTGATTCATCAGGGCCAATTATTGTTCTTTGTGGCTGTATTTATGTGAAAGCAAGATGGGGCTGTTTCACAAGTCACAAAGATAATGTGTGAGTTTGGGCACATTTAGACTTTTTGGGCGTATAAAGTTACTCAGTGACTGCAGATGAAGCCTGATGCCAGCAGATCATAGAAGCCAAGCTTGGTTTGTACTGTGATAGGAGACCTCAGAGAACACCACCATGATAAATGCTTTTTGAAGTAACTCAATAGTTTATAAGTTACAATCAAAGTAACTGAAGTTACTTGCATACTTAATGTAAGTGCACATTTGTTTTGTTTTTACAGTTTGCAATTATCCGAAGATAAATATAATATAATTATATTGGGGGGCACAGTATCTAGCACGAGTGAATAGCACTCTTGCTTCTCAGCAAGAAGGTTCTGGGTTTGAATCCCGTTCGGTACAGGGCCTTTCTGAGTTGCCTGTTTTGTTCTCTGCGTAGGTTAGCTCTGGGTGAGTGTGTGTTTGTGATTGCGAATGTTTGGAGAACGGATGCAAATTAGCCCATGGCTACAATCCAGAGAGGTGTGTTCATTAACATGCACTGTCCCAACCAAATAAACAATAAACAATTATAACAATAATTAACAATAATTTAGTAATTATAATTATTAATAATTATTTCGGCTCCAAAAACAGCAGAATTATTTGAAACAAAACTTGGATCAATATCATAAAGCAACTGTTATATATTAAACATCATGAATTAATATTGTAACACATATATATTTGTTCCCAGTCACTTGGTCAATAAATACAATACAAGTTTAGAGTAAATTACTTGGGTTTTATAAGTTTTCATCTCAATATTGATCTGAAGCGACTAAATACAAGAAACAAGCCACAGATTTCAATGAAGAAAGTTGTCGATTTGCAACAGCCACAGCAAAAAAGGACTGAGCATCCTGTTTATTCCATACTTTGTTCCATACTGAATGCTTCAAAACAAAACCCTCACCCTCAATATTGATAACGACATAAAACCTCTTCAAAATCTGTTGTATGATAATAATAATAATAATGCATTGGTTTTATATAGCGCTTTTCTGGACACTCAAAGACGCTTTACATGTCATTATTCTTTCACTCCATACACGGTGGTGATAAACTACTACTGTAGCCACAGCTGCCCTGGGGCACACTGACAGAAGCGAGGCAACCAGTATGTGCCATCGGCCCCTCTGATCACCACCAACCATTCACACACACACTAGACTCATTCTATGCAATGGGGCTGAAGTGCCTTGGCTAAGGACACAACGGCACTTTTGGCACTTTACAGCCGCAGCCGCCCCACTGTGGCTGGTGTTCCCAGAGGTTAAGTGTCTTGCCAAAGACACAACGACAGCAGACAGGCTCTGGCTCAAAGGCCAATGCTCTACCAACTGAGCTACTGTTGCCCTGATGTGTGTCTATAGTGTTGACTCGTTTCGTTGCAGTATTTTCCACTATCAATCAATCCACAAAACTTTGTTTAAAGAACTTCTCATGCAGAAACAGTGTCGTGAAAAGTGATTTCTATTTGAATAAAACGCCCCCACTGACCCTCCCCACACTCCCATTCCTTTTGTTCTGTATTTTCCTGTTTCTGCTCTAGCCGAACACCCGGTGAAATGACAGAGGCCAAGAGCATCTGCGTTTAATTACCACTTCATTTCGGCTCTGCAAAATGGCTGCGCACTGGTGTTAATTGATTTTTATATTAGAGCCCCATTCTTTCTCTTGTTTGTTATCATGAGCCAATCAGGAAATGAAGGATGGTGCTGGTTTTGTATTGACCACACGAATACAAAGGCACTTTTCAGAGCTGGGGGCGCTTGTATGTTTTAATCTATTAGTCTATTAGCACAGCCACTCTGGACCCACGCCACCACTACAAGATAAATGTGTGGGGTGAGAGACCGATGGTGATTTTAGTGCTCGCCAGGCTGTTTTGGCACTTTCAGTGCGATACACACAGAAAAGATGTAAAATTATATTCTTTCTTCTTCCTTTTACAATAATAATATAGTCACTTGCACATTAAACATACAGAGACAATTACAAAACGGCAATGTTAGTTCTGTAGACTGTACATTCATAGTGGAATGACGGTCAGCATAGTTTTTTACCAAATGCAGAAGAAGCCGTTTTGAATATAAGCTAGCAGGAGCTAATTTCTTAATATGGGCATTTGTTTCCGACACACACACTGTTGGGGCTGGTTTCACCAACAATTCTGCATAAAAGGAAGAAAAGACAAAGCGCGTAATCATTTTACTTATACATGAGAAGCCGTCACAGAGATCAAGACCCAGGTACAATCTAGTCCTTATCAGTGTGATTCCTACAGCTTCTGGGGTCTCTGTTGGCTTCAACACTCCTTATATTAAGTTTTCACACCCCTAGTTACAGGCACAAGGTCAGCCCTAAAGGGGGGGGGGGGGGAGAAACGGCTGACTTGTGGAAAAACATTGAATGTTACATTTGTTACAAACAAGATGGAGATGCACAGTTGATCAATCACTGCTTCTCGGAAAAAGACCTTCCCCAGGACAAGTTACTTTTCTTTTGTAGCCACCTGCTTCTCGATAAGTGTGACCTTCCCAGAACAATACACATCTATAATACTGTAACAAGGACTGTAAGAATATAAACATGGTTTAAAACACTCACACCTTAGGTTATACTTGTGTTTATGGTTAAAAACAAAGTAATGATAAAACATAATGATTATACATTTATTCCAACACACACATACACACAAGCTGGATTTTAACCCATGAATGAAAGTCTGATTGGTCAATCCTTATATGGCTGATCTGGATCCGTCTGGATTTACAAAAACAATATCAAAATGTAAACGCCAGGATCATGGCCCAAATAGGTGCGTGTGACAAGATAGAGGAGTTTACTTTTCAATGTGAGTCAGTCGGAGTCAGAGCGAGTTGTAGCCAAACTAAGTCCATGAGCACTTCATTGAGCGAGCGGGTTAGCATTGTCCTTCTATGAACAATCTATGGTAATTCGGTTATTGCCCATCATTAAGTTACCATAAACGGTTAATCGATACTAAACACATTTTCAACCACAGTATGTCAATAATGCATTACTTGTGATTATTATGCTACTTGGTTACCGCCCCAGAAGCATTTTACAACCTCCATCCATCCATCCATCCATTTTCTACCCTTTAATCCATTTCTGGGTCAGGGGGGTGGCAATCAGAGATGCCACCCAAGTCTCATAGCACCAGACCCTCACTGACCCTCTGCAGGTGGTGAGTCCACAGGACGGCTGCTCTCTGAGTGTGAGCATAGCCTTGATCTTTCAGCGGGGGCTTTGGGCAAAGTGGGGTTAAGTGTCTTGCCCATGGACACAACGACAGCAGTCATCAGTGGGAGTCGATGGAGAAGGTGCAGAGGTGGGAATTGAACCCACGACCTTCTGGCCTAAAGGGCCAAATACTGTTCCTTTAAGAGTTTTATGGCTAAATCGCTGGAGCTTTTCATCTGAACTTATTCAAAGTTTTATTCTGCAGTCGTTTTAAATGTATGCAGCGTGGAGTCTGACTAATAAGGCGGATGTTGACATGGCTGTTGACAACTGAGTCTAGAGGAGCGTGGGCCGCCAGTGTCACGGCAGACCCAGGAGCTAATGAATAGGTACACGAGGCTTTTATTTTTGTATTCATGCAAATCAACGCGCTCGATCTGTACAGTGAAGGCTGTTCTGTCAGTGTCGAGGAGTGAAAGACAAAGACCATTGCACTGACTGTGCTGTGGCTACGGGAACTGTAGGAGATGTGTTTATTAGTCCTGCAACATTGTTCCCTCATCCAAAACCGGCATGCCCTGACACTGCAGCCGGGATATGGGTCTATACAATACACAACATACATGTGTTAGCAAACTGTTAACAATAGAACTCCCAGAGCATTCAATTTGACGGATTTTTGTTGTGGAAGTACAATTGCTCTAGTGCAGTGTCTCCCAAAGTGGGGTCCGCGGCCCCCTGGTGGGCCGCGAGGGTACTGCAGGGGGGCCGCGGGAGGTCATAAAAAAAAAAAATATATATATATATAATTATTTAATGTTAAATTTATAATGTTTTGTTTGTAATATTAAAATATTTGTGTTCATTATTTGACTTGAATAATCCACTGTAATCATTTTTGTATTACAATGTTTGTAGCAGAGGCTATTTCCCCAAAATAAAATAACCAGAAGAGCCTATTCTTAATGTTGTCTTCTTGGTTATTATTTTGGGGGGGCCACGCAGACCCGTCAGATTTTTAAGGGGGCCTCGGTGTTACTGAGTTTGGGAATGGCTGCTCTAGTGCTTATGTATGTTTTTGGTCATCATAACTTTTGGGACTTATTCTGTGTCTAAATGTAGTTTTTTTTCTATGTTATTACTGTATGTTCATGAAATTCTCGATCCTACTGTATTCTGATTCCGAGCCATCTCAGCTTGGTACAAGTTACCATAGAAACACAGTAATCTAAGCAAGTAATCTTTACTTATATTGAGCATTTTACAAACCAAGGTCACCCAAAGCACTTTACAATGTTAAGAGTTCAGATATGGTTTAATTCTCTCCACACGGAAGGAAAACGAACACACTGGCGCAGCAATGCCCCCAACCAACACCATCCATCCATCCACTCACTCATTACATTCATATCTATCTATTGTACGTGTTTTAAGTGGTAGGGGAAACCGGAGCACCCAGAGGAAACTTACGCAGACACTGGGAGAACGGGGAGAATAAACCAATTTTAGCATGGCAAGATAAAAGCCGAATTACTCACTGCTAATTAATACTAGTGAAAACCTAAAACCTGTAGAATTCCATCAAAATGACTGCTCTGGGAGTTCTAGTACTTTCAGAATCCCAGTGTTAATGTTAACATAGCAACATTTGTCAAAACCTTTGTGGCTTGTGTGTGCCATGTGTGTGTGATCAGTCCTCCCATAGCCTCAGCCCTGCTCCAGCCCCTAAGCGCAGAGGTGACTGAAGCAGTGCTCTGACCCGACAACTCAAAACAAAAATCAAACATTGTTGATATCCTGGCGATTGCACGATCAGCAGTCGAGAGCTCATGATTACTATAGCAAAAGGAGATATGAAATTGATGAATGAATATACACAAGCAATACAATTAATAATAATGCATCGGTTTTATATAGCGCTTTTTTGGACACTCAAAGACGCTTCACATGTGTCATTATTCATTCACTCCAAACACGGTGGTGATAAACTACTAGTGTAGCCACAGCTGCCCTGGGGCACACTGACAGAAGCGAGGCAACCAGTATGTGCCATCGGCCCCTCCGACCACCACCAACCATTCACACACACACCAGACTCATTCTAGGCAATGGGGGTGAAGTGTCTTGCCTAAGGACACAACGGCAGTTTGGCACTTTACAGCCGCAGCCGCCCCACTCTGGCTGGTGTTCCTAGAGGTTAAGTGTCTTGCCAAGGACACAACGACAGTAGTCAGTGGGAGTCGATGGTGAAAGTCTTGAGCGGGGCTTGAACCCACGACCTTCTGGCTCAAAGGCCAACGCTCTACCAACTGAGCTACTGCCGCCCACTGCCCAATTGGAAATCAAAGGAAATATAATAAATTAATACATTTTAAAAACCTACAATAACAACAAAAACAGAGGACCGCACAACTCGCACAGTGTTGGAAGCCAGAGAATAAAAGTCGACCTTAAGAAGAGACTTAAGAAGAAAAACTCCAGCGTTCCATAGCTTTGGACCAATCACAAAGAAGGTCCAAAGCAAATCGAGAACTTTGCCTTTCGCCTCAGTTCCCTCTTCATCACTTTAGGCCCCTACAGGGACCACATCACTGCACGTATTTCACCCATCGAATTTTTTTTATTGTTATCAAAACTGTTTTTATCATTATTTAAGATACATTTTACTAATTCAAGACGTTTTTGCAGTGAAAAATCTTTCACTCACTCCCTATTCGTCCATCGAATACATACAGCTCCATGCAGACCTTTACTGTCATAACCCAACTCAATAGAAATGATAGAAACCCGCCAAACAGCTGCCAATTGCAATAATATTTATCAACAACCAAAAGTTTTTTTAATGAGGTGTGGAAGTCTGAAGTGAGTGTGTGCTGGTGTATGTGCTGTGAGAGTATGTCTGTAGTGTTGAATGATGTGTAGAAAATAAACCAAAACGAACCAAGATGAACCGAACTAAACAAACCAACCCAAAGCCAAACGACCAAACCAGAGAAACCCATAAAAAAATGAGGCGGGACACGCAGGTGGCAGGATGGGAGCCAACAGGAATGTCTGGCATGCGCAGGAGCTTTAAAGGCGCTGCTTCCACCTGAAAGTAGGAGGCCATACATCACATTGCTAACATTTTTACCAGCTGTATTTGAAATGGGCGCGTTTTGAGACAACAGATCATCAAACACTTGAACATTTGCAGTCTTGTTTCTTGGCCATCACCAGTGCAATGTTTGCCCCCGCGCTGTTAGAGCCGAAACAAAAGCTGATAGCGATGCGTTGGCCGCCAGTGGTTCTTCCGGGCGCTGAAATCTGCCTGTAAACATTCGCAGAGCGCTGACACGTCCTGGGCTCCGCGATGTTGTGGACGCCGCGGCGATAGCAAAGCCTCCACTATAATCACGGCTCATTGTTTAGCACTTGTGTTGGAGCCGGTTGCAGATCCATGAGACAGAGCCATCAGTCGCCTGTTTCTGACTACATCATTAGTGGGAGCAAGTGCGTCGCATGGAAACGGTTTTTTTAGTCATTGTGAATCCTCTGACCTTAAAACTGGTGACTCACTCTGCGGAGATTGAACATGGAGGAACTAGAAGCTTGCTGTCATCGTCATTCTCATTTCTTTATTCTGCACTCTAACAGTGTTGTGCCAGTTCACAGCTTTTCTGAACAGTTCAAGTTCAGTTCATACATGCACAAAGTGAACAGTTCACGTTCAAAGTTCACAAGTTTAATTCTGAACTAGTTCAAAGTTCCGTTCATTTTACTTTTTTTCGTGAGACCTTCAAATAAATACTTTTTTCACACTATGAGCTAGAAATCACTATGTTCTTTGAAGCTGCTCATTGTAGATATTTGTTCATGACACTGCATTTGTGGGTTTCTTACAGGTGATGAAACTAGTATAGACAAGGTAGAGCAGTTCTATACTTTAATCTACCAGCATTTAATTAAAAAAAAATATATATAATATGAAATATGTATAGATGTGAATATACAGTGTATGTGTATATATATATATGTAATGTATATGTAATGTATATTTCCTGTACACCACACGGGATGGGAGCCTTTTGACCCCAAAACAAACCAGATTTACATGGTTTTCAATGGGAGCAATACTGAGTTTTCATCTCTGCTCATAAGTAGTATTCTCAAGATATGCACATTATTACAATTCCAACGTTCATTTACAGTAATGTCTGCCATTCATGATACATAAAGTGAACTAATTCCCATTCAAGTTCTTTATTAAAAAATGTGTTGCTTTCAGTTCAACGTTCAAAAAAAAATTTCTTTTGAACACTGCACTGCACTCTAGGTCTTTATTTTACACTCTAGGTGCACACTATAAAAAACTCAACAAGAAACGCAGACCTAAAGACAAGACGTACATAAGAAAATACAGACAAACTGAATAAAAGACAGTGTTTCCATAAAGCAGGCTGACACCGCGGAGTACAAGAGGTTAACTAGTATTTACTGGGATTTATTAGAATTTACAGCATGGTCAATAAGGATCCCAATACAGACTATCGTTGATCAATAATGTCTAAACTCTGTGTTAAATTACGCTGTGAAAGTCCCTGGTTTCACTAAGTACAACGCTAAATATGTTTAACGTTGTACTTAGTGACGTTTCAGAAACAGATTGTATGTTTATATTATATTTTGTCTTATTTTGTAAAGCACTTACAACATACGTTTGCGCTTTTGGTCCTCTAGGCCTTTCTGTGTTGAGTTTGCATGTTCTCCCGGTGTCTGCTCCTGTTTCCCCTCGCACTAAAAACGTGTACAATAGTTCCGGGTGAGTGAGTGTGTGTTTGTGAGTGCGACTGTGGGACAACAGATGGAAATTAGCCCAATTCTACAATCTGGTGTGTATCTGGTGTGTATCTGGTGTGTGGTGCTGCACTGCTGCTTCACACTGGTCTATCCAAACAAACAAATAAACATACCACCAAGTTTGGTCGCATTCAACAAGAAGAATCTCATACATTTTGTCAATTTGACACCAAACTTGGATAATAAGCATTGTGTTTGAAATATGTGAAATTAACCTGGCATTAATCTGTCATCTTTCCAATCATGCTTAGTCATGTCTTTCCTATCCATACTCTCTCCCCATTTAGGAAATATACTTATAATTATAAAATACACTGATTCATCAAGACACTGATTTGTTTTTGTGACCGAACACCAAGCCAAAATATTATTGCGATGAATAATGAATGGACAAATTTCCTTTTGATACAAATGTATAAATACTTTGTAGATATGTATCTGCTTGTGCCAAACTAAGGACATTTAAAACATACTAAAAACCTGACGTGACGCAGGAGCACATCGTCTCAGCACATATTTCTAAACTGCAGTTATGAATAGTGTGGTGTTCATTAATCACCGAGCTCTGAAGTGCAAACAGAGGGAGGAGGAGCTGATGGAAGTGCACTGCAGTGATTTAAACTCATGGGGAGGGAGCTCTCACTTCAAACTCATTCATAAGCACCGGGGAGGGGACAGCGCTGCTTTGTGCCCGTGTAGCTTAACTTTGTTTTTATGGTTGAATAAATCTGCGATGAGAGCACAGATTTGGAAAGCTGATGTAAGAACGCAGCATCGCAGAGAGGAAAAAAGTATGAATGCTTTATGAAACTAATTGGCAAGAGTAGGGGTGAGGAGTGTGCTAGATATTTTAGATGTATAAAGATTCAAATCTAGATACAATATTGATATTTTATGTAGTACTATAGGAGTATCCTAATGATTGCTTGTGTTGGCGGGACATCACACGATTCCAGAGATCCTATAGTTCACTGGCAAAAGGCAGTGTCCCGTCTTAATTTAAAGATAATTTCACTGTCATTTTCTGGGTCAAACCATATGAAGCAAGTTCTACATCTTCTTTGTGAGCACATATGAATTTGGATTGGATTATTTTCTCGTAAAGGTGATATTTTCAAAATCATAATCAGGAAGTTGCCCTCTCAAAAGGATTGCAGACATGAGAATCATTTGGCGGGTTTGTGGATCTAATCTCTGTCAAACAAAACCTTTAGACATTTTCTTTTTCAGATTTTCTCATCAAAATTGAGTTGTATTAACACCTGCCTTCCAACTGAAATAAAACTCTAGAACAAGAACCTATTGATTAACTATAGTTTTATAATTCAGTTGTTACAATCTCTCTTGAATGTTTTTTCTTATCTTTATGCGCCCGGCCCTATTTTTGCATGTTTGCATACAACTGAAATAGAATTCTAGAATCGATTCTAGATCAATGCTTGGCAAAACTCTATACTCCAAAAAATTTACTTATTTTTCTTTCTTTGCAAATTCAAAACTAGTATGAAGCTTGTTGGACAGCTGAATTCTGAGCCAAAATGACGAGAAATGATAAAAAGTGTGAGATGGATGACTACGATGACCTTGTAAAGGCAGTGACTGTGTCTGTCTGAAGTTGCTAGTTCAAACCCGTGTGCGTGTGCATGTGTGTGTTTGTATGTGTGTTTGTGTGTGTGTGTGTGTCTCAGTCAGCCTGTCCGGACCGCTGCCAGCTTCAAGTCCATGTCAGAAATGCTAAGTTTCAGAGAGCGGCACGTTCATGGCTTGTTTACTTCTGCGGAGGCCACTGGAGCATGCTAAAGCTTTCACAAACACCACACAGGGATTCAAAATAAACTTTATTGATTGAACAGCTGCTGGAGGACATGCGGCGTGTGCCTGTTTGTTGGCGTGTGTGCGTAAAGATTTAATTAACTTGGCTTAACTTTGATTTTTGCCTTTTGATCAAGAATTTAAATGATTTTATCAAATTCATACTTTTGGACAAATTAGTTCAGAGTTTTGCATTCATTTTGACCAATTCTCAACATGATTGGAATTTTATCAATTGCAGGTTTCATTTTTTACCGCTACTGCTACTCTGCTGCTACTGATGTTGTTGCTACTACTACTACTACTGTTGCTACTGCTACTACTGTACCACTACTGCAACTGCTACTACTTCTACTGCTACTACTTCTGTGACTGCCACTGCTAGTTGGTGTTAAAATGGACTAGAAACAACCAACTACATCTACTTCACTCGACCATGCGGTGATGAATGGAGTTTCTGAAATCCAATCTATTAAAACATTATGAATCAGTGGCACATTGTGTTCTCTCTCTGGTTTCTCACCTCGTAAGAACTTGTGCTCTTCATATGGTCAGAAATGGAAATGGCTGAACCCCATTCTTGTTGTTAATGATTCCTGTTGACTTTAACCAGGTGGAGCTGGAGAGGGGGAAGATTCTGCACATCAAGGCTCTGGCTCTGGGAGACCTGAACAAGGCCGGTCAGAGAGAGGTCTTCTTCGAACTCAACGGACAACTGCGCTCGGTGCTCGTGAAAGACACCGTCGCCATGAAGGTAAGACTGGAATACTGGATGTGAAAGGCTTAGAAGGTTCTCTTAATAAGACATAGAGTGTAAAGACGCTAGTTCTGCTTAATCACATCCACATCGTCAGAGGTGACTTGTGATGCTGTGACGTGTCTGTTATCAGCTGTTTTACCGGATGCAGCCAGTCTGATAGATTGAGCAGATCCGTCAGACAGACCAGGTCTATGGAGAAGTGAGTCACAAGTGTGAGCCAAGGTGAAATCCCCTTCGTCTCTGTTGATGGTCGGCACACCCCGCTTCCAGATTTCAACTGCCTCTTTTATTTTTCCGTTCCTATTATTTTGTCCGACTGGCCGTATCCGGTAACAACAGCTGATAAGAGACACTTCACACCATTATGTGCCGTCTGATGAAGTCTCCCGCCCAAACATGTGGCAATTAAGCAGTACGAGCTTCTATACACACGTCTTATCAAAATAACCCTCGAAGCGTTTAACATCTTTAGAGACATAATTTTGTTACTTTTTGCATTTTCTGTATGTTACTGACACAACGTTCATGTTTTTGGCATCAATTTGCATTCATGTAAACTGTGGTTGTGTCGTCCATGTCTCTCTATAGAACAATGTAGACTGGAGAATAGTGAATACATCTAATCGGACAAAGTGTACAGATAGTGTGTAGTTTCAAATAGTGTGTAGAATAGTGTTGTTAAAGGCCATGTAGGTGATTATGAAGCGAGCAAAGTTTTGTACAAAGCTAGGGCTTACTGTATAAAGTCTATCCATTCCAGCCCATAGCGCCAAATAGTGACTCACAGCGATGTTTCTTACAAGTCTGCAAAAGATAACATGTTTTCTAATAAGATGAATACAGCTGATATGGTCTTTTTTTTCTTTTTTTCTTTTTTTAACTTTTACAAGATTTACAAACATGGATTACATTACATTATAAACATCCTTTTATAACTTATGTAATCAATTGTGCAGCTAACATATTTTTGTTACAAAGTTGTATGTTTACTATGCATGATAAAGGGACAACATAGAATTCACAATTACATGGCAAAAACAAGTTTAATTGTATAGCACAATTCCACAGGGCAGTTCAGTCACAAATCATCACTACTTTAAAAAAAGGATAATCATGAAAGAGAAACAGTTGTATTTTTCACATACAAAAGTCACGTACCAAGCTCACAGTATTTTTCTCTCTCATATTGCTGCACTGACACATCTCCAAGTCTGT
This sequence comes from Knipowitschia caucasica, assembly GCA_964034765.1. NCBI lineage: Eukaryota > Metazoa > Chordata > Actinopteri > Gobiiformes > Gobiidae > Knipowitschia > Knipowitschia caucasica. The sequence goes on from OZ035841.1 coordinate 10,379,038, forward strand.
TTTCCTGCTTGGAATTAGAAAAGTGAGGGACAGGCCCTTTCACCCTCTGTCCCAGTCTTTCTCTGCCCAAAAGCGCTGTGTTTGTGGCTCTGCACTCGCACACCACAGGCCAGTGCGGTGCCAAGGCTCTTGACAGATACAGTCTCTGAAATGTATTTTTCTCTTGTCTCAGGAAATGAAATTCCATCCCAAGGCTCAGAAATCTATTAAGGGTCAAGTGGGAGCGCCGATGCCCGGAAAAGTCGTGGAGGTCAAAGTGGAAGTTGGAGCTAAGGTCAGTCATTGTAAAATAATACACCCACGCCCCGTTGGGTTTGATCGAGGTTTTAAAACAGACATTAGGTTAAAAGGGATTTCACTATAACTAAATACATATCAGTTATAAAAGCTCCACTTCACCAGCAACATGTAGTGGTAATAATAACTAAGGTATAATAACTGCCATCATTCATTATGAGTTAATTAGCAATAGCATGATTTAATGCTAATGGTTCGTGATCAGTGAACTAGAACTAATCTATTTACAAGTTAATTATTTTGAATGTTGTTTTTCCAACCTGAAATGTCTTTACTTCCTGAAAGTAGTCATGTGATGTCCCTGTCACGTGTCTTGTCAGCTGTTTTAAGGAGTAAGCTTATTCTGGCCAATCACGAGCGATTTTTCTTGTTTGAAAGTAGTGGTATCGGCCAATACTCACAGGGGTATTCAAGCGGCCTGGCCAGACGCTGCATTCATATGCTAATGAGTCCATTAGCACATGTATACAAGATACGCCATGGTATGTTTCAGACAAATTGTGGCACAGACAAACTGCGCCAACGCGGGATGCACATTGTCGTAGACTGCCGAAAATGAGGGAAATTTGCGGGCGTTTACGGGGACGGAAATTTCACTTTTCATGCAGTGTTTGGTGCTGTCTCCCTACCACCAGAGGTTGGACGACAGCGCCATCTGCAGTCCGACTTCTTCCGGACAGAAAACAAAGTGTGTGAGAATACTTAACTTCCCTCTTTTCTCATCACACATCACAAGTGGGATTTTTAACACAAGGCTCCGTCCGATCATCACCACATGTAGACTGGCCCCACAACCTTGCCTGCAAGCTGAATTCTCGCGGTATTTGTGAGTTCACAAACACTCGAGAATACATCTTGTCCCGCTCCCGCCAACCCTTTTCGAGTCGAACATCTAGGTGTTCAAGCCAATCACGCGCCAGTCTTGGGGTTTAGGGCGGGATATCCGGGTTTCACGAAAGCAAGAAGTGCCGGGCCAAAGCAAAACAAACATGGCTACGCAGGAGGACGGACACGTAGCTGAGGCTATCGAGTCAGTTTTAGAAGAATCTCCAATTTCTTTTTTGAAAGATGAACAGCGAGAGGCGCTTTGTGCATTTCTGGACGGCAACCTTGGTGGGCGGGCACACAGCGTCACTTCGCCCAATCAACTTGAAGTATTCTGCTTATCCCTCCTTTCCCCGAAAGGATTCTCCTGCAGAAGTCCCAGATTGATATTGTGAAGAACGCATTAGAGTTCTACACAATCATCAATCTGGTTCTTGCCAGGTTACTGGCCCCAGACTGGTCAGACCAATTTGGCTCCATTTTTGTGCTTCGTAAACGTACTGAATTCTTAGAATCTGATGGTGAATCCTGTCTTGTCTCAGGTGGAGAAGGGCCAGCCTCTGTGCGTCCTGTCCGCGATGAAGATGGAGACTGTGGTGAACTCGCCTATGTCCGGCACGGTGAAAGCCATCCACGCCCCTACGGACTCCTCTCTGGAGGGAGACGACCTCATCCTGGAGATCGAAGAGTAGAATCACTGTTTTGGGGGAGCGGGTGGTGTAGTCAGTGTAGTCTTATTCACTCACATGTCCATAATAGTACTATGGCACATTCGGCCTTAATCCAACAGTGAATCAATCAAGTAGAATAATTCTTAATAAACAATAGGCAATTAATATATTTGACTGTAAAATGTAATAAGCCAGATAAGTGAATATTTTCGAGCCTAATACATATGTTGTTGCATAAAAGGTGCATTCCACAACTGTCCTGGAGGAAGTTCAGCTTTACTCCAGGGTTCATCAAAATGTTTTCTCTGGATATTTTTTTCCAGTTTGTCCTGAAACGTTTCCTTTTACATGTCGTTTCACAATTTATATCTATGAGGAGCACTAAAATCATCCACAATTGAGGAATGCACATGTTTGCCTTAACAACTTTTGAACAGTTATAGTAAATAGAATATCTATTATATATACTGTATAAGCACACGTAATGTAGGCAAATGTTATGTGAGAATTTCTCTACTTAGTCAGCCCCAGAGCCCCCTTAATGGCAATAAAGCAGGTCCCCACAAGGACAGCTGAGGAATGCATCTTTAAACTTGACATAAAACAAAAGGTTGGGGCCAAATGCAACTGTACTGTGTGAGTTTGTGCAACATCTCATTGTGAAAACATTCCAGTACTAAATAATGTGAGACTATTAGAATTAGACTAAAGTATTCTACTCTATTATCACAGCAATAATGTAAACGTTTACATGTGTTTTCTTTATCTTTCCTTTATGATCAGAACATTGTAAAAACAGAGGAAGCACAATTCACAAGGCAATAGAATAAAAAAATAAAACTCTGTTCATGCTTCATAGAGTTTTAGTTTTCTAGTGCGGTCGCCTTTTCTAAGCAAATCTCTAACTTTTGTTGCAATGCATTCTGAGAATGTCAAGCCACTGCTAAAAACGTGGACTCACTCTTTTCTTTGGGGAAAGTGAAGACAGAAAAGACGCTTTGTCCCAACTGTTGTCTGGAACGTTGGTTTAGTGTTTGTCTGCAACAGAAGCACAGTAAATGTATTGTAAGTGAATGAAACTGCTGACAATGAATGGAGATGAAAGATTTACCCTGATGCACAAATCTCAAATAAATTGTTATGTGTTGGTGATTACTTAAATTACTTTTAAACAACAAATAAATGTATTATTGAATCTCTTTTGTATTTATTTACCTGAATGATTACTAATACGCTACTGTTTGCCAAAACTGAATTTGGTGACAGAAGGCTTCTGATTGGTCAGTTGTTCATGGTGTACAAAGACGATATCACAATATAAACACCAGGATCATCGAGAGCACTAAACCATGAGTATCAGCACAAAATGGTGAGTGTGACACAAACGGTTGCTGAGTTATATGTTGCTTTCCAATTTCTTAACCTCTTAAAACCCGCCTCATTTTGGCTCGTGCACAATGGTTGGGCATACCCAAATGTCTTTGCTTATTTAAAAACACATCTTACATCTCACATGCTTGTGTGATGCATCATTTTAAAGCTAGAGCCTTCTAGTTTATGTAAAAAAACACTAAAATAATGTTTGTCATTCCTATTTTCCTCTGCATCCTTTGAAGTTAGGGAAAAAAAAACATTTTTTTTAGCCTCGCCTAACATTTTCAATTTCTAAAGGCCCTAAAAAAGGCATACTTCATTGTAAGTTCACAATATTCAAACCCTCTGTTCATTGTGTTGTTGACAACAACTGTCTAAAGTTTCAGACTTCTAAGTTTTGCAGTTTTTATGCAGTTTCTCCTTTTCATCAAGTAGTGCACATTTGGCACAATTTGGCACAAGTGTGCCAAATTGTGCCAAATATCTTTACTTACATTTAATCATCATAAAAACAATATTTTTTATTATTGGCACTTATAAGTTACTAATCTATGTGTGTTTTTCTTTTTTAAATGTCAAAGTTATTTTTTTATGAGTGTAAATTCATTGCAGCTTCGAGAGCGTCTTTTGGCTGCCATTACGCACAATTGTCCAGGCACAACATAAGACAGGACACCATTGTCCCACCCCTTGTTCGAAAGCTTTCCTCATTGGCTACAAGGACATGTCAATCGTAAATCCCGGAAGTAAAAGCAAACAAGTTGAGATCACAACAAAGATCAGTGTTCAATGCGCAAACAGCAGCGCAAGCTGTACTCGCGGGACCTCTTGCAGACCCAAAAATTGGTCTAGCTTTTCGGGAGTAGTCTCATTTGAAAGATAAGGAGCTAAGGAACACGTAGATACCAGATGTTTGGGTGAAAAACAAAGCTAAAAGTCCGTTAAAAGTGAAAGAGTAACATCTGTGCTCTTTTTTGTCGTTTTTTTCGCTAAAGATAAATGCACATTTTTGGATTATTTCTGCAGAATGGATTTTACTTTGGGAAATACAAGCGGATATAATTTTCCTTTGGACTGTTCCAGAGAGAATGATGTATTGCAAGCAGGGAGGAGAGCTGATTTATTTGTACAGCACAAGCCCAAAGGTAAAAAACTATTTTGGAATTGATTTATTTTGTGCCCACATTATGTGTTATATCTTTTGAATGCAACGTCTGATGTAGTTTACACTTGTATATAAATGTAGATAAGAAAATAAGCTTTAAAATGATATACAGCTTTTGGGGTTTGGTGTTCAAAATACATCTGCTATTGCCAGCAGAACATTTAAAAACATAAAAACGGCCGCCGGCGCGCCGGTTGCAGTAAGTCATTAGGAGCCAGAGCAAATTGGAGCAAAACTTCGTCAATGAGCACTTCCCTCAGCTCATTGAGCTAAGGCATTAGCATTGTCCATCTCTATATAATCTATAACACTAATATCTCTGGCAAGAAGCAGGTGTCAAACCACTTCACAAAAAGCTGGTCCCCACAAGGACAGCTGTGTTATGCATATTTAAACTTGACAATTAACCTCTAAGTTTGTTTAAGTGTTTTTGAACAGTGGACCTTAGTACATATGTGGTACTGATAGTTTTTAGTTTTTGATGTAGATATAGAATTAGAGAAATGATCTTACCATAGTTACCAGGAAAGATTTTGCTGCTGCCCCTCACCACAATTTGAAACTTTAGGTTCTTTAGAATGTTGTGATGTCACATGAAGCTATTCTGCATTTTTCTCTGTGATACAATATATACAGTCTGGATACAATACACACTGTCCTCTTTTTAGTTTTAGTCCATCTTGACATGTTAATCCAACGTAACAGCGCTGGATCTTTCTGACTGAGTGCATTTGTGAAGATAACTCTGTCCCTTGTGGGTTTTGGCTCTAGGTGTAAATGCGATTACGAGGCACTATTGATGTCACGCCGTCTTATTTTTCTGCGGCTACACTCATTAATTTATGAATGAATTAATTTTAGCTCATATGACGTGAAATTAGCTGGACTAATGGGGGACTCTGGGGACTTCTGGCAGCACAGAGGCTCAGATTTGCTGCTGTGAAATGGATTTAACATCCATTTAAACCTCTGGTGAATTGGTTGAAAATGTCTATAAAGGATCGCACACAAAGCAGTCATTTGAATACGTTTATGCTGTTGGGTGTGAAAGGGGAAATTGACCAAAGTAGGCACTGTACAGCTCTCAGGACATACTGTTAAAAGTGATAGCTGCTATTGATAATGGTGACAGTGTCCTTGGCCATTACAGCATAACACACCATCTCTTCATAAAGACTTTTGCTCTTGATATTTTTTAAAGCAAACCCAAACTTTTTATCATAAAGGTGATATAGGGAAATTACTGTTGTGGCTTACATAAATCCTACTTAAAGCTAGGGTACCTAACTTTCAAACCACAGTAAGGAAACTGGAATTCCTGGCTCTAGAATAGTCAGCTCATTTTTTTGTTGCTACTTTTAGATCATCTCTCAGCCCAAAGTCCACCGGGCTTTTTCAATGCAACTGATATCATGTTTTCTATGAAGACTGCATGTTGTGACTAGATTAGATTTGTCTGTATTGTCTCTTGAAGATACATCTGTCTTGGGTCTGATTTGCTCGCAACATGATTTTCAAACAGATGTGAGGTACTCCAGCTTTCAACAATCTGCAAATAACTCTGTCCCACTGCCCTGTATATTGGCCCTTGAACAACATGCATTTCTGTATTGAAGCATTTCCAGCATCTACAGCCAGTTATGCTAGTTAAGAAACATAGCTACTGCTAATTTTGTATATATTGTGTGATCCCACGAAATTTCCCCACTGTGGGACGAATAAAGGAACTCTTATTTTCTTGCATAGTTTCCCCTTGGCCCCCTGGTAGCTATAGAACCGGTCCTGTATCTCGCACTCAGCTCCAACCTCCCTGTCAAATTCATTTAAATACAATCACAGAGAGGCGGTATTTGAGAGTCGCTTTTTGAACTATCTATGCATCAATATTAAGCAGCTCCGCCACGTTTAATCACCACGTGGAGCGTCGTCCTTCTTATGTACCAGCCCACTCTGAACCCATCTCCCCGTGAAATCCTTTTATAATGAAGACCCCTGTTTCCATTCATCCTTATGTCCTCTGCATCTTCCTTTAGTTTCAGAGCACATTGTGAACAGTCAATTTGTACAATTACATCTGCACCAATTTTTGCAATATTAGAATTCACTGATATGCACTATGCTGGATGGCGGGCAGTTTATGTAAGTGTTGTGCTGAAGCGGGAGGCCTCCTGGACACTGGATAAAGCAACGGATAAAGCAGAAGAAAATGTATGGATGAATGGCTACAAAATAAATATTCTTAAATTTAAAGAAAAGCGCTCCTTTGTTCTGCCCTCTCAAGGCTCCAGAAGTAAAATGCACCTCTCTATGCGGCCGTACGGATTTCAGAAGAAGTCTTCAAACTCTAACTTTGTCAGTTTAGCTTGAAACAAGCAGCATTGTTGTAAAGTGATCTCAAAATCAGATATCAGGGAGAAAAAGATCCATCTAGTTTTAGGAAAATACTTTAACTGCAAGCCTTTGTCGTTGAACAACAATACCCAGAATGCTTTGTAGTCCCATAATAATACTATAAGGCTTTTGATTGGTTGAGCTTAAAGTTTTTAGCGCAGAAATTATGATGGACTACTACATAATGTTGGAACTTTTAACGGGGTTTGAAGGAAAATAATAGAATTCAGGGGGAAAAAATCTTGAAAAGGTCCAAAATGTTTGAAGTATGTAACGTCTCCATATTCTCCTTAAAACATTAATATATTGAGCACTAATATCTATGTTAAGCTTCGTGGTGACCGAGCTTTTTCTGTCGCAGGTTCACGTCTTTGGAATCGGTTACCTATTGAGATTAGACAGGCTCTGCCTGTTTTTAAGTCACTTCTTAAAACTCATCTTTTTTCCAATGCTTTTGATAATGTTTGATTTTAGGTAATATTGTTTTATATATGTATTTTTTAGTCTGTTTGTTTTTGTGTACAGCACTTTGGCTGAACAGTCAAGTTTTTAAAGTGCTTAATAAATAAAGCTGGTATGGTATGGCATGTTAAGAATTGTATCTAAAATTTGTCATGACATTTTCCACCCTTTTATTAGTCCATTTCTGGGTCACGGGAGTGGCCATCAGAGCTGCAACCCCAATACTCAATGCACCGGCCCCTCACTGATCCTCCTCTTCCTGCGTTGGATCCACAGGAAGATGGCTGCTGCTCCACACAGCGAAGACACAGCCTTGATGTTTTAGCGGGGGCTTCGGGCACTTTGGGGTTAGGTGTCTTGCCCAGGGACACAATGGCAGCAGACTTCAGTGGGAGCAGATGACATGGGGTTGTTGTGGGGAGATTGAACCCACAACCATTAGGTTCAGAGACCAATGCTCTACCAACTAAGCCCTGTATCTAAAATAACGTTTTTTTGGGGGTTTTATTTTTCTTTTTAGTATGTTAAAAGGGCTTGTAAATACGAACATTTGAATGTTTTTCTAGTCAATGTAAATTGTACCGGACACAAACTAGCTAGAGCCAATTTCCTTATATGGGCATATATTCCAACAGCAGAGTTTCCCCTGTATAACACAAAACAAAACACAATCACAGAGCACTAAATCACGTTTTTTTCTTTTCTTTTTTTAACTAAGCGAGTTGGAGCAAAACTTCATCAATTCCGTATTGGGCTTCTTTGAGCTAGGGTATTAGCACTGTTTAGACTTTATGGCCACGGCTTCATAAAAGGTATTTTTTTTTTGCAACTGGCCTGGGGGAGGCGGGGCTCCAGAGCGCTATAGTTGGATTGAGATGGATATATGCTGACTTGTTTTTGTGCAGCGAGTATGAAAAATGTGGATTGTGACATTTTGCTTTCCTTTGAGTGCTCTTATGAAAGCAATCCCACTGTTTATGAACTGTGTGACCAGCTCTGACCGCTTACCTGCACTTTCAAAAACAGTCTTTCCCTGGGTTTGCTTCAAAGGTCCTATCATAAAATAATGTCTATTGTAATTTTGTTTTGCCATGTTTTGCCATGTTGGAAATAACTAACAAGTAGAATAACCATAAAGGATTGCATTATTTTATGTCATTACCAAGTCATCAGACACACACACACACGCCAATTAATTCTTTCCCCTAGTTTTTGTCAGAGCATTTGGGACTGATGATTCTTGATTTAGACATATTTGCTTTGGCTGACTGTATGTTAGCCTATAAAAACAGTAAGTATGTGAGATGGGCTTCTCTGATGTTCAAATCCAGGTTAAAAATAGTTTATTCTAGCTGTGTATACAACTGAGGGATTTTATATTTTCTTTTAATGTTATTATTTATGATTTATAAAGCCTTGTACATTGCCTGGATGGAAAAAAAATGGCTGACCCGGTTACCATGGTGATGGGACCTGGATTTGAACATTGTCAGAGAAGAAGCCTGTCTTTCATTTTGAGAAAGACTGTTCCAGTCTTTGTGCTCCTTAGAGTTGGAGTTGGTTTATATGGGACTAACATGTCACTGATGTACTTCGGTGCGAGGCCATGGAGAGACTTGTACACAAGCAAAGGGGCTTTAAAGTATATTCTTTAAGTTACAGGAAGCCAGTGCAAAGACCTGAGAACTGGAGAACTTGGTTTAGCCGAAGGAAGTTGTTTTGCATCCACTCACTGAACTGTTGGATGCAGTGAGTCCACTGGTCCATGTTCTCCTGCAGTCAGAGACATAGATCTGACCTAACGGCAGCCTGTGGAGATTGAACAAAAAAAGTTGCAGAATCGACCCTTGTGGCATTCCACAGATATGATCTGAAACACTAATCCCCACAAAGTACTTCCTGTCTCCAAGGAAAGACTTTAACAAACTTAGGACGGGGCCAGCGATACCAACCAGTCCTCTAGTCTCTGTGAGAGGACATCATGGTGGACAGTTCATTTGTTTAAACATGCTTCCTAAAATAAAATTTGAGATATGCACATCGAAACCAAGAACGGGAAAATGAAAACTATAATGATAAGTTTAAAAACATAATATAAAACATGGTTAAACATTATACATATTTGTGTTGCCTTTTACACACAAAACAAGCAACAAAATCAAACATGTTAAACAATAGCTTCTTACTCTTTCATTCCCAAAACTGCACAGGACACTCATAATATGCACATAATGAGAAACATATTTCGTTCTATAGAATCCAATTAAAAGAATGCTTTCTTTTGTTATTTAGTTCAAGACTATTGCAGCCCTAAAGGATGTATCGACACATAAAGCTCAGATCAGTAGGAGAGCATGGAGCCAGTGAAAGAGGCGACTGTTTACGAATGTCTTTCTCTGCTGCTCTTTGCACACGTCTCTCTCAGCGGTGCAGGATGTGTTTTGTTTGGTGTTTCACAAACTGGGTTCTGGTGCAGCTGGCACCCTGCTGTCTTCAAACAGCTCCTGTGGATGGGATTAAGTCCTGATTAACCACTTTAAATCAATCTGCTCCGTCGCTCAACTGGAACCATGCGTTTAGCCGCTGCTCCACCTCTGCGTTGTGTCTGGTTAAAGCAGAGAACGGGGAATCATTAGTCCCAGCCTTTTTGAATTATTTCTTTATTTAACGTTCATTTATGATGAGTGTCCTGGTCATGCGGCATTCAAAATGCAACCCACAACACATTTTATTAATTACTTTAATTTCTAAAAACATATAGACTTATAATAATAATTACAATAACAATTCACACTTGTATAGCATGACAGCCAAAGCCTATTCATCCTCTCTACACACAGTGGCGGTGAACTACAACTACAGCTACACCTGCCCGGGGACAGCCGCAGACAGATGAATGGCAACACATCTGTCCCATTGGCCCCTACGACCAACACTACAATACCTATTCGTTCACTCACACACGCATATGCACACGCACACACACTATACAATAGTGACTTTGGCTGGTAGTTAGCAAATTATATGATCCAGGAGAATGGTCTCCAACAATGGATCTCTTATAATATCTGGATAGGGTATTACTAGCTTATAGCTGAAGGACCCATGTGCTCAGGAGCTTCCTGCGGTACTGTAGACTACAACAACAAATAAAACTAAAACAGCTCGACCTCAGCTGACAGAACCTACAGCTTTCACAAAGGTTAGATTTTGCGGGGATTTTAGTGTCCCTTGTTGTGCTTTTTTCTTTTTAAATCTACTTGTCTGATCAGCAGCGCCTGATTGGTCAGAACACTGCCATGCTCTTCTGTGTACGTGCATGAGAGCCATGGGAGCTCGTCCACTGCTCAGAACCAGGAGGACCAAAGTTCCCCTAATCTTTCAGTGCCCATGATGGCATGGATTTGAATACTCCGCCATCTTGTCTGTCTGTCGGCTGTCTTGGCATCAATCAGGTCATTTGAAGTGCCATAAATAAGATAAGATAAGATATACTTTATTGATCTCACACCGTAAAGATTTACAATGAAAATACAAACACTGTGGAGTGATGACAGCACTGTAAAAAATGATAAAACACGAGGTAATAAAATATGAGGTCATAATTTTTTTAATGGAGTGGTTTGTATCTTAATTTTAGTACATTTTGAATGTCTTAAAACAAGATTTGCCAATGGGACAAGCCATTTAGTCTTATTTCAAAAATGTTTGCTTTATTTTCTCTGTCCAAAGCGAAACATTTCTTGTACAATTTTAAAATAAGATTATTTTGCTTGTCCCAATGACAAATCATATTTTAAATCACTTGCAGTGAGAATAATCCACCACACACTGAGTTTCATTTAGTCTCAGATGCAAACAAATCACAAATCAAAAATACATTATGCCAATTACAAATACATATTATCTGTGTGCAATTACGTGTCTAATCGTGAATAATATCCTTTCAAATGCTCTTCACATCACTTTTTACTAAGGTGTAACATGAGTTTGGGTTTTGATCCTTGTATAATGGACTAATCACCTGTCCCGTGACTGACAGTGATGCTAACGACACAGCAACGATGACATGAACCAATTAAGACCAGCAGACCTCCAACGGCAACAGAGGATGAGGAAGAAGAGGAAGAGGAGTCAAGATGTGGCTGGCTCCTGAGCGACAGCCCTGATTAATCACAACACTGTCGACCTTAGCTGATCCGCTGAAGCCGTGTCCCCCGTCCAAAGAAACACCAACGAGCATTTGAAAATAATAGAGTTTAGGACGGATCAATTTCAATCTGTAGAGACTTGAACAGACAAAACATGGGTATCAGTAGAATTGTATGTTTGTTGGCAAATACACATATGACTCTGAGGACTATATTTTCAAGATTACATTTATTGCTGCTGCACAGTAATGCGGTTAGGATTTTGCTTTTAGACCCTGCCAGAACACTGTACGATTTCAAAAGGTGAACATTATTATGAGATGAAATCCCCTGGAGCCTGGTGGGGGTTGCCAGGAGAAGGATGAAAGAGCCGGTGTAACGTCTGTTTGCACTGCCTGGTCGAAGTTCACTTCCTCAGCTGTTTATGATGTAATGCAAACCTTCACATGCACGTCTCACGGCAGCCGAAGCAAACCAGATGTTGATGGTTCCATGTTGTGATATTTGGCTTACATGTCGACTGCTATCATACAGCAGTAGTGTGATTGACAGAAGCAGTTACTACTTAAAACAAACTTTTACTCTTAAAACCCACATATAAAAACATGGCACCATCAACATCTTGCCTCAAATTGTATTAAAAGTGACTTCTGTGTCATGATTTGTTTGTATTGAACTTTTAAAACAATAGGTTGACTTAATGTCTGCCATCTTGGTTTACATCATAAACAGCTTAGGCAGTGTGTTTCGACAAGGCAGTGCAAGCAGACATTACACCGGCCCGGAACGAGGCGGAGATGTGGAGGAGAAGGGTTGCGGCATGAATGAAGTTGCTGCTTGGATGTAGCTTCCTCGCAATGGGCCTCATGTAGATAAGATAAGATAAAAATGCCTTTATTCGTCCCACAGTGGGGAAATTTCGATGTTGCAGCGCACAGTAGTAAGAGCACACAGGGTGCACACACAATATATACAAATAAGTAGTAGCTATGTTTCTTAGCTAACAAGTAGTAACAACAATAAACATATTCCCACTCTGGCAAGATTATAAGCTGCGTTTTCTTTAAGCATCATGTTACTACATTTTAATTTGCGCATCAGAAAAACTCTAACACTCTGGAAACACGCACATTTCGAACAAATCAGAGATTTTGATACGTTCATGATGTGGACCCTCTTCTGTTTCTTCGTTTTTTAAATCTGACTTGTGTGTGTATTATTTTTATCTGTATGTTTTTTGTTTGTTTTTTTATGTGAAGCGCTCTGTGATCCTGCTCTGTGAAGGTGATAGGAATACACCATACTTACTTACTTACTTAATGTGTGTGTAATGTGTAAATCTGTGGAAGACCCTGCATAATTTTGCAACTTTCATAAATGAGGGCCATTAGCCGCACACTACATAAGCCGCAGGGATCAACGAACTAGGGGCAATGATGGCTCAGTTAGTAGAGCCTTTGAGCCTGAAGGTTGTGGGTTTGAGCTCACCACAAGGCCTTCTTCACCTTCACCCACTGATGTCTGTGTTGTTGTATCCACGGGCAAGACAGTCAACCCCCACGTTGCCTGGAGTATTTTATTGTTTTTATCACATGTTTATAGTTTACTGGTATTTTATTGTTTTTATTAAATTTGTATTGTTTTTACTTTGTGCATATTTAAATGTGTTCATTTTATCTCTGTGCAGCACTTTGGAAACTTAAATGTGCTAGCATGCATAAAATGTGCTATATGAATAAAGTGGATTGGATTGGATTGAAGAACTAGAAAAGAAATAGCGGTTTAAAGTCCCTCTTGTTCCCTATGTTTGATTTTCTATGAACACACTGCGATGAGAACGACTTTGCTTTGTAGATAAAGCCTGCAGAGTTTCATTTTTGGATCCGTTTCAGTTGGTGCTGTGGTGCCATGTGCCATTTGCGATGAAAAAGGTTTGCCACAGCTCAAAACGTTTGGGGAACACTGCTCTATTTAATATCCATCCATCCATCCATTTTCTTCCGCTTTATCCGTTGCCGGGTCGCGGGGGCAGCAGTCTAAGCAGAGACGCCCAGACTTCCCTATCCACACACACTTCCTCCAGCTCGTCCGGGGGGACCCCAAGGCGTTCCCAGGCCAGCTGAGAGACATAGTCCCTCCAGCGTGTCCTGGGTCTTCCGCGGGGCCTCCTCCCGGTGGGGCGTGCCCGGAACACCTCCCCAGGGAGGCGTCCAGGAAGCATCCGGAACAGATGCCCGAGCCACCTCAACTGGTTCCTCTCGACGTGGAGAAGCAGCGGTTCTACTCCGAGCTCCTCCCGTGTGACTGAGCTCCTCACCCTATCTCTAAGGGAGCGCCCAGCCACTCTGCGGAGGAAGCTCATTTCGACCGCTTGTATCCGCGATCTCGTTCTTTCGGTCATTACCCAAAGCTCATGACCATAGGTGAGGGAGGGAACGAAGATTGACCGGTAAATCGAGAGCTTTGCCTTTCGGCTCAGCTCCCTCTTCACCACAACGGTCCGATACAGCGATCGCATAACTGCGCACGCTGCACCGATCCGCCTGTCAATCTCACGCTCCATCCTCCCCTCACTCGTGAACAAGACCCCGAGATACTTGAACTCCTCCACTTGAGGAAGGACCTCTCCACCCACCTGCAGAGGGCAAGGCACCTTTTTCCGGTCGAGCACCATGGCCTCGGATTTGGAGGTGCTGATTCTCATCCCAGCCGCTTCACACTCGGCTGCAAACCGTCCCAGTGCATGCTGCAGGTCCTGGTTCGTTGGAGCCAACAGGACAACATCGTCCGCAAACAGCAGAGATGAAATCCTGTGGTCTCCGAACCGGACCCCCTCCGACCCCTGGCTGCGCCTAGATATTCTGTCCATAAATACAGTGAACAGAACCGGTGACAAAGGGCAGCCCTGTCGGAGGCCAACATTCACCGGGAACAGGTCTGACTTACTGCCGGCAATGCGAACACAGCTCTGGCTCCGGTCATACAGGGATCGGATGGCCCTCAGCAGAGGACCTCCGACCCCGTACTCCCGGAGAACCCCCCAAAGGACACCCTGGGGAACACAGTCGAACGCCTTCTCCAAATCCACAAAGCACATGTGGACAGGTTGGGCGAACTCCCATGAACCCTCGAGTATCCGATGGAGAGTATAGAGCTGGTCCAGTGTTCCGCGACCGGGACGAAAACCACACTGCTCCTCCTGGATCCAAGATTCGACCATCGGCCGTAACCTCCTCTCCAGTACCTTGGAGTAGACCTTACCGGGGAGGCTGAGGAGTGTGATCCCACGATAATTGGAACACACCCTCCGGTCCCCCTTCTTGTAGAGAGGGACCACCACCCCGGTCTGCCACTCCATTGGCACTGCCCCCGATCGCCACGCGATGTTGCAGAGACGTGTCAGCCAAGACAGTCCTACAACATCCAGAGACTTTAGATAATCAGGGCGGATCTCATCCACACCCGGAGCCTTGCCACCATGGAGGCTACCAACCACCTTGGTGACCTCAGCCAGGGAGATGGATGTACCCGCCCCAACATCCTCAGCCTCTGCCTCTGTAACAGAGGACGTGACGGGGGGATTGAGGAGAACCTCAAAGTATTCCTTCCACCGCCCGACAATATCCCCAGTCGAGGTCTGCTTCCCCCTCCTGAGGCGCCGGATGGTTTGCCAGAATCTCTTCGAGGCCGACCGATAGCCATGCTCCATGGACTCTCCGAACTCCTCCCAGTCCCGGGTTTTTGCCTCTGCAACAGCCCGGGCCGCGGCACGCTTGGCCTGCCGGTACTGGACAGCTGCCTCAGGAGTCCCCCGAACCATCATGGCTCGATAGGACTCCTTCTTCAGCCTGACAGCATCCCTTACTGCCGGTGTCCACCACCGGGTTCGGGGGTTGCCGCCGGGACCAGCACCAGAGACCTTGCGACCACAGCTACGAGCCGCCGCATCGGCGATTGAGGCAGAGAACATGGTCCACTCGGACTCCATGTCCCCCTCCTCCGCCGGGACCTGGGAGAAGCTCTCCCGGAGGTGTGAGTTGAAAGTCCGTCTGACAGGGGGCTCAGCGAGACGTTCCCAGCAGACCCTCACTATACGCTTGGGTCTGCCAGGTCTGACCGGCTTCCTCCCCTGCCAGCGGATCCAACTCACGACCAGGTGATGATCGGTTGGCAGCTCCGCCCCTCTCTTTACCCGAGTGTCCGAGACACGCGGTCGAAGGTCAGATGATACGACAACAAAGTCGATCATCGACCTCCGGCCTAGGGTGTCCTGGTGCCACGTGCACTGGTGGACACCCTTGTGCTCGAACATGGTGTTCGTGATGGACAAACTGCGACTGGCACAGAAGTCCAACAACTGAGCACCGCTCGGGTTCAGATCAGGGGGGCCGCTCTTCCCGATCACCCCTCTCCAAGTGTCACTGGCGTTTCCCACATGGGCGTTGAAGTCCCCCAGGAGAATAACGGAGTCCCCGGGCGGTGCACCGTCCAGTACCCCTCCCAAGGACTCCAAGAAGGCCGGGTACTCTACACTGCTGTTAGGCCCGTAGGCCGTCACAACAATGAGAGACTTGTCCCCCACCCGGAGGCGGAGGGACGCGACCCTCTCATTCACCGGGGAGAACTCCAACACGTGGCGGCTGAGATGGGGGGCAATGAGAATGGCCACCCCAGCTCGCCGCCTCTCCCCGCGGGAAACTCCAGAAAAGTGGAGCGTCCAACCCCTCTCAAGGAGTTGGGTTCCAGAGCCCAAGCTGTGTGTGGAGGTGAGGCCGACTATCTCTAGTCGGTATCGCTCAACCTCCCCCACGAGCTCGGGCTCCTTCCCCCCCAGTGAGGTGACGTTCCACGTCCCAAGAGCCAGATGTTGTGTGTGCGGACTGGGTCGCCGAGGTCTCTGCCTTCGACTGCTGCCCAGTCCTCTCTGCACCGAGCCGCCACGGACCCCTCTGCAGGTGGTGGGCCCACAGGAGGGACTGCCCACGTCATCCCTTCGGGCTGAGCCCGGCCGGGCCCCGTGGGCTAAGGCCCGGCCACCAGGCGCTCGCATACGGGCCCCGACCCCAGGCCTGGCTCCAGGGTGGGGCCCCGGCTGCGCCATGCCGGGCGACGTCACTGTTTTCGTGTTAGTGCTGTCCATGGTGTCTTCTGGACTGCTCTTTGTCTGACTCGTCACCTGAGACCTGTCTGCCATGGGAGGCCCTACCAGGGGCATGAAGCCCCAGACAGCATAGCTCCCAGGATCATCCGAGTACTCAAACTCCCCCACCACGTTAAGGTGGCAGTCCAGGGGGGCGGCTCTATTTAATAGTATAGCTATATTGTTCAAAAAAAAAATGTATTCTAGTAGCAATAAAATATTCCCTCCATGTTAAATATTTACGATGTAGTTTTTCTCTATTCCCAGCATATTCCTATAGGGCTCAGTTGTGCAACACATTTTGAAAAGATTTTTGTACTATATCATCAAAATAAATGCAAATCCAGAGACATTTCCCCAAATTCAGGTGATGATTTTTGCATAGTCTATTTTTGACCGCGGGAAAATTGTGATTATGATTGGATTTTGATCACTCACACAAAACCAGGCTCCAGAGATGTCCACTTGGCGTCCAGAGAGGCCTCATGTACAGCGGAGACTGAAATAACACGCACAAACACGAGGTATGAATGGAGCTGAGATAATGATTAGATGTCTTTTTTGGACAAGCATCCCTCCCCTCACTTGCCGTTACCATGACAACTCTGACATGGGCGCCAAGAGGACACGGCGGATTGGCTGCTTTCCCTTGACCTCCGTGATCACTTGTTTTTTGTCCGGCGCAAATAAAAGGAACTAAAAGAAACATGAGCTCGTGCAATAGTTATGAAGCAAAAAGCCATAGACAGAACCTCTGCATACAAAGGTCCAATTTACTATTACATTTTTTCTGAATACTTTATAGTGTTTTGTTAAAGGATGGCTTCTAAATGTCAATCTCACAACTTAACTGATTTTTATGATAAATTCAGAATCAGGGTTTCACCATTGAAACAGCTGTTTATGTAAATTAATTACACCATAGTACAATTTGTTTTTGATACTAGATTAAAAAAAAATACACCTGCAATTATAATTTATAATTATAATTTTGGACAATATTTAGTCCCACAAATATTAAATTAGGGTATTTTTAACTTGAAATAATAACAACAATACTATTTCATAAGATGTAGTCAAGTACTTATAATGTAGTTTTAAAATGTATTTGGAAATGCTCAAGAAATGTCAAGTTTTGTGCTGTTTATACAAATACTTTTTAGTATTAATATTGCTCAAATTAGTGTGTACTTTTGACTATAGTTTTTGTAGTGAATGATTACGGAATATTGATACGTTTGACAACACAGAAGCAGATAACTAAACATAACATTTCCAGTAACTAAAGAAATACTGGAAATGTTTTCCTTTAACTTTTATCTGTGACCTCTCTCACCTGCACCTGTGTCTCCCTCAGCCTGGACTGTCTCCCCCGGCCTGGACTTGCTGGAGTCCTGCGGCTGCATTGATCCAGTGCAGATGTAGCTGTGACATCATCTGCAGATAACAGCTGTTTTGTGATAAAGCCAAAGTCCCGAGGTCTGAGCAGATTCTCCTGCTCCGGGGGAAGCTTTACAGGACAGTGGCACATTTATTCACCTACAATACTTGCTTTTGTTAAAATGTGTTTTTTGTTGTTGTTGTTGTTGATGATATTAAAATTCTCCAAGTTAAGGCAAGTGTATTTGTATTGCACATTTCATCCACAAGTCAGAAGTCACAAGTTTGTATTGCTAAAGAATAATAATAATAATAATAATGCATCGGTTTTATATAGCGCTTTTCTGGATACTCAAAGACGCTTCACATGTGTCATTATTCATTCACTCCATACACGGTGGTGATAAACTACTAATGTAGCCACAGCTGCCCTGGGGCACACTGACAGAAGCGATAAGCATATAAGCAAAAATAATAGGATATAATCCTTGACCGAACTCATTTCAACCTTGATATGAACATGTGAGAGTAGAAGCCTGTCTCACATTTTCAGGAAGACTGTTCCAAATTGTAGCCGCATTAATCTGAATTCTTCCTCCCTCCAGGCACCAGCAGGAGGTTAGTCCCTGTGCTCCTCAGAGTCTGAGTTGGTTCATACGGCACTAAAATGTCACTGATGTCATGACTGACCGGGGGTCATCACACGGGTCAGCAACCCCCGGTCCAGAGCAAGCAATCTTTAGTGCTCCTCGAGTGGCTCCTGTAGCCTCTTCAAAAATGTCTGAAAATAGAGTGGGAGGCGTACAATTTCTGTTCAGCTTCTGTAGGAAAAATTAAAAGACGTGCTTCTCTCTGCAAAGACGGTGAAAGAAAGGACCATTAAAGGACAATAATTCAGCTCCAGCGAACTCCAGCCTGTGCCGTGATCGATAAGAACAGACAGTGCTGTAACGCAGGTATGTGAACTCTGAGCCAAAGAGCAGATGTAATTATTGTATTTCTACAACTGCATGAACGCAACAAACGTTAAACTTGAAGCACCATATATCTTTTAGCAGAGTAGTCACATGTTGCGTCATTCTCTTACGCTGCAGTGAAAATACTCATTAGATAATCCTAAATGCAAATCATGTTTATGTAAATGTAGCCTATACTTATTCATTTTGAAAGTAGGCCAACATAACTAATACAGCTTACAGCCTGTGTTGCCTTCATATAAGCCTTATACAAGGCTGTTATTTTTTGTGGCTCCAGACAGATTTGTTTTAAATTTTTGTCAAATACGGTTCTTTGAACCTTTCCAGTTGCCGACCCCTGCCGACAATCACGGTATGATTGGAACACTCGCTGTTTCAATCATACCGTGATAACTTCATACCCTTTCATTGCTTCATGTTCTGAAGCAGAGTACACACTTTTGCAGATCTGTCAATTTTAGGCCCTATTTATTGCCTGTCCACAAAGTCAAATTCAGGCCTGGACGCAAAGGTTGTTCACCAGTCCAGTGTATCACCAATACAATGCTGACATTTTGGAGCTCTGGAAAAACGTTTTTGAAACCAGGTCCTAGAGAGGACGTCAACACTGCATATATACTGAAAATAGGGCTGGGCGATTTTGCCTAAAAAAAAAATCTCCGATTTTTAAAAGAAAAATTCAAGTTTCGATTCGATTTTCGATTTTTTTTCCCCAATGCACTTAAAAATGACTGGAGACATCAGATATATTGTCAAAAGTGCAAATTTATTGCTGTGATTGTCCTCAAGAGTTAAAATGCAAGTAAATGAGGCTCTGTTATTCAACAATTTCAAGCTTTAACCCAGGTTTAAGCAAAAGTGCAACATCAACTTCACAGTAGCTTAAATTTTCTGATTAAGAAATCAGATAACTACATATTTTGTAACATATAACATTACAATAAAAAATAAAATAAACTCTTCTCTTAGCCTCTCAGCATAATGTGAATATAAAAAAAATTAAACATGCCTGTGGCAGACATATAGCTACTAACTAACTACTTATCAAAGGATAAACAAATGTAAACTTTTATCTTTAACAACAAAACATTAGATCTCTGAAATATTGTGCATGCTCATTCTAAGCATTTTTTGCAAGAAAGATGAGCCTGTCCACAACCACAGGTCCGTGGTGGCTGAGTAAAACGTCATCTCCCCCAGCTCACCGCGGATCTTTTCACGAGTTGTATTGTACAGGTGAGGCAGCGCTACATCGGCGAAATACTTGCGACTGGGGACAACGTACTGTACCTCGCATCTAATACTTTTAACAAGCCCCCCCTGTTAAAACCCCCCCGGGGGGTCGCGGGAACCCCTGGGGGGGTCGCATGATGATTTCTACACAAACAAAAAAAAAAGATTTTTTTTTTTTTGAGCAAATATAAAGCCCTTAAATATTTATTTAGCATTTGATTTGATTCAAAAGGACTACTTGTTAAATTGTGTTTGGAGACTATAATATATTTTAATAACGTTAGTAATTTTGTCCCAGTCATTGCAGCGTCAATCAAAATCATCACGTAACACAGCTCACATCATGCGCAGCGACAAAGCGTGTCCTACTGTTGTTTGCTAAAACTAAAGGTGTTTGGAGGCTACAAATAAATAATACCTGCTTTAAAATGAAACGTGGTTAATATCCACAACAGAAAAACCCGGAGGGGGAGAAAAGTCACTTGTATCAGGGGTCAGGCTGATGGTGCGAAGAGAGGGAGAGAGGGCAGAGGAGGGAGAGAGGGCAGCGGAGGAAGAGAGGCCAGCGGAGGGAGAGAGGGCAGCGGAGGGAGAGAGGGCAGCGGAGGGAGAGAGGGCAGCGGAGGGAGAGAGGGCAGCGGAGGGAGAGAGGGCAGAGGAGGGAGAGAGGGCAGCGGAGGGAGAGAGGGCAGCGGAGGGAGAGAGGGCAGAGGAGGGAGAGAGGGCAGCGGAGGGAGAGAAAAGTCACTTGTATCAGGGGTCAGGCTGATGGTGCGAAGAGAGGGAGAGAGGGCAAAGGAGGGAGAAAGGACAGCGGTAGAACAGCGCGTTAAAGAGGCCCGGCTTTTCGGAGTCAAAGGTAAAGAGGTCCGCACATTAAAAGCGGGTGGCCGGTCTATGCCTTTACTGACAGTAACTTTGGAAAGAGAAGCCGCGGGGATGAACCGCATAAAGTAACAGCAGAAAGCGGCCGCCCGCTTTTAATGTGCGGACCTCTTTACCGCTGACTCCGGAAAGCCGGCCCACTTTACCGCGGTAGGAGAACAGTGAGGGCGAGCCGCAAGAAATGCGCTCCACTTCTGCTGAGGAGGGTTAGCAGGGCATTTATGATGGGGGTCGCGGGCTAAAGACTTTGGGAACCCCTGCTCTACTACACGCTGCCATTCTTGTTTTGACTGTGTTTACGCGGCGGAGGGGGCTGGCTCATAACGCTCTACGGTAACCCACAAGGACGAAACGCAAAAAAACTCAGAAAAAAAATTTGGTGAAAAAAAAACTCGAGTTTGCAAAATAAAAATCCTTTTAAGCTACAAAATCGATAAATCGATTAAATCGATTTTTTGCCCAGCCCTAACTGAAAACAGAGATGATTAAACACACAGGACAAATTGACTCAAAAATTGAGTTTATAGATAATTTTGCTGAACTCTACATTCACCCATTTCTACTCTAGAAATGGGTGAATGGAACCCTGCAGCTACACACTTTGAGGACCACTGCTAAAAGTATACTTTACCTTACCCCATACCATAAGTGCAGAGTTCTCTGTTCCTGTCCTCTCACCTTCGATTACTGCTGATGCATTTTACTCTGGTCACTGCTCAAGTTGCTTCCTCAGCGTTTAGACTCACTACAACTACCAGACATGTTTGAAGTCCCACTGATCGCACTATCAGCAGGTGTCCGGACTGCTCACGGTGAACACACATTCTCCAATCACAGCACGGAGAACACACAATTTGGCACAACTTGAAAATTGCCGTTTTTAACTTTATGCTCAAAATTGGCTTGTAATTTACAGCGTATGTCCAACTTTTTCAGGAAAAAACTGCTACAGAATAAAATATTATCGTATGTTAATACATTCTTAGCATAATTATTATAGATATTTGTTTACAAGACCAAAGACCCAAGACCCAAGACCTAAGACCTTGACCAAAATCAGCCCCAAACCATTACCAGACCTACTGTAAGACCAAACCCAAACCAAAGTCAAGGCCAGACCCTGATCCAAACCAAGACCGAATTCATACCCAGACCAGACCCTACCTATAGACCAAGACCAGACCCTTAAGAAAAACCTATTCAAGACCGGACCAATGCAGTTTGAACTGTACTCGGTGCTGACCTTTAGTTTGTTTTACAGAATTATGGAGTTTGTGTAAAAGCTCTGCATGAATCACCTCAAAATAAAAAGTCCTGGTGCAGACTTCACACAAATATGCAGTTTGATGTTGTGATTCCACGTCACATCTAAACTACAATGAAACACATCGACAGAGAAGGGCCTGGGTGTCACTCCTCACAAAGACACGCTGCCTCCTTTTTCATCACCGTCTTTTCATCTGCACACTTGACAAAAGCCGTCTTCGCAGCCCCACAATGTAAAGAAATCTTCAACGAAATAATATAATATAAAAAAGCACTTTCGCCGACGCAATTTTAGCTGCAGCTGCTCTGAATATCTGTGCGGGGCGTGTCACAGAAGAACCCCAAGAAATCAACAACTCAAGTAGATGCAGGTGAGAGGAGAGTACCGCAGATTACACACTCTCTCTGTGTGTGTGTGTGTTTGTGTGTCTGTGTTTGTGTGCGCGATAATAATATTCAAAAGGATAAAATATATCTTCCGACACAACCATTACAGTATTTGTTCACATGCAGCATAAATGTAAAACTGTTTAAATGAAATATACTGTATATTTGTCAAAGGGTTCGATCTCCATCTCTGGAATGGATCCACAGATGAACTTAAACCATGTCATTCTCTCTTTCACTTCTTTGGACCGATACATGAAGAAAAATTAGTCTATAGTTTTGAGACTGTAATGCAGAACTCTAAATACACAGCAGGTGAAGAGAAGAGTTTTTATGTTTTTAAATGTTCTGCTGGCAATAGCAGATGTATTTTGAACACCAAACCCCAAAAGCTATATCATTTTAAAGCTTATTTTCTTATCTACATTTATATACAAGTGTAAACTACATCGGACTTTGCATTCAAAAGATATAACACAAAATGTGGGCACAAAATAAATCAATTCCAAAATAGTTTTTTACCTTTGGGCTTGTGCTGTACAAATAAATCAGCTCTCCTCCCTGCTTGCAATACATCATTCTCTCTGGAACAGTTCAAAGGAAAATTATATCCACTTGTATTTTCCAAAGTAAAATCCATTCTGCAGAAATAATCCAAAAATGTGCATTTATCTTTAGCGAAAAAAACGAAAAAAAAAGAGCACAGATGTTACTCTTTCACTTTTAACGGACTTTTAGCTTTGTTTTTCACCCAAACATCTGGTATCTACGTGTTCCTTAGCTCCTTATCTTTCAAATGAGACTACTCCCGAAAAGCTAGACCAATTTTTGGGTCTGCAAGAGCTCCCGCGAGTACAGCTAGTGCTGCTGTTTGCGCATTGATCACTGATCTTTGTTGTGATCTCAACTTGTTTGCTTTTACTTCCGGGATTTACGATTGACATGTCCTTGTAGCCAATGAGGAAAGCTTTCGAACAAGGGGTGGGACAATGGTGTCCTGTCTTATGTTGGGCCTGGACCATTGTGCGTAATGGCAGCCAAAAGACGCTCTCGAAGCTGCAATGAATTTACACTCATAAAAAAATAACTTTGACATTTAAAAAAGAAAAACACACATAGATTAGTAACTTATAAGTACCAATAATAAAAAATATTGTTTTTATGATGATTAAATGTAAGTAAAGATATTTGGCACAATTTGGCACACTTGTGCCAAATTGTGCCAAATGTGCACTACTTGATGAAAAGGAGAAACTGCATAAAAACTATAAAACTTAGAAGTCTGAAACTTTAGACAGTTGTTGTCAACAACACAATGAACAGAGGGTTTGAATATTGTGAACTTACAATGAAGTATGCCTTTTTTAGGGCCTTTAGAAATTGAAAATGTTAGGCGAGGCTAAAAAAATTGGGTTTTTTTCCCTAACTTCAAAGGATGCAGAGGAAAATAGGAATGACAAACATTATTTTAGTGTTTTTTTACATAAACTAGAAGGCTCTAGCTTTAAAATGATGCATCACACAAGCATGTGAGATGTAAGATGTGTTTTTAAATAAGCAAAGACATTTGGGTATGCCAAACTTTTGTGCACAAGCCAAAATGAGGCGGGTGTTAAGAGGAGAAAAATGTAAAAAAAAAATTCAAGCAGAAGATTGAAGTAAAAATATTTTGCACAGACTGACCGTAGAGCTGCAGCAGTGGTGTCAACCTGTAAAAACTGATGAAACTACAGCGGTTTTCGAAAACTTTTGAGGTGACACGGTGGCTGAGTGGGTAGCACTCTCGCCTCTCAGCAAGAAGGTTCTGGGTTCGAATCCCGGTCGGACCAGGGCCTTTCTGAGTGGAGTTTGCATGTTCTCCCCGTGTCTGCGTAGGTTTCCTCCAGGTACTCCGGTTTCCCCTACCACTAAAAATATGTACAATAGTTCTGGCATGCGCCTCCTGTTCGGCGACCCCGCTCCCATCTCTGTGTGGAGTGAGAGGACAAATGCCCAAAAAATAACAATTGTCAACCGCTTTGTGACTCTGGTCTGTGAAAGGCGGTATATAAATAAAGATTACTTACTACTTACTATTACAGTCTGAGAATTCACCAGATCTGTGTGGACGAGAATTGAATTAGCCCAAATACTTTTGTTGATGCCACCGAAATAGTCTTCTAAAGTCAATAAAGGCCTTCTCTTTGGTCTGTTGCAAAGCTATTGTTCTGTCACAATGTCATCATATGTAAAACACTTCATTAATTTAATCCAAAATAAAAAACCTCAATAGCAGACAGCTCTGGCTCGTCTTCCACTTTCCCGGATGTTTCTTGGAAAGTATTCAACGAGAGAAACCGAGAGTGTAGAAGTCCACAACACAGAACAATCTTGTGATAACACTTTATATTAATGGTACATGAGTTCATGCAAGATTCTCATGAACTAATGCATGAATTAATGCATGATTTCATGATACATTCATGCATTACTAGATCATGAATTCTCATGAACTAACATGATTACATGTAGGTTCACAGATAACTTCATCCATGAATTAATGGTTAAACTACTCTAATGAATTTAAATCTTAAAGAATCATCATGATCATGAGGATACCATGAATTTACTGAAACAGCAATGAAATGACAACAAATGATCAACCTATCATGATCATGAGGATCATACATGAACATCATGATCATAAGGATCATACATGAACATCATGATCATGAGGATCATACATGAACATCATGACTCGTGGTGGAAATCTACTGCAAATTATGTGCGACACAATGTGCAACTTTCGAGGACAACATTTACGGCAGTCATGAACTCATCATTAGCTAATCCTTAATACATCATGATTTCATAATGATTGTGTCCCCTCTACTAAAGTGAAGCAATGATTTAAGGATTGTTCCTTAGAATTTTTGTATGGAAAAACTATTTATTTTACAAACTGTTACACGTACAGCATCACCAAAGAAGTAGTAGGATGAAGTCATCCATGAACCAACATGGAATCATGTTATTTCATGAGAATTCATGATCTACTAATGCATGAATGTTGATATCATGCATTAATTCATGCATTAGTTCATGAGAATCATGCATGAACTCATGTACCATTAATATAAAGTGTTACCTATTTTTGTATCCCCAGTGTTTCCTCTAGAGGGGCCCTCTGCACTGGGAGCTGGGGTCTGCTGTGGCTGCGGGGGTCTGGCTCTTGGATCTAGTGGGGGTCTGGGGCCTCCTCTCTCCTCTGGGTCCTATGGGGGTCTGAATCCTGGACCTGGTGGGAGGTCTGGGGCCTCCTCTCTCCTCTGGGTGGTGTTTCGCCCCCTGTCGCTGCAAGCGGCTCTTTGCTCCTGGTGCAGATGGCTCCTTGAATGGCGCTTCTTCAGCTGGATACATCTGCACCCAGCCCTATATGTTTTCATAGTTTTACCTATTTTAACAATCTGTTGTGACTTTATATGTGTCTTTTTCTATCTGTGTGTGTCTGTGTGTGTGTGTGTGCATGCATTTTTATGTGTGTATGCATGTGGGTGTATAGTTATCAATAAAGGTGGTTTTGGGTGGGTCAGTGGGGCAGTGGGGTTTTAGGGGTGGGCATCTTGGATTGTTTTTAACTCAACTGTAAAGCACTTTGTGTTGCACTTTTTGTATGACAAAACACTTTATAAAATAAAATATGATTGATTTATTGATTCTCTTCTCCCCACTTCTCATAAGATCTCATTTTCAAATCGGTGCATGTGCCTCTTGCTGTCAGGTTTGTGTTGCTAGGGTCATCTGTTGCTATGTGCATCTTCTAAAACAGTGCATTTTTTTAATCAGAGCACTCGTGCAAAACTTTGGCTGTGACACAAATTGTTTTTGTCAAACTTCACTCGAGGATTTCTTCCACCATAAGACATCACTGCTGACCACTGATACTTAGACCACTGCTGACACTGCTGACACCTGCTGACACCTGCTGACACCTGCTGACACTGCTGACACCTGCTGACACCTGCTGACACCTGCTGACACCTGCTGACACTGCTGACACCTGCTGACACCTGCTGACACCTGCTGACACTGCTGACACTGCTGACACCTGCTGACACCTGCTGACACCTGCTGACACCTGCTAACACAAGCTGACCACTGCTGTCCGGACTGTGAGACTGCTGACCACAAAACGTGAGCTTTTCCACTTTCCCTGTTCTGTGGCTTTGTGTTTAGCCTGTGTTAGTCAGACACACAGTGACTTGGATCAAAGTTAAAGCAGGTTTATGTGAGTTTAGACACATCTATTAACATTTATGGACATTGGTCATCCACTCCTTATAGCCCAATGGCTTAGACGGTTTGATTCTCTGATCTGTGTTGGCAAATCCACAACTTTTTAAAGTCCAACAATAATGAAACAAAGTGCTACAGTACATGAGCCCTGCAGCTGGAACAACCCATTACACTCATTTAAAGCTGGGACACCTGACTTTCAAACCACAAAATGTGTTAAAAAATTCTCGTTCCTGTCTCTGAAACAGGTGGCACATGCATGTATTCTTGGCCTCAGTTACAGGGCTTTTTCTTGCAAGTATCAGCCTTATTATTAGATGTGTATGAAACAGCATGTTGAGGTCTGAACAGACTTGCTGTTGGGAAAAAAACATAAGGTATAAAATCTTAAACTTAAAAGTATAGTTAACCCAGCTTTAAAGTAACTTAACTAACATACTTTTACAAACAAGATGAAAACTTGGACTGTTTTGAGAGTAAGGAATTGATTATATGGACAATGTGCTCCGCTCTGCAAGGAGAACTGTGTGCTGTCGGTTCTGCAGGTTATTTATGATCTTAAACTGAGCTTATTCTTGTTCTTTTATCTTGTTTTAATCCTGTACTTTTAGCTTGTTTTATTCATCCTTGTCTGGTGCACACTGGGAACTTTTGCAGTTTTACAGTAACTGGCAAATTATATGAATCTGAATTCTCAGAAAACAATGAAATTAAGAATGTAGTGGCTCTCTGTTGTGTGAAATGTTTGCAGTTTTGTTTGACATGTTCTGTTCCTCCTCCACAGATCCTTGTCTTCCTTCTCCATCAAATCTCATGGCCAGGACTCTGCTTTTAAGCTAAGTCCTTACTCTCTAACACTGTGCCTGTCTCTTCTGCCAGCTTCTCTCTGTCCAGGAGGACCTCTCTCTACTCCTCTTCTTCTCTCCCCCCTCGCCCTTCTGTTCTTCCTCCTCCTCCTCCTTCTCCTCCTGCTACTAAGTCTAAGTCTAAGTCTTGCTCTGCTCCTAAGCTCCCTAAACCTTACTCTGCTCCTGCTGTTCCTCGCTTGGTCCCTGTGTCTTGGCTCCGCACTGTTCACCCTGGCAGGATCCTCTCTCGTCCTCCTCCCTCTGCTTATTCTACTCCTTCTCAGCGCTCCTCTCGCTCTCCTCCTCGTCCTCCTCCTTGCTCTGCTCCTTCTCCTCCTTGCTCTGCCCCTCCTCCTCCCAAGCGTCTTCAGCTCACCTCTCTGATTGACTCTTGGTTCGCTCCTCTTCCGTGCGTTCGTAAAGTTCCCAGACGCACTCCTACTTCTAAGTCTGCTCCTCCTGCTAAGGCTAACTCTGTCCCTATTGTCCCGCAGTCCGAGCCCACCCCTGCCATCCCTGGACCTTCCTCGCACCGGGCGGTGTCTGAGACGGCCCAGCACAAGCGCAAAAGGTCATGTGAGCCGGACGCCAAACATCCACCCAAAAAGCCAGTAAGGGCAGGCTCCTTTTGTGGCACCGGCACCTGCCACAGCTGATTAGTGGCATGTACACAACAAATGGCGTTTAAAACGGCATGTGGACAACAAGTGGCGTTTAAAACGGCATGTGGGGAATAAATGGCGTGTAAAGCGGCATGTGGACAACAAGTGGCGTTTAAAACGGCATGTGGGGAATAAATGGCGTGTAAAGCGGCATGTGGGCAATAAATGGCGTTTACAACGGCATGTGGGGAATAAATGGCGTGTAAAGCGGCATGTGGGCAATGAATGCCGTTTAAAACGGCATGTGGACAACAAGTGGCGTTTAAAACGGCATGTGGGCAACAAATACAGTTGAAAGCAGCCTGTACAAAACACAACAAGCAGCATTACTGGAGCTAGTGGTCCAGTGGCTCAGATGGAAAAGCACAGGTCTACGGTGTTGATGGTTGCTAGTTCAAATCCCCAGTGACTACCAATGACATTTGCTGATGTTGGGTCCTTGGGCATAACACTTCATGGAGAATGTCAGAAGTGCCATAAGTTGTTTGAAAAATGTTGTTTGAGTAATAATAATATATGTTATTGCATAAATTTGTTGAAAGACTTAATTTCATGTATTATATATAGTTTAAATTCTGGTTAAGCTGTGTCATCCAGTGGCGCACTTGGTTTATAACTGCCTCTCATGCAGAAGATACCTGGTTCAAATCCAGGACAGGTCATTATTTTTTCTTTGTCAGATTAAATACAAATTGAATATGTATGACATTATATATATATATATATATATATTCATTCATTCATTCATTCATTTCATTCATTTTCAAGCCCTTTATTGTCCATTTCTGGGTCAGGGGGGTGGCAATGAGAGCTGCTACCCAATGCTCATAGCACCAGTCCCTCGCTGATCTTCTGCAGGGGGTGAGTCCACAGGAAGATGGCTGCTATATATATATATATATATATATATATATATATATATATATTATATATATAAATAAAACAAAAGAAAATAAAATGATTTTTTTTTTTTTTTTTATATATATATATATATATATATATATAAATAAAACAAAAGAAAAAATCATTTTATTTCTCTCTCTTCTTTAATAAAACCACATCAGAAACATGGAACAATAAGAAAGAGCATTAATACATATATATTTTTTTAAAGAATGCAAAGTATAAGACACAGCTTAAACGGTCCAAGAACAGAAATGAAGATTTTAACAATATAGAGATGAACCTCATGTTCCAATTACACAACTTTCTGCTTGTGTTTTTCAATCCATCACTCTTCACCATCTTTGGTTGGCTCCATTCTTGATGAAATGTCCTAATTTAGCAACTAGCAACCATCAACACCGTAGGCCAGTGCTTTTCCATCTGAGCCACTGGACCACTATCTCTAGTACTGCTGCTTGTTGTCTTTTGTACAGGCTGCTTTCAACTGTATTTGTTTTACACGCTATTTATTCCCCACATGCCGTTTTAAACGCCATTTATTCCCCACATGCCGTTTTAAACGCCACTTGTTGTCCACATGCCGCTTTACACGCCACTTGTTGTCCACATGCCGTTTTAAACGCCACTTGTTGTCCACATGCCGTTTTAAACGCCACTTGTTGTCCACATGCCGCTTTACACGCCACTTGTTGTCCACATGCCGTTTTAAACGCCACTTGTTGTCCACATGCCGCTTTACACGCCACTTGTTGTCCACATGCCGTTTTAAACGCCACTTGTTGTCCACATGCCGTTTTAAACACCACTTGTTGTCCACATGCCGTTTTAAACGCCACTTGTTGTCCACATGCCGCTTTACACGCCATTTATTCCCCACATGCCGTTTTAAACGCCACTTGTTGTCCACATGCCGCTTTACACGCCACTTGTTGTCCACATGCCGTTTTAAACGCCACTTGTTGTCCACATGCCGCTTTACACGCCATTTATTCCCCACATGCCGTTTTAAACGCCACTTGTTGTCCACATGCCGCTTTACACGCCACTTGTTGTCCACATGCCGCTTTACACGCCATTTATTCCCCACATGCCGTTGTAAACGCCATTTATTGCCCACATGCCGCTTTACACGCCATTTATTCCCCACATGCCGTTGTAAACGCCATTTATTGCCCACATGCCGCTTTACACGCCATTTATTCCCCACATGCCGTTTTAAACGCCACTTGTTGTGTACATGCCACTGATCAGCTGTGGCAGGTGCCGGTGCCACAAAAGGAGCCTGCCCTTTCTCCAAAAAGCACAAGTCTTTGCTTTTTAAGAACTGATGCACTCTCTGTTTTGTTTCTTTCAAGGAGCAGAGAGCAACTGGGGCTCACAAGGCCGTGTCCTGGTGATGGGTGATGTGTGACTGTGTAAATATGTACTGTATAAAAAAAACAAAATAAACATGTTTGTTTTGTACCATTAAACGGACAGGTTTTGTTGTTACTGTAATATTATTGTTGTAGTCGGATCTCTTTTGGGTCCCCTAAAAAAACAAACAAAACAAACAAACACTGAAGCCACAACACTAGCCTGTCTTTGATATATCTCAGCAGGTCCAATGTACCCTAACATTTTTGATATAGCTGTGATTCACAGGTTTGCTCTTTAAGATAAAAAAGAGAAACAAGAACACAAGTACAGTTTAAATAGTAATTGCCACATACTGTAACTTCAAGAGACTTCCTCTGTTTTATATTTTAAAATGCAGTAAAACGTTGAAAATGGCCCAATCAGGAAATATACTGTACAGGTATAGCACAGAGTTATTTCTATGTGATGAAGTCCAGTAAATTAATTTGTTTGTTGTTTATGGCCAGTGAGGTGGAACAGATGAGTTGAGACAGTGGAGAGACGGAGTGGAGGAGGAGGGTTATTATCCATGTGTTCAAACCAAATACAAGGTAAATCATTTTATGGACATTTAAGTTGTCCCTTGAATTGTGCGTCACTTCAATGCATTATCATATTATCATGGGACACAGCAGTGACCAGAGCCGGGAGACAAAAAATGTCACATGCCATTAATATCAGAACAGATATCAGGTGGCAGTCCTCCCCCCTTGGACTGCCACCTTAACGTGGTGGGGGAGTTTGAGCACTCGGATGATCCTGGGAGCTATGCTGTCTGGGGCTTCATGCTCCTGGTAGGGTCTCCCATGGCAGACAAGTCTCAAGTGACGAGTCAGACGAAGCGCAGTCCGAAGCCAACCATGGACAGCACGACAATGAGAACCGTGACGTCGCCCGGCATGGCGCAGCCGGGGCCCCACCCTGGAGCCAGGCCTGGGGTCGGGGCTCGCAAGCGAGCGCCTGGTGGCCGGGCCTTAGCCCACGGGGCCCGGCCGGGCTCAGCCCGAAGGGATGACGTGGGCAGTCCCTCCTGTGGGCCCACCACCTGCAGAGGGGTCCGTGGTGGCGAGGTGCAGAGAGGACTGGGCAGCAGTCGAAGGCGGAGACCTCGACGACCCAGTCCACACACCCAACATCTGGCTCTTGGGACGTGGAACGTCACCTCACTGGGGGGGAAGGAGCCCGAGCTTGTGGGGGAGGTTGAGCGATACCGACTAGAGATAGTCGGCCTCACCTCCACACACAGCTTGGGCTCTGGAACCCAACTCCTTGAGAGGGGTTGGACGCTCCACTTTTCTGGTGTTTCCCGCGGGGAGAGGCGGCGAGCTGGGGTGGCCATACTCATTGCCCCCCATCTCAGCCGCCACGTGTTGGAGTTCTCCCCGGTGAATGAGAGGGTCGCGTCCCTCCGCCTCCGGGTGGGGGACAAGTCTCTCACTGTTGTGACGGCCTACGGGCCTAACGGTAGTGCAGAGTACCCGGCCTTCCTGGAGTCCTTGGGAGGGGTACTGGACAGTGCACCGCCCGGGGACTCCGTTATTCTCCTGGGGGACTTCAACGCCCATGTGGGAAATGCCAGTGACACTTGGAGAGGGGTGATCGGGAAGAACGGCCCCCCTGATCTGAACCCGAGCGGTGTTCAGTTGTTGGACTTCTGTGCCAGTCACGGCCTGTCCATCACGAACACCATGTTCGAGCACAAGGGTGTCCATCAGTGCACGTGGCACCAGGACACCCTAGGCCGGAGGTCGATGATCGACTTTGTTGTCGTATCATCTGACCTTCGACCGCGTGTCTCGGACACTCGGGTGAAGAGAGGGGCGGAGCTGTCAACCGATCATCACCTGGTCGTGAGTTGGATCCGCTGGCAGGGCAGGAGGCCGGTCAGACCTGGCCTCGAAGAGGTTCTGGCAAACCGTCCGGCGCCTCAGGAGGGGGAAGCAGTTCTTTGCCAACACCGTGTATGGTGCGGGTGGAGGGCTGCTGACCTCGACTGGGGATATTGTCGGGCGGTGGAAGGAATACTTTGAGGTTCTCCTCAATCCCCCCGTCACGTCCTCCGTCCAGGAGGCAGAGGCTGAGGATGTTGGGGCGGATACTTACATCTCCCTGGCCGAGGTCACCAAGGTGGTTGGCAGCCTCCATGGTGGCAAGGCGCCGGGAGTGGATGAGATCCGTCCTGACTATCTAAAGTCTCTGGATGTTGTAGGACTGTCTTGGCTGACACGTCTCTGCAGCATCGCGTGGCGATCGGGGGCGGTACCAATGGAGTGGCAGACCGGGGTGGTGGTCCCTCTCTACAAGAAGGGGCCCGGAGGGTGTGTTCCAATTATCGTGGGATCACACTCCTCAGCCTCCCCGGTAAGGTCTACTCCAAGGTACTGGAGAGGAGGCTACGTCCGATGGTCGAATCTCGGATTCAGGAGGAGCAGTGTGGTTTTTGTCCCGGTCGCGGAACACTGGACCAGCTCTATACTCTCCATCGGATACTCGAGGGTTCATGGGAGTTCGCCCAACCTGTCCACATGTGCTTTGTGGATTTGGAGAAGGCGTTCGACCGTGTTCCCCGGGGTGTCCTTTGGGGGGTCCTCCGGGAGTACGGGGTCCGGGGTCCTCTGCTGAGGGCCGTCCGGTCCCTGTATGACCGGAGTCAGAGCTGTGTTCGCATTGCCGGCAGTAAGTCAGACCTGTTCCCGGTGCATGTTGGCCTCCGCCAAGGCTGCCCTTTGTCACCGGTTCTGTTCACTGTATTTATGGACAGAATTTCTAGGCGCAGCCAGGGGCTGGAGGGGGTCCGGTTCGGGAACCACAGGATTTCATCTCTACTTTTTGCGGATGATGTCGTCCTGCTGGCTCCAACGAACCAGGACCTGCAGCATGCACTGGGACGGTTTGCAGCCGAGTGCGAAGCGGCTGGGATGAGAATCAGCACCTCCAAATCCGAGGCCATGGTGCTCGACCGGAAAAAGGTGCCTTGCCCTCTTCAGGTGGGTGGAAAGGTCCTTCCTCAAGTGGAGGAGTTCAAGTATCTCGGGGTCTTGTTCACGAGTGAGGGGAGGAAGGAGCGTGAGATTGACAGGCGGATCGGTGCAGCGTGCGCAGTGATGCGGTCGCTGTATCGGACCGTTGTGGTAAAGAGGGAGCTGAGCCGAAAGGCGAAGCTCTCGATTTACCGGTCAATCTTCGTTCCCTCCCTCACCTATGGTCATGAGCTGTGGGTAATGACCGAAAGAACGAGATCGCGGATACAAGCGGTCGAAATGAGCTTCCTCCGCAGAGTGGCTGGGCGCTCCCTTAGAGATAGGGTGAGGAGCTCGGTCACACGGGAGGAGCTCGGAGTAGAGCCGCTGCTTCTCCACGTTGAGAGGAACCAGTTGAGGTGGCTCGGGCATCTGTTCAGGATGCCTCCTGGACGCCTTCCTGGGGAGGTGTTCCGGGCACGTCCCACCGGGAGGAGGCCCCGGGGAAGACCCAGGACACGCTGGAGAGACTATGTCTCTCAGCTGGCCTGGGAACGCCTTGGGGTCCCCCCGGACGAGCTGGAGGAGGTGTGTGTGGATAGGGAAGTCTGGGCGTCTCTGCTTAGACTGCTGCCCCCGCGACCCGGCAACGGATAAAGCGGAAGAAAATGGATGGATGGATGGATATCATAAATGCTTGCAGTTGTTATGGCAATTGCAACAGATGCCACGGATGAGCTGAAGCTCTAGCAGCAGCCACTT
The DNA here is from genome assembly GCA_964034765.1 of Knipowitschia caucasica. NCBI lineage: Eukaryota > Metazoa > Chordata > Actinopteri > Gobiiformes > Gobiidae > Knipowitschia > Knipowitschia caucasica. The sequence continues at coordinate 10,413,453 of OZ035841.1, forward strand.
CTGTATCCCAGCGTGTCCAAGTTACTTATAAAATATTTGTAAAAAGTTTCAACACAATCGAAATTTACTGCCTGTATTTGGTTAACAACTTTGATTTGCAGGTTTCCTCCATCCATGTTCTCTCATAGAGCTCAAAAAGAGGATTAAGGATTTTTTTTTTTTGTTGCATAGTTTAAGTAAGGTTGTTATCACATTATTTTACAAGACTGCATTGTTTCAGATCAGAATCAGAATATTTTTTATTGCCACGTAAGTAACAGGAAGTCACAGACTTGGAAATTGCTTTGGCTCAGTGCAACAGTCAGAAAGAGATAATAAAAAATAAAGAATAAAAAACACTTCTAAGGAATACATTTAAATTTAAAATAGAGTTAAATTACTATATACAATATACAAGTGCACATGGTGCACTCAATGTAAGGTGACAGCAGTACAGTGAAGTAAAGTGACGTATGATGGGCAGTAAAGTGACTTTATAAAGGGCGGGGGGACAGGTTAAGAAGTGTTCAAGAGTCCAACAGCAGAGGGGAAGAAACTGTTCTTGTGGCGGGAGGTTCTAGTCCTGATGGACCGCAACCTCCTGCCTGAGGGGAGTGGTTGGAATAGTCCATGTGCAGGGTGAGAGGGGTCGGCTGTGATACGACCAGCCCGGCCTCGAGCTCGGGCGACGTACAGGTCCTGCAGTGATGGAAGTTTGTCCCTGACTGTGGCTCCAGCGAACCACACGGTGATGGAGGAGGTGAGGATGGACTCGATGATGGCCGTGTAGAGCTGCACCAACATCTGTGCAGGCAGCTTGGCTTTCCTGAGCTGTCGCAGGAAGTACATCCTCTGCTGGGCCTTCTTGATGAGGGAGCTGATGGTCGGCTCCCACTTGAGGTCCTGGGTGATGGTGGTGCCCAGGAAACGGAAGGACTCCACAGAGGTGATGGGGGAGTCCATCACGGAGGGTGGGGACGGGGGGACAGTGCTGTTCCTGAAGTCCACAATCCTCTCCACTGTCTTTTGGGCGTTCAGCTCCAGGTTGTTACCACTGCACCAGGACACCAGCCGGTCCACCTCCCTCCTGTAGGCGGACTCATCATTTTGGAGATGAGTCCAATGAGGGTGGTGTAGTCCGCAAACTTGATCAGCTTCACGGAGTCGTGGCTGGAGGTGCAGTGGTTGGTGTACAGGGAGAAGAGCAGGGGAGAAAGAACACAGCCCTGTGGGGCGCCTGTATTTATAATCCAAGAGTCCGAGACATTCTTCCCCACAGGTAAATCATCATACAAACATTCCATGTGTCTCTCCTCCCACTTCAATGCTTTGTTGTCTTCAGCACAATAATTATGCGTGATGGAAAACCAGAAGATAAAAATAAATGGAAAGTGCAAGACCAGAAGGCACAGGGCAGCTCTGAGACAGACAGAAGTGACCAGAGCAGAGCAAGACAGTGGAGAGACAGAGTGGAGGAGGAGGGCTCAACCCATGTGTTTATATTAAATACAGGTAAATCATCCTATGTGCAGTTTTGGTGTATCCCTCTTCCTCTTCATTGTATTTTTGTACTACTCATTAGGACACATCAGATGCTAGAATTCCCAGAAAAATACCAGATGTTGGAAAAAATGAAGTCTGGACGCCACAAAACATACGCCAGACCAGAAGCCATACAAGGCCTGATGGAAAACCAGATGCCACAAAAGACCAAATGTAAGAACTGGTGATAGATCAGATGCCAGTAAAAAGACAGATACCAGATGCACCAAATGCCAGAAGGAAGACCAGATGCTACAAATTGTTGCCCAATCAGAGGTAATCAAATAGACAAGATGCCACTAGAAAACCAGATGGAAGACGGGTGAGATGTTAGAAGAAATGACACATGCTAAACCAGATGCCACTAACCAGCTGAGAGACGGGTGAGGGAGGAGGGCTATATCCATGAGATCATATCAAATACAGGTAAATCACCATGTGTGCATTATTGTGTGTCCCTCATCCTCTTCATTGCATTTTTGTCTTATTCATAGGGCACAGCCTATGCCAGAAAAAGGCATAAGATAAAAGACAAGGTCACAGAAAAATGCCGGACCAGGTGTCCCTAGAGATCCAGATTGCAAGAAGCTCTTTCTGAGTAGAGTCTGCATAGGTTTCCTACGGATGCCCCGGTTTCCCCTACACTACAAACATGTGGCATAATCCTCCAGCTCTGGTAGTCCTGACCAAGTCGAGCATCAACATCTGAGCCAGTTTTGACCAACATAGACCTTTATTTAAATGACTTTAATAAAGCAAACATACAAACTTGATTCTGTTCTCTTACTTTCTTGGGACAGTAACAAAGTAATGTAACTAATAACTTTTTATAGAAGGAAGCAGTGATTTGTAACTGTATACATTTTAAAGTAACTTAACCAAAACACTGATGTTCACAAAATATTGGTTCAAATCCACGGTTTCTAAATCATGTCCATGTGGGAGACTGACAAATGATTATTATGTTTTGAACCAGATCTACTTTCTGTAAACACATATTTGCAGTGCAGTAGTTGAATGCATGGTTCTCGTCTTCACAAAACCGCATTCATGCATTCAATAAACATCACCTACATTTACTCAAACTTCTTTGCACAGAGCTGTCAGAAAGTTTCTTTGGTGATGCTGTACGTGCAATAGTTTGTAAAATAAATAGTTTTTCCATACAAAAATTCCAATTAAAGGAACAATCCATAAATCATTGCTTCACTTTAGTAGAGGGGACATAATCATCAAGAAATCATGATGTATTAAGGATTAGCTAATGATGAGTTCATGACTGCCGTAAATGTTGTCCTAGAAAATTGCACATTGTGTCGTACATAATTTGCAGTAGATTTCCGCCACGAGTCATGATGTTCATGTATGATCCTCATGATCATGATGTTCATGCATGATCCTTATGATCATGATGTTCATGTATGATCCTCATGATCATGATGTTCATGTATGATCCTCATGATCATGATGTTCATGTATGATCCTCATGATCATGATGTTCATGTATGATCCTCATGATCATGATGTTCATGTATGATCCTCATGATCATGATAGGTTGATCATTTTTTGTCATTTCATTGCTGTTTCAGTAAATTCATGGTATCATCATGATCATGATGATTCTTTAAGATTCTCATGTAAATTCATTAGAGTACTTCAACCATTAATTAATGGATGAAGTCATCCGTAAACCTACATGTAATCATGTTAGTTCATGAGAATTTATGATCTAGTAATGCATGAATGTATCATGAAATCATGCATTAATTCATGCATTAGTTCATGAGAATCATGCGTGTACCATTAATATAAAGTGTTACCAATCTTGCTCCTGACAGAGGAACCTCTCAGTCTGACTGGGAAATAAAAAGTCTCTCAAGCATCAGGAACAAAAGGCTTACTGACTCCACCAGGTATAATTATCTAACCTCGATTGCAGAAACAATAAAATACTAGTGTAGAAATGTTTGAAATAAGTAATGGAAGAAGTTTTTTGACAATTGGAACAAGCGAAAATAAGAAATTTCATATAAAGAGAAAATACTTAAATTAATGCTATCATTGAATATTACTGTTTAAACCTTATTTATAAATTAAAGGTTCCATGTCAATGCTAAATATTTAATGTTTGTAAAATTCAGAAGTTAACAGAAGTTAAAGACAACGGTTGCCAAGAAGATAAAAAATATATAAAAATATGAAATTCTATAATTAATCATGAATTGTCTCCATAAAATGTGTCTATACTAATGATTAATCATCAAGTGTTTTTTATAAAGTGTTCTGATATTAATCATTAGGTGTTTGCATAAAAGGCCGTTTGTACAGTATAATGTTTAGCCTGAGTCTAGTAAGGACATGGACATGGTTGATTTCTGTGATATAGACCAGACCCAGATGACGTCTTCGGAGGCACTTCCTATTCTTCCAGACATTTTCATAAAAGTGTTTGTTAGGATATATCTGCGCCAGGGACAGAGAGAGGACTTCTCAGAGACCCAGGTTGTGCTCTCAGTACATTTTCAGGCCTGGAGGGATAGTTAAATTGGCTCAGCTCATAGGTTTAGTTAGGGAAATGAGAGCTCCCAGAGTTTTGTATTGATTTCAATTGTGAAGAGAATTAAATATTGTTTTATTTGAACACTAGAAAATCTTGGTTTTTTTTTCTGGTAAATTTCTGAATCGCACGTGTGTGTGCGTGTGTGTGTGTGTGTGTGTGTGTGTGTGTGTGTGTGTGTGTGTGTGTGTGTGTGTGTGTGTGTGTGTGTGTGTGTGTGTGTGTGTGTGTGTGTGTGTGTGTGTGTGTGTGTGTGTGTGTGTGTGTGTGTGAGACCATGGTATAAGCGACGATGGTGTGATCTCGATTCCCAGACTGTGCTGTGCGTACAATTGCAGTTACATAAAATCGGAGAGTGTTTTGTTCCGTCCTCTCTGCACCTCTCTGCATTATGAAGCAAACACAGAATCGATATCACCTTGGAAATGGAGTCCATGTCTTTCCACTCAGCGCTTGCATTGTATGTTTAATAGCTTTTCTAACAAATCTGGTTGTGTGTTTTGCATTAGATGCCTGGAGCTTCTACTGCTCAAAGTGAAAAATGTATCTGCAGCAACAACTCTTTAAATCTGTTGCTAATTACAAAATGATTGAGAATCACCAAATGCACAGCGACTCATCTCATTTGTTAAAATACTATTGTATCAATTTCATGATTGTTCTATTCCACTTGTTGTTTCATCAGAAGTTGGTTTCCCCCCCATCAACCTCATCGACTGTACACTAGGAGTGGACTGACCGAGTGCTGACATCACGGCCTAGTGTCAGCCTTAACACGGAAGATTATGTTGATGGCAACAGCCGAGTTACCAAGCAATCAGGAGTGGGGCCAGTCTGTCCTAAGTCGCCCTATTGGCTGCTGAACCTTGGCTGAGGTATACATATAAACCATAGAATGTTAACGCCCAAAAAAAAAGAGTGTGACACAAACAGTACATGAGCTAGAGGAGTTCACATATCAGAGTAAGTCAATAGAAGCTAGATAAAGTTGAATCAAAAGTTTGTCCATGAGATAAATAGATAGATAGATACTTTACACCTCGTAGGAGAAATTCAGGTGTCCAGCAGCAGAAGACTCTTTTTTCCCCTAATAAGGCTTCATTGAGCTACGGAGTTGGCCATGTCCATCATATACAAGCTATGATCAGCCAACATAGAGAAGAATCACTTTTCTGAAGAATACAGAATCAAATGAAAAGAATAAAAAGAATACTTGACCAAACAACTCCAAAAAATGTGTCCTGTTCCAAATTGTAGAATTGTGTGAGTTGCATTTTGTTTTTGGAGCTAAATCATCCCTACTTATTGGCCTGCCTTCTAGTAACCTAATAAGAGTACTACTGGGGAAATTTCACCAATCGAACGGTGAAAGTCTACAGTATCCACATGTGAGTTTGTGATCACGTACCGGTTTTTAGTCCAATCCTGTCACAGACGTAACACAGGCGCCCGAATTGATGTCCGCCGGAACATACAGGCCAATATACGGTGCACAAATAATTGCATAGTTTCGGAGGTCGAGCAGAGCCTGTTATGTTTGTATAGCTGTAAATATATTACATATTTGTATATACCATGTGACCCATGCACTCAGACAAATCTGTATGGGAAGAGTTGATGTGACTTTTGCAACACTAACAATGGCAGTAATGATGTTGTGACTTCAAACTATGGAAGGACCCAAAAGACAAGACTGGAAATGAAAAGTTGTTTAATGATGGATAAAATCCAAGATATGTTTTTTTTACCAGTGGGCTGTTGCATGTGTGTGTGCCTTGAGACTGTGCTTGGTAAGCCATTGTCTAATTGGTCCAAATAATGTGAAAAGAAAATATAGTGGTTTTTTTGGACTGGTTTGATTTTATATATGATATACTTTGATGAGAACTGCTTTGATTTCTTACCAAAGGCTGCAGAGTTTCATTTTTGCATCAGTTTTAGATTTTTTGCGTGATTGAAAAGACAAACATGAAAACTTTGGACCAGTTGAAGCAGCCGACACTCTCACACATTCAGGTTCATCTGTGTGATCCAGATAGACGGTGGTCCATGTGTGTGGGCCGGGGGCGACCAGTTCAAAGGTGCAAGTCAGAGTGGCCAGGTTCAGAGGTCTCATCATCCCGCCATGAAACAGACGCTAGGGACCACAGCTGAATCATGACAGATAAAGTGTGAGAATGGAGAGGATACCATACCTCTACTGGCGAGGTGTCTCCATTTTCTGCTTGACTAAATCTATGTCTTTGCCGAGCATCAGAATCAGAATCATTTTTATTGCCATTGTCTGATTGGCTGGCTTGGTGGGATGGACAACAAATACGCACATGTGAGGACCTTTTAGTTTTTTCATGAATGTCTGGTCTCGTCTGTCATACGCAATTTGGGCACACAACTCAAGACGTGCCCAGGTTTCATTTTGAACAATCAGCTTCCATTGGCCTCGGCCTTTTATCTGTCTTTTCCGGTGTCCATATTACCACCCCAAACGCTGCAGAGAATGATAAGAATACAAATTGCAATTCACGCGGGTCTTCAACTTGTTGTTCGCAGCCGAAGAACTAAAGTGTAGTGCACTAAGACGTCTGATTGAAGTGGATCAGGGAGTGCATGTTTAGAGCCGCGCACACTTCTTCACAAACACAGAACACTTAGCCTCTCCAACACAAGAGCTAGTTTCAGCTGCAGTACATGTGCGCGTGCCCAGTGACAAGAGGAAGGGTTGGTAGCAGTAGTTTGAAATTGACAATCTTTAGAGCTGAAGAATACTACTTAAGATGTTTTTGTATTAAAGCTGAAGCACCTTTTTGTTTGTCCCAACAGTAAAGAGTCTTGCTTAAAGAAGACAAACTACACACTGTTATTGAAGACACAATAGGAGCGCAGGGGTCGCCTGCAACAGACTCCTAACCATTCTTATTTTTAATTTTTATTTTACAAGAAGTGGTACATAGACATACAAATAGTGGTACATAAACATACAAAAAGTGGTACATAGACATACAAAAAGTGGTACATAGACATACAAATATTGAGACATGGAACATTACCATATGGGTGGGACTCCTAACCATTCTAAAAGTCAGGACAAACACTCGCGGAGAGGCATCTTTCCAGTACCACGGCCCGCCTCTGGAACAGGCTACTGGAGGAGCTCAGGGCCGCAGAGAAAATTCATAGTTTAGGAATATTGTATGACCTGTCCTGCTCCCCCCAGGGGCGAGGTAATAACAACACTAACTTTGTAATGTCTGGTATAGAAGAACCCAATACTTTTAATTTAGAGAATATTTTTAAAGACAGGCTCAAGACACACCTTTTTAGATCAGCTTTTGATTAGTATTTATAATTTCTTTATTGCAATTTATATAATATCTTTAGACACATTTTATTTTATTTTTGTTTTTGTTTCTTCTTGAAGAGCCCTCTGCACTGGGAGCAGTGGTCTGCTGTGGCTTTAGGGGTCTGGGTTAAGCACTTTGTGTTGCATTTCCTGTATGAAAAGCGCTTTATAAATAAAGTTTTGCTGTTGAAGATGATGCGACTATTTACTGTGTCTTGGTCATGTTAAAATCACAGGTTAATATAATTAAAGTACAATAAATCATAAATAATGAATATATACATTCATATAAAACAGATTTGAATCTGTTTTATAACTTGTATCGACCAAATCCCTAGTTTGTGACATCCTGTTACTTACAATGGCAAAAGTAATTTTGATTCTTAATCTAAAGCAGGACCATCCCAGTAATGCAAATATTTTATTTGTCGGTTTCGTGAGACATGCATGTGCTCTGAAAAACAGGTGAATGAAGTCGTTTTGCCAAGAAATATTGCAAAGAAAATACAGTATACAAATGATAAATATTGAGGCTCAAAATATTGTTGAACACTATGTCGATAACATTCATGCAGGTCAACCTTTGAGACCCATGAGCTGTCTCTGAACGATAAGATGAAGCCTTCTCTCCCCCTGGTTCAGTGGTGTTTTGTTGCTCGGAGCCTTCGGGCTTCTTGACCTTAGATTTGGACCATCTGTTGTGTATCACAAAGAAAGCAAAATGTCTGACAGTTTTTCGCCCTTGGTTATCTGAGGGGGTGTCCTTGTGTAAGCGTGTGTGTGTGTGTGTGTTTCCCTCTCTGCCTTCACTCTTTAGAAGCCCCAGACTGCTCCACACTGGGCCCTCAGCTGTGGTGTAGAGCGGCTCACCTTAAAGTGTGTGCTGCTGTTCTATTCTTCACCAAATTCCACTCTCAGCACTTTCCATGTAAACGCGCTGCTGCCGTCCGACCATCAATAACTCCACAGTGTTGCCTACTCCAGCCTCCTGTTATGTGCTGACACAGAGATCACTGCTTTTCAGAACTGCTTGGACCAAAAGACACCGCCTGGATTATCACCTGAGCTGGGAACAAAGCAGAGAAACCAGGAAATCAATGAGCCCCGGACAATAAAGTGAACAGTGCGGTTATTTCATTTAAAACCAAACCAGGCTCAGTATTGAATTTTATTATGTATAGTGTGCTGTGCCCAGGGGTAGACCGACTGAAGCGAGGCAACTCATCTGTGCCATTGGCCCCTCCCACCACAATCATTCACGCACTAGGCTCATACTCTGCAATGTTGGAAAAGTGTCTTGCCTAAGAACACATCAGTTTGCACTTACAGTAATTGCCGTCTCACTGTGGCACCAGGTGTTCTCTGAGGTCTCCCATCACAGTTCTAACCATGCCTTTACCCGCTTCACTTCTGTAAAGTGCTTCCCAGAGTCAGGAGGACCCCAATCAAATGTATGTTGAAATGTATTTAAAATTTAAGCCATAAAATTCCTAAATATATTTGGTTGTAGTTGCTAAAAATTTGTATTCATGTTATCCGGGGAAAACCCTCAAGACACTCAAGAGACGCATCGAACCCTTTGACCACCACCAACTATTCATGCACGCGCTAGACTCATTTTAGACCAGGGGTCCTAAAAGGGCCTGTGTGGCTACAGGATTTCATTCCAACCAAGCAAGAGCACACCAGACGCCACCCATTTCATCAGATCTCCAGGTTAAAGCTGGACTCACATGAGGAAATTGGTTGGAATCTGGTGTGCTCCTGCTTGGTTGGAATGAAAACAGATTTGTCTGTTCTTGATAAATTGGGATATTTGGCCTCAGGTCACAACAACACTGTGGCACATGGTGTTCTCAGAGGTCTCCCATAACAGAAATGGACTTTGTGGACTGGTGTCAGCGGAACCACCTCCTCATCAACGCGGGGGTAAGACAAAGGAGATGGTGGTGGATTTCCGCAGATGTCACTCTGCCGCTCCAGCTCCAGTGAACATCCAGGGAAGGGACATTGAGAGAGTGGACTCTTAAGTACCTGGGTGTTCATCTGAACCACAAACTGGACTGGACTCATAACACAGACGCCCTCTTCAAGAAGGGCCAGAGCCGCCTCTACCTACTGAGGAGGCTTAGGTCTTTTGGAGTGCAGGGGCCACTCCTGAAGACCTTCTATGACTCTGTGGTGGCATCAGCCATCTTGTACGGCGTGGTCTGCTGGAACAGCAGTATCACAGAGAGGGACAGGAAGAAGCTGGACAAGGTCATCAGGAAGTCCAGCTCTGTCCTGGGCTGATCCCTGGACACAGTGCAGCAGGTGGGGGACATGAGGGTCCTGGACAAACAAACATCTATGCTGGACCATGACTGTCACCCCCTGCAGGACACTGTCTCCTGTGGAGAGCAGTTTCAGTGACAGACTAATTCACCCTCGCTGTGTGAAGGAGAGGTTCCGTAGGTCTCTCCTTCCTGCTGCTGTCAGACTGTACAACGAGAATATGTAACAGGAACTGCTGAGTCTGCACAAGTGTCACTGATAATTCACTAGTAACTTTGTCACTAGTCACTTTACCTGTTATTAGTACTACTGCATTATTACATATCTGATATTCTCCCATTCAAGTCACTTTACCTGTTGATATTTTTTCTGATGTTTATTCTGCTCATATTCATATTCTCCGCTGCTAATGTATAATATAGACATCTGTAAATACTTCCGAACCAAGTGCAATTATAGCCCAGAGTTTTATCTCATTTTATTTCATTTTTATCTTATAATTTTTCTGTCTATTACCTTAAATAATAGACTCAATTTGATGTGTGCAATCTGAGTGCTCTTATTTCCTTTCTCTGCTGTAATGTGCGCAACGATGACTCTGAAATGTCTCCACAGTGAGACGAATAAAGGTTTATCTTATCTTATCTTATCTTAAATAACAAGGCCCTGCCTTGCTCAGCTTCAGAGGTCTGACAGCATCTGGCTTTCACATGCAGGTGGTACCACAGAAACTCATTTCAAACTATTTACTATATTGGGTTTATAGCACAGTAGATATATAGCTATTTTATCAGTAACCAGAAAAGGCAAAAACATCAATAAATAGAACCCCTCACATACAGGGATGATTGTAGAAGCAAACTGCAGTTGGGATGAAATATTTTTTTAATTTTCTGACAACTTTGTAAACTCTTCCGAGATAACTACTGTTGTGATTTAGGGCTATACAAAAATGGATTGATTTGAAGCAATATTGCTGTTTGAGCCTGGACTGTTCTGTAGAAACATATGTGAGGATTGGACTTACCTCCGTGGCTCTTGTTTCTACAGTAGAGCGAGTTCATAGAGGAGGCTGTAATGGGCAGACATTTCTCCATACCCTCTCTCTCTTAACCGAGTCTTATCTGACATGACGCGGCTAAATACGTGTTTGTTGTCATGTGGTTCTTCCAATTACCACCGACACTCTGAACACGGAGAATGCAGAGGCTGTGGTGAAATGAAGGGCTCTTGTTAGTCTGACACCGTGACCTCGCTGACACAACAGCGAGCGCCGGCGTAGAGTCCTGCGTCGTCGTGGAAACATCGCGATGTGATGGTGTCAGGCTAAAGAGATAACCTGCGGGAGTGTGTAAACAAGACAACACAAGCAATGGACCAACGTGAACGAGGACTGCACGCATGATACAACATCCTTACTACAATCACTTTCAAGAAGATTTAAATGGACTTTTGTTACAATTTTGATCATTCAAACTGGGTTAGGGTTTGTAATTATACCAGATCCAATGAGGATAAAGTGTATTAGTTTGTTTAATTTATCCTCTGCGTTTGTGTAGTATCTGATGTTTTATTTCTAATAATTACACATAGATTCAAATGTATTAATGCTTTTAGAGGCCAAAACATCTGCATGCCATCAAGAGGCCTCTTTGGTGTTATTATAAGGGGCCACACTGAGGAAGAGGAATGTGTTATTGAGTCTGAGAGATCATGGGTCATGGGGACATATGTTTCCAATAATCATGCTGAGTTCAGTATAAGATCAACGACGTCCTTTGCTCGGGGTCGCTTTTTCCATCGACGCCATCCTTGCAGGAGACCCAGGCTATGAAGCTTCAGCCTGTCAATTTGCCTTTTCTCTGTATTAGATCATGTATTATGTATTAAACCTACTTTTTTTTATATCCAAGCAGAGTCTGATCATTTCCATATCACTATCACTGGTTGTGTGAGGAGGAAACCCAGTAGGCCACATGATTATTTACCACATTTTTGGCGTCACGAACAGGATTCGAACCTGTGCGGGGAAACCCCAATGGGTTGTCCAAACCATCATTGCCACTAGTTTCTCTGTCAGGAGCAGTGGTCGCCGTAGTACAGCGCCTGGAACATTTGACCTATTATACATGTTTATAATGATGGGGAAACCAGAGCATCCGGAGTAAACCTACATAGACACAGGGAGAACATGCAAACTCCACTCAGAAAGAGTGTTCCGGGATTCAAACCCAGGACCTTCTTGCTCAGAATCAAGAGTGCTTTCCACTCAGTCGTTGTTATCCCACAACAGTTTGTACTTTAGAACCACAGCCGCCATCGGTCTCCCATCACAGAACTAACTAACCGGGCCTCAACTTGCTTAGCTTCAGAGAACATATTAGTCTTTGATATAAGACAAACCACACTTTCATTCATAAATATTTAATTTGCTACATTTTATCCGTGCACTGCTATTCCACTCCCAATTATTAGGATCAAAAAGCATTTTGGATGGATAGAGTCAAACATGCACTCTCCTCTGCAACCAATAAAAGAAAAAGGTTTTGACTTGGATGTCTAGACGTCGAGAGAGACAGAAATGGACATGTCAGTTTATTTATCCTTCAGTGAGAGATTTCCTATCAATGTCAAAGTAACCACTCATTTTGTTCAGTCAACTTCAGTTCAATAAACCGTACATCAGCTGCACTCCCTACATCCACAAACTCTGCCTTTCTATTTTCTCATGCTCATATTTATTGCATTTAACAATTTGAGCCAGGAAGACGTTGTCGATGTTCAGAAGTGGCTGCTTCTGTCTGTGCCGGAGTGACACCGAGATGAAAAGCCAATAAAAGCCTTTATTCACAAGTCTGCACGGTTCAAATTCAAACAGGATCAGATCTTAATCACTCATGTTAAGTCATAAAACTCTGACTTTTAAAGTGTGGTGTGAATGCTGCAGCTGTCAGGAGCAGATGTGAGCAAAGCAGCAGGTCGTGCCACTCCACCAAACAGCTCTGACAACTATTCAAAGTGTTATAGATTCTATACAGCAGATAAAGAAGTAAAAATATCTGTTCAAGTTTAAGGCTTTGAATCAGAAATCACATAAGAGGAGAAATATGCATGTGTGGGTTTGTATCAGTGTGGGCGGCTCCTGGCTCCAAAGAAAGAGGAGCACGTGCGCTGACATGCTACCATCTAACTCCGGGACGGTGGGGGTGGACCCAGAAAGAGAATTATCCAATGCTTTTGGCGTCTTCTTTCCTCTCGAAAACGGCTTTACAGGATGTTCCAAAATTTGGGACATACATGGCCCAACACTACACTCCAAATGTGGGCTAATGTTGAGGGCAGTAATTTTTTCCGACCTATCTATTTTTGCCACTATGGACTTTACAATGCACTCGTGAATGAATGGGGTGTAGGTTAATGTATTACTTGTTGGTGAAAACTGTAATTATTGTTTTGTGAGCAGCTGGACTGACTCCAGGAAAATTAGCTGTTCTTGTTACAGCTTATGCAGATCAAATACATACAAATAGATTAAGAAGGCTGAGTCTTGTAGACCGATTTACAGATTTTGATTTACAGATGTTTAGGTTCATTGTTTAGAACAGAATAAATGTGTTTGTTTTCCTGAGAAGAATATCAGGAATATTTAACAGTGGAAATACACAGCCCTTGTTGCCCTTGCTGCTCGATGCAATACCAAAACATTTGTGAAAACTAGGCTTAAACGTCGGGGTTTACAAATACTGTAGGTAACCTACTCTTAATTCTTAAAAACTAGGGTGTTATCCAGTTGTTCTTCAGTTCAATAAACCATACATCAGCTGCACTCCCTACATCCACAAACTCTGCCTTTCTATTTTCTCATATTGCTCATATTTATTGCATTTAACAATTTGAGCCAGGGAGACTGTTCAGAAGTGGCTGCTTCTGTCTGTGCCGGAGTGACACTGAGATGAAAAGCCACATAAGATGTGTTTTGAATTTCTTGGCAAACATTTTTAAACCATATCATAGTACTCTTATTACACTGCTGCTATGTTACCGCCCCAGAGGTGATCCCAAATGCAGCAAGACGGATGAGGGCTTAACAGGGTTTACTTAACAGAAAATGTGAATGAAGGTTGAGCTGGAGCATGTACCATGGCATGGGGCAGAACCAGAGCAGGCAAGTTCAGTTCTCTTGTGTTGTTGTAAATATACTTCCTGCCCCACCATACTGTGTTTCATCTGTGTCTCTCTGTGTCTATATGTGCCCTGTGCTCTTCTCCATTTGTTGCTGGTCCACTGTCATTAGTCTTCGTCTGTGTTTTCCCCGTCAGTGTCTATGTACAGTTTCGGGATTTTTTTGTGCTTGATTTTTCACCTTGAACGTTGATAATATTATCAAATCCTTGCATTTTATATTCCTGGTGTGAGTCCTTTTAGTTTAAACCACATTACATACTGTACTATATATTACTGCTACTGCTCCATCCATCCATTTTCTTCCGCTTCATTCATTGCCAAGTTGCGGGTCAGAGGTCTAAGCAGAGACACTCATACTTTACAATTCACACTCACCTCCTCCAAGGCGTTCCCAGGCCAGCTGAGAGACATAGTCCCTCCGGCGTTTCCTGGGTCTTCCCCGGGGTCTCCTCCCGGTGGGACGTGAACACCTCCCCAGGGAGGCGTCCAGGAGGCCTCCGGAACAGATGCCCAAACCACATCAACTGTTTCCTTTCAACGTGAAGAAGTAGCGGTTCTACTCCGAGCTCCTCCCGTGTGACTGAGCTTCTCACTTTATCTCTAAGGGAGCGCCCGGCCACTCTGCGGAGGAAACTTTTTTTTCGACCGCTTGTGTCTACAATCTTGTTCTTTTATCTACTACTACATGGGCATAATGTATATCACACTAAAACAACTTAAAAATGGAAACGACTAATACCTCTCAGACAACAGACTTATTCCACTTTTGGTACTTCTCCATTCCAAACAAGAAAAGTACCTCATTTAAGAAACTTCCATTATGTTCCCTCCAAAGAGCATTTCTGCAGCTCTATTGAACCCAACAGGTGAACACACATCAATACTCAAGTAGTGCTTTTTGACTGCTACTGTACCTCAGGGAGTCTGCCACTTCTCTCCAAGCAAAACAACAGCATCGTAATGTTAATGAATTATCGAAGTGCTCTCCGCGTGCTCTGTGTCGCTGTGGTCTGCAGAGAATTGACGCAAATATGTCACTTTGGAAAAACAAAGACCTCCATCAGGGTCTCGTAATAACTTCTCCACACAGCGGCTGTTTGATACCACTGTCTCTGTAAGGAGAATAAACTAAAGATATTTGTTTGTCTGGTTTGTTTTTGGAGAGGCGTGTGGGATGTGGGTGGAATAGAGAAAGGGAAAAGCACAACCAAAAAAGTAAAACATCTATGAAAACTCCCACAATTGCAATCCTGGAAATGCACTGCAAACGTAAAGAAAATACTAAAATGTGTAGGATTGTGGGACGGTTAAAAATAGCTACGCCTAAATTTTTAAATAATAGAGAAATATAAGAAGGTTTTGAGAAATTAGGTGGCTTCAGCGTATGTTCCAGATGTCGCCTGGATCCCAGAACAGTTATCTGATTTCCTGTGTTTGGATTACCTCAGTAGAATGATTTCCCCAGGTAATTAGTAACTAGATTTCAGATTGTTCTGGGTAATCTTATTTCATCTTCAAATTATAAATCACTACATAACATGCCTCTTGGCACAAAGCGCAAATGAAAGCTCCAACAATGGGACCAACACAAGACATTTCTGGTGAAAATTAGATTCTTGTTCAAAAGTTAATTTATTTCTGTTATTCAACCTAAAATGTGAAAATATGTGATGTGGATTTAATGTCCATTACATACAAAGTGACAAACGCCATATCTTCCTTTGTTATTATAGATAGATAGATACTGTAGATAGATACTTTATTGAGATATTCAGGTGTCCAGTAGCAGCAAAAATGAAATAAATTAAATTGATCATTCTAAAAAGATAAAAATAGTAATAATCAGCAATAGCCTTTCAGGTCACAGCAGAAGAGGTGGAGTAGCCTCTGGGTGGAGCAGGACGGGTCACCAGGTGGAGTAGACCATTTTCTCTGCTCTAGTCCAAAGTAAAATGCTAAATGCTTCATTAGCATTTTTCAAAAAGTTAGCATTTGTTAGCAAGTTAGTGGATTTTCACCCGATCCGCTTGGTTCAGACCATGAATCCTCTCTGCTCTGGTCTGGACCTGTGTAAAACCATGAACACTGTACTGCAGCAGCATCTCAGGCAGAAATTATTATTATGTTGATGTCATGTTATGTTAATATTATATTGATCTTATGTTATGTTATGTTAATATGTGTAGGGTGAGAAAATGTCGATATCACACATAACTTAAGTTATGTACCTGATATCGGAGAATTGGATCAAAAACAATCATGTAATAAATACAATAATTGATAATAGCTTTATTTAGGGGCACCAGGGAATAACTCCCAACTGATAACGTGCATATGACGTCACAATATCAATTAATTGGCTCATTTATTGATTAAGTAATCTCATGAGTCCTTTCATTATTTAATTAGCTAATTAGTCCAATTATCTTCAATAGAATCTGAAGGTAGTGAATTCTTTTACAAATCAGTGACCCAATTTCTGGAGTTAAAAGTACAAATATCACTTTCAGACTACGATGGTTTTGTAGATTTAATGAAGTATACACAATACAGACTAGATATGAAATATGAAAATTGTCAAGAATTACATGAAGGAAACGTTTATTTCAAGATACATTGTTAAAATGCTAGGCTAAAGTGAGCTAAGCAAGACCTTTGTCTATGAATGGATTGGTATAGGCTGAGGCCTGCATGTGTTCAGCCTTGGTAGGAGAAGTATTCTTTGAAGTATAGGTTTTAATAAAGCCAACAACTGTGTGTAGCAAGAGAGCAGATCATACAACCAGAATGGCCTTTGGTGAATAGCAGTCCTTGGGTCTTGATGGGGTTGGATGGAGGCTTCTTGTCCACGGGGCCTGGACCATGCGGCTGCATCGTGTGGCTGAACCAAGTCCTCCCACGATCCACAGTCTAGGTGCCAAAACTCAGCAACTTCTTCTATTGGAAGGGTTGTGGAAGTCCTCTCAGACGTGGAGCTGAGGTTTGAGGCCATCTAAGAGGCCCAAAGCCCCTTGGTTGCCTGAGCAGAGCCCAGGGCAGAGCCCAGGGAGGTCTGGTCACTCCGTGGTTCCAAAGCAGACTGGTTTGTCTTCCCTGTGGGTCCTTGGAAATCTTCACATCTGGTAGAGTCGTTGGGGGAAGGGTGTTGCCATGGCACTTATCTCAAGACATTCTTACCCACAATAAAACCTGAACCACAAGGATTTACACACAGTGGAGACAGAAGTTATAATATGTCTCAATATACAACAAAATGTCTTTGATTGAGGAAAGAGGTCATTTTAATTTATCCTACATATGATATAATGTTTTTATGTTATGTTGTCATATGATATTATGTTGATGATCTCACTCTGGCATGATGATGGAGACCCCTGATCCCGGCCTCTTCAAATGTGACTATATTTTGTGTTTTAACTGTTGATTCTCTGATCTGTGTTGGTGATTTCAATGGTTTTGTCATTCTATGGACACGCCATCCACGTGCAAAAGTGCCATATTGTTCCATATTGTGAGACGCTAGCTCTGAAGCTAACAACAGCACAGAGCACAGACTGCGAGGGAGGGGGGTAGTGGGTGGCGAAAGCTCCGTGGGTGCGGGGAGGGCGAGCAGAGAGTTTTGAAAATGTCTCCAAATCAGTTAGTGCAGCTTGAACATGCCAGCAACATGAATGCATTGTAAAAGGTGCGCTCATGTTAAAGAGCTCTATTTCATTTGGAGGGAGGTGTAAATACAACACTATAGGACAATGAAAATGTCAACATGTTTTCTAAGATCATATTTGATAGTGATTAGATACACAAACATGCCTCCTGGCCAACATCATGGATATGTTTTTTGAATGTCACCACAACTTCATGAACAAATAATTAGACCATAGTTGATATGAACTGACAAAGATGATGTGGGACAGTTTTTGGCAGTTTTATGTGGATTGGCTTAGGAATTATAGATAAATGAATACTTTTGACAGTGGAAAGATTATTCATAATTTAACTATAGGCTCTTTGGAATGTCGTGAAGTAATATTAAAACAACCTAGTGAAGCCGTACTATAAGGAAACTTACAATAGCCTTAATCCAAATATGTAGTTCATGGTGTTTTCTTTTTTCCACTTCTACTCTATTATGGTCTAAAAAGTCTTTCCCTTCGGCAGCAAAATCCATTCCAGCTCTAAAGCAGGGCGGATATTCTCCTCAGTGCTCAGCTTGATCTCTTCATCCGTGGCTCAAATCACATCATATTTCCACTACATCTGGAGAGGGGCAGATGAGAGGCAGAGGGGCACAATGGGGAAAGGTGAGAGTGTGATTTATGGCCAACACAAACACACAGGTCAGCTGGAGCAAGGGGGAGGATGGTGCCCCCTGTGGAAACGCTCAGCAGTACACTTGAGCGGCTTTAAAAATACATTAGGTCTCCAAAAGCCCACAGTGTTGGTCGGATCCACTTTTGCAGCTTTCTTTGAATAAACTGTAAAAAAACGGCTGCAATTGGATGATGAACCAAACCACAGAAATGATAGATGCATTATCTTTGGACATTAAAACGTATTAAGACTATTTACTTTGTTTAGGTCAGGCTTTAGAATGTGAAATAATACACCATATATTTTCAACATGTTGTAACAAGTATGGAGGATAAAAATGGCCCTCTGCCTGTAACTTCCTATGCTACCACCAGAGGGATGAATTGAGTTTTGAAGAAGAAGGTCCTTTTATTGTGGGGAAGCTGGCCCGAGTGTCAAAATGAGACGGCAGAACTCGTAATAAAAAGCATAAATCAGAGATTTATTTTGGCAAAACAACAAACAGTCCTGTTCCTTAGGTGTGTCTCTTGAGGTTCACCTGGGAGCTTTTAACCTTGTGGCTCCGCCCACATGGGTTGGCCCACAATACAAAATGGCTGTCTGAGACACGCCCTCTTCAACAGGTACAAAATACATTAATTAAAAGGGACAAAGTAACCTGCTTTGTCACATTAATTCATCCCACAATGGGGAAATTTCAGTTTGATGCATACACATACATCAAGGCAAGCAGCGAACATCACTTCCGCGCCACTTATTGGCAAAGTGGGTTAAGTGTCTTGCCCAAAGACACAACGACAGAAGATATCAGTGGAGTCGGTGGAGAAGGTCTCGTTGTGGGCTCAAAACCACGGCCTTTGGGCCCAAAGGCCAATGCTCTACCAACTGAGCCACTGTTGTCCTTGGCTTTAACAGTGCAGACGGGTGACTGAAAATGTATAGCCATGTCATTTTTGTCAAAATACAAAAATAAATATACAATAACAAACAAAAAACAAGCGCCACAACCCTTTTTATCAAACTGACCTTCCAATACCTGGATGAGGCACTCAGCCAACTCTCCCTTGTGACCAGTCCCAAAATCCAGACCTCTCGTTTCTTTCTCCCTGCCGAACCAGGCCCCTCCTGTAGGTGGTGCTACAGAGTGTATATTGGGGATGGAATTTGTTTGCCATTACAATCAGACCATAATAAATAATAGTGATTCAAATGTCAGCTTTGTGGGTCTAAGTGTGTGGATCTGAGAGGTCAAAACCATGTATCAAAGGGATTATTCCCTGCTGTGCAGCACAGAAACAGTATAAATGATTCTAGAACTGCAATGTATTTAGATTGTGTTTCAGAGTGTTGAAAATTAGCTTGGTCTGGCCATAACACTAAAGGCAGTGCATCTGGTCCGTCCAATGTAATGTGTGTCCATATCAAATAAATAAATAAATAAATCAAATAAGATAATAATTTAATAATAAATAATTTGGGCACACATCAGACCCATGCTGGACAATGTGGGTGAAGTGTCTTGCCTAAGCATCAAGTGTTTCAGAAGTCTTAGCTCGGCTTCTGAGGCGGCGCTATTATAAAAAGATAATATGTAACTTTGTAACTTGTCGAGGTGAATATAACCCAAGTTTGATCAAAACTCATTATTCTGTCTGTGGAGGTGGAGTTTTGATGCTTAAACCGAGCAGCATCGTATTTATCTGATTTATTTTGATATAAAAAAAATAATCATCTATTGGGGATTTTAAAGTTGTATTTACATATCATAAAACTATGACGACTTAAACTTGCAGGTCCAGAGACTTGGACTTAACTGGGACTCCTGAGCCAGGGCATGGACTTGCGAGTCAGAGACATTGTCTATCTCTGGCTATAACTTTCCATCTCGCTGGTTATAGAATGAATAATGCAAAGTAAAGGCTTTGGGTGCCAAGGTGGATCATCAACATCACCTTAGACTAGAAGCACACTGTGACGACTGTAAGCCAGCTCTAGCTTCTTGTGGGTCTGTATAGCCTATTAATACTCACATCATTTCACGTACATTTCATATACATCAGTCCCTTGAGCAAAAAGGCCTGGTTTTCTTCCTCCTGCAGTCATATTAAAGGTAAATAATGAATGTAATGAAACTATTCCAGCACACTGCTCGGAGCCAAACACTGTATAATTCCAGAGTATTTGATGTGATCGTCCCTCACAGCAAGCATGGATTTCCTCTCAACAATAATCACGATGGCAGACATAAAGCAGGGTGCCAGTAAATGTCAAAGCTTCAGCAGTTAAAGTGAAAGGCAGAATGTGCTGGAAATGTGTGGTCTTTACTGTTCATTCACTATGGATGAAGTTGATTGGTCGGAGTCTGAATGAACCAGGTCTGAGGGAAATATCGGGACTATTTTCCAACATGAAATCTAAAGCAGTGGTTCAATTATTAAAGGTGATGTCTGCAATTTCAGTTCCTTTGAAAAGAATACTATGTCCCACAGACATGGGCATATTCCAAATGGCCGCGGGCAGCCCCTCCTGCAGGAGAATGTGAAAAAAACACATTTGCACATGTGTCAGCCGGCATGAGCCTTATTCATTTATCATGTGCATTCAAAAGTCCAAAGAGGCAAAACTAGGCTGGTCCAAAAAAAATAAAAGTCTTCTCTCAGCATTGACAGCATCTGGAACATAGCATTGGGCTTAGACCCAACTTTTAGACAAGGTTGTCAAGCAGTTTTTCAATGGATATTTCTGTTTCCGGGTACGCCACAACCTTTTTGAGCCGGGACCGGTCCCCACTGCCGGTTAAAACTGAACTCACTTGAGGAAATGGGTGGAGTCTGCTCTGCTCCTTCTGGGTCTGAACCTGCAGCCACAGCGGCCATTTTTGACACCTCAGTCTAAATTAATAATTGTTCACCATACCATTCTATTCCATTTTCAGCAGCAGTCTAAGCAGAGAGGCCCAGATTTGCCATCCACAAAAAAACTTCTTCCATCTCACCTGGGGGAACTGAGAAGCGTTTCCAGACCAGCTGAGATACATAGTCCCTCCAGCGTGTCCTGGGTCTTTCAGTCCCACTCCTTTCAGTGGCACGTGCCCGAACACCTCTCCAAGGAGGCGTCCAGGAGACAGCCCAATCCGATGCCCGAGCCACCTCAACTTGCTCCTCTCGATGTGGAGAACCAGTGGCTCCTCCCATGTGACTTAGTTCTAATGGAGCACCAGCCACTCTGCAGCGGAAGCTCTATTTGACCTTTTGTATGATCTGTGATCTTGTCTTTGCGCTCATTACCCAAAGCTCATAAGCTCATAACAATCAGGAAACTCTTGGGGCGGGTCAAATTTGTGCTTGCATTTGAAAAAACATCTTATTTTCATAGTTTGGCATTAAAGTGAAGGTCAGTTACTTTTCAAAGTGGAAACTATGTTGCATAATTCAGTAATTCAAATACATATCACTTTTAATGGTAGCTATCATGATACATTATGCACTCACTTTGAGAAATAAATCATTCTAATGTAGAACCAAAACATTGGTAAGCCGATAGTTTATTTTAACACTTAGCACAGCTGTTCACATTTGTATAATTACAATGCAAATGGAATTACAGAAATAAAAGGACTTTTGAACCATATTCTAGTTTTCAGAGTTTTGCCTACAATATCACACAGTATAAAATTCACACAAAAAGCACCAAATATATTTAAATTAAAGCAGACACACCGAGTACATAAGTCATTCGTAATCTTTATTATATAGCGCCTTTCACAGACCAGAGTCACGAAGGGGTTTACAATTGTGGCCATTTGTCTCTCACTCCACACAGAGATGGGAGCAGGGTCGCCAGTACAGGAGCCGCATGCCAGACCTATTGTACATGTTTTTAGTGGTAGGTGAACCTGGAGCACCTGGAGGAAACCCACGCAGACACGGGAAGAACATGCAAACTCCACTCAGAAAGGCCCTGTTCCGACCAGGATTCAAACCCAGGACCTTCTTGCTGAGAAGCGAGAGCCACCGTGCCGCCCGGTGTTTGAGTTTGTACTGTTTCTAACTTAACTCCAGAAAATGGATTGCATCTGTAATCAGTGCTTAGGAGCTACATGTGTCATAGGGAGGAAGATTCTGTCCCTTTAACCAATGTTGAATCAATAATGATCATAAAACTGTCAGTACCGTTGCCCGTGTCATCACCAGCCGGAAATATAACAGGTTTTTATATTTCTGGCTGGTGATGAACAATAAAAATACACAGGAAAGATAATATGTATAATGGACAAAGGAAGAGTCTATAGCTGCCTTGGACCAGAAGTGACTGTACTCTGTGAACGTCTGTTACAGCTGCTTTGGGGGTTTTCCTGCTTATTTGAATAAAAAACCAAAGCAGCAGACAGTTGACACGGTGGAATGGAATCATGTTTTTCTCGCTGGCAGCTCCTATCAGCCCGTGTCTCTATTGATTACAAATTATTTCAGTGAGAAAATGTCTTATCTGGACTGGCTCAAATGCCAAGCTTTCAGTCAGAGCGGGGTGATGGGTCTGGCAACTGATTATGCCATTGCAGATTTGATTTTGTCCTGTCATATTTTGGACAGACGGAGCAACCCCCCCCCCCCAACTTATCACCGTGTAATCCGTGGTACCTGCTTGTTTGCTCAGCTGGTGATGAGGCGCTGGGGCTGAGCCTTAAGCTTTACATACAAAAAACTGTATGTACATGAATGCAAAGTACTTTCTTTGCTTGAAAAAAATCTGGTTAAAGTAGAAGCAGCTAGCTTTAAAACCTCCAAAATGGCAACAATGTATTGATATCCACAGTTTTCCTTCCTTTTCCTCCATCAGCTTTGTCAGAGGACCACCATCACTCAGCCAATCAGATCTCAGCCCAAAGAGTCAAATAGTGGCTGAGAGGGCTCTTTCTTATGAGTGCAAAATATACCTTAAGGCAGGCCAAACAACAGATATTAATCATGAAACAAAGCAAATTGGTACCCCAGCTTTAAATACATTATTTATGGAGTATTATTTTTATAACATTATTCCCTCATTCCCCCGCACTGCACAAAAAACATTACTTCTGCCACTTTCCAACTACCAACAACTACAAACTATAACTACAAACCTATTCTATTTTACCACTGTATTAATGTTAATGCGTATAGATGGACAATGCTACAGTAACTCTATTAATCCTATAGGAGGGAAGGTTCCATTCCCTTACATTGAAAAAAAAGCTCCTCTTGCTCAGTTATCATTTAGGGCTTTTTAAACCACTTAGGGCTTTAAAAAATACTTGGTTTTACCGCTCGGTATGATCCTGGTGTTCTTATCATAATAATATATTAGTACATTTATTTATGAGCCCAAACAGCTGATCAAGAATGATGTGCCTTCTGTTCCCGGCTTTAGTTCACCAGCAAGAACAAATCAGCACTGCTCTTGATTGGCTCTTGGTTGTTAGGCTGTTGTTATCTAAGAGATTAAAAGATCCTTTATTCGTCCCACAGCGGAAACATTTCACAATATCTATGTTTGGCGCCATTCCAGCCAAAACAGCCTGTATGAAGGACCAAAACTGCCAAAATAATAAACCAATGAACACATGAATCAATGTCTTCATTTAAAAATATATAAATATATTTAGAAAATAATTAACACTAGGACTAGGACTTTTGACTGCTCAAATTCAAACCAATAGAAGTCTGAGAAACCAAATTTATGAAAATTAAGTCATGTATATGTTTTTTAACCTTTACTCACTTTTACTAAGTGCTAAAAGGTTATTTCAAAAAAAATAATGACAGAAATAAAATCCTTGTAGAAACATAAAAAGTCAATGTTAAGAAGACCAAAACAGCACTGCTCTCTCTATATGAATATATACATATAGATAACATAAATTGCGAGTAAAAATAAACCAGAGAGTAAATAAATTAAACAATACTAAAGGAACAAATAACACATCTATTCTAGCTCAAAGCAGACATATCATAATATTATATTTATTCTCTCTGATTTGTTGTGACATCTGAATACTTATTTGCCATTGTGGACATTTATTTATTTATTCATTCATGTTTTTACCTACATGCTACCAGTACTAGCGCTTCTTTGGCATTACACAAGTACTATGGATAATGTAAGTACTCCATGGTCTATGGTACTTCCTTACTACTTGCTACCCCTGCAAACAGTGTTTTTGCAATGTCACTAGCGTTTGTCCTGCTTTTGTTTAGGACAGACCATGTATGATTTATTGCATTCCCCGTCTCTTCTCTCTCACACCCGGTCCACAGTCTCCCTACTCCCCCCAGACAGGCGGCTTGTTACAGTTGTCAGGCTGCTGAGCTGGTTTGACACCTGTAATCTAGGCCTCTCAGACAGGCTGAGCTGGTTCATACGGACTAGCCAAGCACGGAGAGGAAAAGTGCAGCCCGAACACTCCTCTGGCACATTTAGAAGTATGGATCAACAACACGCACCTGCAGTGAACTATAGAAGGCTACTTTAAGTCCATATGCATCCATTATTAACCAAAGAAATCACATTACACCCACTGACAATGCTCGTCCGTCTTTTGGAAGTGTGAGAAGGTAGGAGTAAGATTGACAAGTCCATTAAGGAGAAACGGTGTGCCGGGTTTTCCTGCAGGTAAACGGTCATATTGAAAAACCAAGTGGTTCTTAAAAAGTGGAACGGTCACAGATTGGTGGTATTTTAGGTGACACGGAGATGAAGACTGACAGCTTGCATTTTTTGGTTATTGGAATGATGTCCTGGTTCTCATGTTAGCACAAGACTTGTACGACTAAATAGGCCTGTTACATGTAGCAATTATTATACTACTACATGTAACAATAATAATATTAATACATAATACCATACACAGTGGTGATAAACTACTACTGACAGAAGTGAAGCAACTGGTATTTTCCTTTGGCCTCTCAGACCACCACCAACCATTCACACACACACACACACACACACCAGACTATTCAGTGTGGGTGAAGTGTCTTTCCTAAGGACACAACAGTTTGGCAGTTTACAGCTGCAGCAGCCCCACTGTGGTACTTACAGTGCTCTTACTAGAGCTCTCCCATCACAGTACAAACCAGGCCATGCACCGCTTAGCTTCTGAGGTCTGACGGGATCAGAATTTCACATGCAGGTGGCACCACGCTATAATTACAGACTAATTCTTTATTAACTAATGAAAAAAACATAATATTTTGGGCCTCAATGCTTGTCGTCTGTACATTTTATTTAAAAGTAGAGATTATTGCTGCTTTCAACTTCTTCAAAAATGACATATTAGATGTTGGAAGCTTAAAAATACTAGACATATTCCTTAATTCTGCAGACAAATCAAGCATTTATCTCAGGCATGTCCAAACTGAGGCCGACAAGCCAAATGCAGCCCTTTGTGTCATTTTGTGTTTCCTTCTGCCTCACTAACACAAAGAAGGCCTAAGGCACTTTCAGTGGCATCCAGCCAACTTCAGCTCCACTAATATAGTCATGCTATACTTTGCTGTCAAGTTTATTTGTGTAGACTAACATTTGTATTTGCTTATGTAGAGTGGTGTGAATGCACATGTACAATATGTGCATGTATTTAATAGAATTAATTGAACAGAAAAGATGTCTTTGACACCATCTTTATTTTCTTAAACTAGTTAAATTATCCCTCAAGAAAGAAAGAAAAAATAATTAAACCTCCTTTTCTCTTCCAGTTTTGAGCACGTGGACTTTCTGAGCGACCTTGGACTCATCATTGAATCATTCTTAAGTCATGTTCATAATGTTGTTAAATTGACCTTTTTGAATTAAAATACAGCTCTACAATGTGTGGATTCCCTCAAGATACTAAAATACGTGTACATGTGTTCATCACATTAGAAAGTAACGCGTTACACTAACAAAACTACTTTTTCAGAGGAAAAGTAAAGTTACGTGTTAACTATGGGGTAAGGTTACTGTCAATAAAGACGTGAATGTCAAAAAAAAATGCATGCATATATATCAGTATTTGTGCATCAAAATATTTTATGAATTCATGATTAAGATAGACAGAATTTCTAGGCGCAGCCAGGGGTCGGAGGGGGTCCGGTTCGGAGACCAGAGGATTTCATCTCTGCTGTTTGCGGACGATGTTGTCCTGTTGGCTCCAACGAACCAGGACCTGCAGCATGCACTGGGACGGTTTGCAGCCGAGTGTGAAGCGGCTGGGATGAGAATCAGCACCTCCAAATCCGAGGCCATGGTGCTCGACCGGAAAAAGGTGCCTTGCCCTCTACAGGTGGGTGGAGAGGTCCTTCCTCAAGTGGAGGAGTTCAAGTATCTCGGGGTCTTGTTCACGAGTGAGGGAAGGATGGAGCGTGAGATTGACAGGCGGATCAGTGCAGCGTGCGCAGTGATGCGGTCGCTGTATCGGACCGTTGTGGTAAAGAGGGAGCTGAGCCGAAAGGCAAAGCTCTCGATTTACCGGTCAATCTTCGTTCCCTTCCTCACCTATGGTCATGAGCTTTGGGTAATGACCGAAAGAACGAGATCGCGGATACAAGCGGTCGAAATGAGCTTCCTCCGCAGAGTGGCTGGGCGCTCCCTTAGAGATAGGGTGAGGAGCTCAGTCACACGGGAGGAGCTCGGAGTAGAGCCGCTGCTTCTCCATGTCGAGAGGAACCAGTTGAGGTGGCTCGGGCATCTGTTCCGGATGCCTCCTGGAAGCCTCCCTGGTGAGGTGTTCTGGGCACGTCCCACCGGGAGGAGGCCCCGGGGAACGCCTTGGGGTCTCCCCGGACGAGCTGGAGGAGGTGTGTGTGGATAGGGAAGTCTCTGCTTAGACTGCTGCCCCCGCAACCCGGGAACGGATGAAGCGGAAGAAGATGGAATGGAATGGAGTGATTAAGATAATACAAACTCAAAAGACATGGATTTTTGTAATTAAGAATACAAAACTATAAAACTATATGTGTGATTTCTTACTTGTGAATACGATTTATTTTTTGTGTGCAAAATCAGGTATATAACTATACTTGATAATTTTGGTCGTAAATGAATGTGTAAGAAATATTAATTCCATAAAATGTGTTCATAAAATATGTTTCTTGTCCCTCTTTGGAAAAGTTTTTTGGCTTTGTTGTTAGCTCCAATGCTAGTTGTATTTTTTTATTCTACAGAAAATAATGCATCTTACTTAGTCATTACATCTGCTTTATTTGTATTGATCTGAATAACCATTTAGTTAGAACTAACTTATTGGATTTTCTGTGTGCTAGGTCCCCCTAGCCGATATTATTAATACAGCCCTCTCTTTGTTTCTGGGGACCAAAGACAATGATTTCAGTTTTGTCTACGTTTAGCTGGAGGAAGTTATTTTGCCTCCACTCTCCTGCAGTCAGTGAAACATAGATTTGAGTGTCCTCAGCATAATTGTGGTAGGACACTTTGTTTCTTTGTATGAACTGACCTAACGGCAGCATGTAGAGATTGAACAGAAGAGGTCCCAGGATTGACCCCTGAGGTACTCCACAGGTCAGGGCAATTTGATCTGAGACGCAGTCTCCAATCTCCACAAAGTACTTCCTATCTTCCAGGTGAGACCTAAACCAGTTTTGGGCGGTGCCAGTGAC
Organism: Knipowitschia caucasica; assembly: GCA_964034765.1. Lineage (NCBI taxonomy): Eukaryota > Metazoa > Chordata > Actinopteri > Gobiiformes > Gobiidae > Knipowitschia > Knipowitschia caucasica. The sequence continues at coordinate 10,441,271 of OZ035841.1, forward strand.
ACCAACCCAGACCTCTAGTCTCTGCATGAGGATCTGATTGTCGACAGTGTTGAACGTGGCACTAAGATCCAACATGACTAAAACTGCCTAAAACTGTGACTTTACCTGCATCAGTGTGAAGTCGAATGTCGTTTGTTACCTTCACTAGAGCGGTCTCAGTCCTGTGGTGGGGTCTGAACCCAGAATTATTCATTGTTAAAAATTGGGAGGCAACTTTTTTAAGAACAGTTCTGCTCAAAGTGGAGCATAATAACAGTAACACAAGAGTAAGACAAAAGTAACGAGTAACATAATAAGTTACTTTCTTTAGAGAGTAAAAGGTTACTTTTTAAAAGAAGTAATTAATAAAGATAAAATATCATTTTTAAAACTAACTTCCCCAACACTGGTCACAAGTAGATTAGTGTATTGTAACTCTTAGTTCTTACTCTCATATCAGGTTCTGACTCGGAAATAAAAATGTCTCCTAATTCAGGCATGGATTCATTTTGAAATCCTCATGCTCGTTTATTAATCCTTCCACAATCTGCCGCCCACACAAACTGTATTTCTGATTTGGTTGTGCCTTATGAAACGATGTCTCAGATCCAATTGGACGTAAACCTTTTTGCCAAGTCTTCTAAAACATTAAAATAGCTCTGGTAACAGCTGTTTATTTCTCCATAAATAATGCAGTTTGTTTTTCCCAACAGAAAGAGTCTTTTAAACCTTTCAGAATAGATCAGACCACAACTTATATCTTCATCTTATTAGAGACCTCAGTGAGCATAGACAGATACAGCATTTTACGTATGAGGAAGAAGTCACTTGAAACATTAGTTAGCCGGAGCCTATTCCCTTAAGCCTGGTTCACACGGCAGGATAATTAGGCCAATTTTGGACCCGATTTACCCCTACGACAATCGTAAGAACGCTCCAAATATCGTTACAAAAAATCTGATGTATTTTCCTGCCGTGTGTTAAGACTGTGCTCGTCGCTTGGAAGGACTTCGGGACTGCTCCGATCTCAATATCGGGGATATCCAACATGTTGGATTGTTTTGGCCCGATTTCTCTTTGTGTGTGGTGTCCCCCGGGGTCAGACGTGCGCGTTGCCATGACTGCGGCATGTAGCCAATCAGAAGACGAGACGAGGCGGCGAGGAAACGCCGTAAAAAAACCATAACAGTCAGCGGCATGGCGCACCAGAAAGTTCGGTGGACATCAGAGATGGAGGAACAACTAGTTGACCTCTGGCAACACCGTGAATGTATGTATGTATGACATTTCGTGTAAAGAATATCACCGAAATGACAAGGAGAGGAATTGGGCAGAAATTGCTGCTGCACAGGTAGTGTTGGCATAAGCCCAATTCGGACGGGATTAGTGCACTAAATGATCAGACTGATGGGTTGTGTTTGTACGTTTACTTTGCACTCTGTCCTAATACAGTACAGACGTGTTGATGCAGCCGTTACTGCAGCAGTGCTTGTTGGTTTGAGCGTATGTGAAGTTTCATGTCTAGCAGTGTGTGTGATGCGTTCACAGGTAGTCCGTACAAACTGTATTGTTGAACAGCACAGACAGTACGGGCCAGAGAACTGTAGAGCAGTTCTCTGGCCCGTACAGCAGCAGGACAAACTCTAGAGTAGAGAGTTTGTCCTCATGGTATCTGTGGCTGCTGTGGTCAGACGAGAGTCTCTATAGGCTGCGTGAAGCAGAGAGGCCAGCACACTCTGTTTACTCTGAAGTCACACTTGATCTCGAGAGATGTTGTGAGATTTCCGGTGACCTGTGAATGCTCGGGGGTGAAATCGGTTCGTGTGTGGTTTGCGTGATTTTGCCGTGTGGCTGCACACCACACACTGTACAACCAAAGTGGTTAGACCCGTGATTTTTTATCTCCGTGTATGGGGTTTCTCACTGAGAAAAAAATCGGGCGACAATTTTAAAATCGTCCCGTGTGAACCAGGCTTTACATGTTCCTGTAAACAGTTACTGAGCAAGAGAAGTTTACTTTTCAATGTAAGCCTGAAGGAGCCAAACTTTATCCATGTGCACTTCCCTATCGGCTTCATTGAGCTTGGAGGTTGGCATCTGTCCTTCTATATACAGTCAATAGCCGGGTTTCCACCGCAGGTGTTCCTGGTAAAAGGAGCGGGGTGGACACACGGCCGTGTCTTCACAACAGTAGGACCACTCGGCGACGTCATGAGTTTTGATTGCCGCATAAGCAAAACTCCTTTACGCTAAAATCCATTATTATTATAAATCCATGCGCCAAACCCATTTGTTAATTTTACGCTTGTGGTCTTTGGGTTTGTTTATAGTCCAGATTCAGATTTAAAAAAACTATTCACAGCATGTTTCGAAGTGTGATAAATCCCCAGTGCTTTGAGGGGAAGCTAATATTTAGTTTCAACATAATCTTTTCATTTTGCGGCGATGCCTCAAACCCCGTCTGAATCAATGCTGTGCTGTTGTTCACTGTTTCCAGTGGGTTCTGCTAGGCTAATGCTACTAGGCTAAAGCTGCTGGGCTAATGCCGGTTGTTTTCCTGCTTTCTGCTGGCGTCAGAGCCTGCGCTAGCTTTAGCCAATCAGCGCCGGGTTAACCTCAAGTCTCACCAGGGCCCAACGAAGTACCTAGCATGGAGGACGGACTCCGTTGGGCCCGGTGAAATTTCCTGTAAATAGTCCTGTGGGGAAAGCTGGCCCTTAAAAATAACCCCGAAGTTCCTGCGGTGGAAATGTGGCTAATCCCCGTGACTACTATCACCATTTGACACTTTGGGATGAGAGCTGATAGCTTTTTCTGTCTGAAAAAGCAAGTCTAAAGATGAGACAGCGGCCAAAATACATGAGAGCGAGGAGCTAGGTAGATGGATTTCTTTTACTATGGTTACGTGTTTTGTGGTTTGAGAGTTAGGTACCCCAGCTTTAAGACTTTAATAATAATAATGATAATAACACATCATACTTATTAGCACTTTTTTTGACACTCAAAGACTTAAAAAATACTGATTGTTTTGTCATAAGTGTTGGTTTTAGTCTTTTTATGTGGGTCTAATTTCCTCTCGTCTGTGTTGTTCTTACTCAGATGAACCTAACATAGAATTGAAAGTTTTCCAAAACACAACATCATGGCCCTTTGCACATATGACAAGAGCGGATTGAGAGTTGCTCGGCTTTTTGTTTTGTGAGGGGTTTTGGAGTGTTCTTGTGCCCATCAGCCTCGTGCTGTGAGCTGGAGTCGTGACACCCACAGTCAGTCCCCAAAGGCTCCAGGCTCCTGTCACAGACTCTGCTTTACTCAATATTGTCCTGTCATACAACCATCTGTGTGTTTAGATGTACAGAAATCACAAACCCAGTTCTTCTCGGTCCTCTCAAACCCCGATGAAAAGCTCTTGTCTCAGTCTTTATGGTCAAAGTGTCAGAGAGAGCACATGGGATATTGAAAGACACATTTGATTTTCAGAGACTGGATCCACGATACAAAACCTCAGCTAAAGTATTTGTTGTTTGGAGTTTTCAAAAGTAGAAGTTTAGATACTAGTAGTATAATCATGAATTAATTACAGGAAATATATCGGTTTGAGATTATAAGAAATTAGGAAATCATGTGTAAATCATTTGTGAATGATTATAAACACTCATATATCTAAATGAGAACTAAAGGATGTGTTAATTAATTACAAATATCCCTTGTTAATGAGTTTTTGATCTTCAGCTACCTATTTGTACATAATAGACATTTGTTAAAGGCGATGTACGATCGTCATGTCAATAAATGGCCGCAGAACTAAAGAAGGTCTCGTCATGATTCTCAAATCATTAATAAAAAAAAAGGAATTAAACGAGGATTTCTATCCTTGTGAAAAGAATGTTGGTTATTGATGTGTTGTTGCCAAACCTCTTGTATATGCAGCTGTAATGTTCCCAGCTAGATTCGTCTGCATATCTGGCAACCTGAATCAGGGAGAGTGGGAGAGGTTGCAGTACTCCTTTTGGCCAGATTATTTGCATATTGCACCTTTAATATGTAAGTGCTTAAATAGTCTATGACTAGTTAACGTTTATAAATTGTTAGAAATCAAACATTATAAAGCGTTATCATTTTTGTGTACACTGGGGAAAACCATCGATCCATTTTCTTCCCCTTATTCCATTTCTGGGTCAGGAGTGGCAGCGGAGCTGCACCCAGTACACTCAGCACCAGCCCCACACCGATCCTCCTGCAGGCGGTGAGTCCACAGGAGACTTGACCTTTCAGCAGGGGCTTCAGGCAACGTGGGGTTAAGTGTCTTGCCCAAGGACACAATGACAGCAGACGTGACGTAGGTCTCATGGTGGGCTCGAACCCACGACCCAAAGGCCAATGCTCTACCAATCTTGTATAGTTATTCAATGTGGTTTTACTGAAAATGGCAAATAAACTGAATCTGAATTTGTATTATGTAATATTATTATTATTATTATTATTATTATTATCATGGTTTACAGTGAAGAAAATGTCTTAAAAAAGCAAAGGTTAGCAAGGCAGGGGGCTAGCAAAGGCTGCTAGCTTGCACCTGCCTGTCGTTCGTGTTACATGGAGAGGACCACCTTCCATCGCAACGCTTGATGGAAACGTCATGCGTTATCCTCTCAGTGCATTTAAGCCGACCAAACACCCTCTCGTTTCAGCCGCTAAAAGAAGCCGGTGCGGCGTGTAGAAGAGCGATTGAGACAGCGGCGAGAAGGCCAAGTATGTGCAGAGACAGGAGAGACAAGCGGACAAGCACACGTGTCAAAATGAAGGGGTTCTCGTCTGACGGATGCTCCTGTTGCAGAGCGAGGTGATGGATCCGACCAGCCCCATATGGAGACAGAGGGAGGAGACACATGCAGAGGGAGGGAGGCGGAAGAGCTGGAAGAGCGGTGACGAACAGATCAAAGGGGAGAGCGCTCAATGTGGGAGTTAAATGGAACTATGTCAAGTAAAACGCTACTGCTTTTTAATAGGGTTAAGTTCATTCATTCCAAAGAGCCTGTAGTTTGAAACTGTGGTGAAAGGCAACTGTTGGGGATGGAAAGTGTCAAAAGTCAGATTCCAGTCTTGGTTTAGTGATATTTCTCTGTAATTTCCACATCTTATGGGCAGTACATATACATTATGGTCTCATTATTTCCTCATAAAGGTGTCTCGAAATGGTGACATCATTCAAAAAATATATGCACGATGTTGGCCAGTAGAAGCGAACATAAGAATAATATGGTGAGTTTGTGAATCTCAAACTAGCCTCAAATTTGAATCGGGAAAGAAAACATTTGGAAACTTTTTTTTTAGTATGTCTTTTCAAAAATGCATCGGGTTGTGCCCTCCAATTGACATAGAATTCGGCAACTTTTGTTAAACTATTGTGATTCAAGTTGCGATTTATGTTGTGCAGCGAGAATAACATTCAAAAGTGCACAAGGGGAATTAAAATTTGAGAAAAAAACCCAATTCGAAAAACACTTATATCAATTATTGACTAATAAATATCTGTTTATTCCAAGCAAGTTCTCACTTAAATTGTGGGCGACAGTAGCTCAGTTGGTTGTGCATTGGCCTTTGAGCCAGAGGGTCGTGGGTTTGAGCCCGACTTTCACCACCGACTCCCACTGTCTGCCGTTGTTGTGTCCTGGCAAGACACTTATCCTCTGGGAACACCAGGTGCCACAGTGGGGCGGCTGCGGCTGTAAAGTGCCAAACTGCTGTTGTGTCCTCAGGCAAGACACTTCACCCCCATTGCCTAGAATGAATCTGGTGTGTGAATGAATGGTTGGAGGGGCCGATGGCACATACTGGTTGCCTCGCTTCTGTCAATGTGCCCTAGGGCAGCTGTGGCTACAGTAGTAGATTATCACCACCGTGTATGGAGTGAAAGATTTGTGTCTTTGAGTGACCAAAAAAGCGTTATATAAAACCGATGCATTATTATTATAAATTCCCACTGTGGTTGAAATATGTGGGCCTCTCATAATATTATCTTAGTATCTTGGGGTTTTATAAGTTTTTGGGGGGATCCTTGTGTTTCTAAGCCTGTTTTAGAGTTCTAAACATGAGCATAGCCAGATTGATAATAATCAATATTATAGCAACACAATATTGTAGTGTTTGTAAAGAAAATAAATCAATATAATTAATTACAGTCTTTGCGATTGGCTGATTGCGGCCACCAAACATGCAAGCTCAATTAGTTCGCATTTATTCGTGCTGCCCTAATATACTCTTATTTACTATTAATTACTTCACATATTGTCTGGTATTGGTCGTTTGAATGTCGATAATATACTTGTGTTTAAAAGTCTACAGATGGAAATAATGTGTTTTAATTCTAATTATTTAGCTTTTACAAGACTAGACTTGAAAATATCTTTTGTAACATGTTTTGTCAGCAACAAATATGGCTACTTATAAGGAAAGAGGGCATGGATATGAAAGGTAGAAAAGCCTGGACACACATTTAAGTTCGATTCCACCTGATATACATAATTAATAAGCTTCTTAGTTTGAATTTGGCTCAAGGCGAGATGGAGGGAGGTACGACTAATATTGAGCTGTGTACAAAACATTATCATTCGGGACTTTCCATATAAGTTCAATTAGTTTGTTCTCCATATTTTCTAATAAAGTTGTAACCGCTGCAGGAGTTGGAATAGATCTGAATCTTTGTTTTTTTGAAAACCTGGACCGCCACAACACCAGCCTCCCCCATTTACTTTTACAGCTTTGTTTGTTACAGCTTGAATATATTGGAGTGAAAACAGGGGCACAGACTGAGGCGGTGTGCAGACAGCAGCTTTATACAGACGTAATGGGAGATAGATGGGGTCAGATGGGTCAATAGAGGAGATATATACCCACAATGCTTTGCAGCGATTTCTAATAACCCTGTAGTCGCCTCTGTGGAAGCAGTGCAGTGTCCTGTCAGTCAGACACACTCAGGTTTCACATGTGTGGTCTCCAGGACAGATGCAGACAAGGGGCTTCAGACAAGATCAATGCAAACAAGTGAAACGAATACTCTAGCTATTATTGACAAGTTGTGTTTCTTTTAGAGTGAGTGATGAATTAATACCGGTAGTCAAGGATATAGAGTAGTTGATACAGTTACAAAGAAAAAAATCCTTTGTTTAGACCCGGCCGTGCTTCCTGATCATACGTGCATAGCTTAGCAAATGCTTCGTTTTTACACAGTCTTACGAACAGACGGCTGTGTAAACGTATCCGTCCACACAACGCTGAAAATCAAATCCAATTCACCAGAGGGAAATGTAATGTGCGTGCCAGACCTGATGGCGGCGCTGTAAGGCTGCGACAGCAAACCCCAAATCAGACCCGTCCCTCCCCCCTCTAATGAAAAAAAACAGCACAACAACAGTGTTAACGGCTTAAACTGTAAATACAGGGAAAGAGATTAGACAACATTTGGGAGAAACCTTTTTCATGGACACATTCTTCAAACAGATATTTGATAAACTCCATGGTGTTTGAATTTTATATATTTTCTTTGTGACACGTTTGGTGGCAGAGGAAAAATAATCCCGCAGTAAACTTCATATTTCACACAGACTGATCTCAGGGCTGCAGCGGTGATGTCATTGCGTTGAAAGAGTACCGTACTCGGTGCTTCACTGCTGGGTTCTATTCAACGTCCACTTCTGTGTGATGTTTGCACGTTCTCCCTGTGTCTGCGTAGGTTTCCTCCAGGTGCTCCGGTTTCCCCAACCTCTAAAAACAGATCCAGCATGTGCCTCCTCTAAAGGTGACCCTACTTCCATCACTGTGTGTGATACTTGTGACAATTTTAAAGCGCTTTGTGACACTGACAGGTGGTATCTTCACCACCTTGCTCCCCCGACTGCAGCCGGACCGGTCTCAGGATACAGCTTCAAGTTTCACCCTCTTTCTTCTTCAGAGTCAGTCAGTCAAACCGCATACAGAAGCCTTGACTGACTGAGCTGGCACAGTGGCTGAGTGGATAGCACTCTTGCCTCTAAGCAAGAAGGTCCTGGTTCATATCCCGGTCAGACCAGGGCCTTTCTGAGTGGAGTTTGCATGTTCTCCCCGTGTCTGCGTAGGTTTCCTCCGGTTTCCCCTACCACTAAAAATATGTACAATAGGTCTGGCATGCTCCTCCTGTTTGGCGACCCGCTCCCATCTGTGTGGAGTGAGAGACTAATGCCCAAAAATAACAATTGTAAACCGCTTTGTGACTCTGGCCTGTGAAAGGTGCTATATAAATAAAGATTACTTACTTACTAAACAGGACTACCATCTGAATCCACCCCCATTTGTTTCTCTACATTTTAAGTTCAATACAGTGTAACGGTCATGGGATCTGCACAATCTTGAATGTTTCTATCCATGCCAATGTGACATGTAAATTTCTCCTTTGTGAGATAAATAAAGCATATCTTATCTTATCTTATATAGTTACATGTTAAAAGGTACTCTGTGTAATTTATTCAGCTGCTCCAAATGAAAAAAACATGTTATCCAATAACAAATGTGACCTTTTTAGGAGTTTCTACCTCCACCATGTTTTTGAATTGTTGTCATAGACTTGAATTCTATTTATAAATGTGCATGAGAGCTGGACTGTTATCCGGGTCAATGTGCCATCTTGAAATACATTGGTTGATAAGGGACAAAAAGGTTGTTTGTTTCACGGTGCCGTCACAAGTTTGAAAAAAGCATCATGGAGGACCACGGTTATGTAAAAGAACCATAAAAGGACCACCGTTTTGTAAAAGAACAACCCGAACAACAAAAATAATTATGCAAAAACGTATTCATAACAGCAAAGTGTCAACATTGCAAACCACACACACCGACAGACAGAGTTGAAACAACAGGAGGCACATTGCTGTAGTTTGTACACAAAAAACATACACGTGAACAATACGTAACTTTCTTCACACCGACAGTAATTTCACACGGGTAATGAGAACGAGGGAGAATCTGCCCTGCTACGAGCACAGTCCACAAGTTTCAGTGCAGCATGTTCCACTGACGAGTGGTCGCACAGGAAAAAGACGACATATTGTCCATCGAAAGCTTCCGTAGTACCCTGGACTGCAATATATGATGTCAACGCCTGATGGGAATAAAAACTACACAGTGTGCCTTTAACAAAGCAAACTAGCAAGTGAACAAGCCAGAAAACTCTTGTGCAAATCCCTCACAGCAGCTAAAGCACCGCAAGTGCGGCTTTCGGACCAAACTTTGAGAATATCATATGTCTCCAAAAATCATCAAGTGTCTCCAGTGAAATGACGCCCACTGAGACAGCTGCCATAGACAGTTTCACTAGAGCTGATTATGCCAGGAGTACAGGGCCAGGTGGTAAAGAATATGCATTATCGTAAACATGAAATGTATTTGAAACATTAAAATAGGCTGTATTTTAGTAATGCCCCCAAACCAAAACCTGTGGGCCTTCTTTCTCACTGAGTTTTTTATTGAGCCGTTCTATGCAGATGCAGGCCCCCCGTAGGTTAGGGTTAGTGGTCTTAAGACAGTGGTGATTTCCACCAAGACATTTAAGGACATTAATGGAAATTTACCCACTATCTCGCTGTTACTCAGGGTCCGGTCTTGCCCGATAACCATGCAGGTTATCAGGGATCAATGCGAGGACAGCGGGAGAGCGGAGCAGGTCTATCGTCATCAGACTCCAATCTGCTCTAGTCTGCTCTAGTCTGCTCTAGTCTGCTCTAGTCTGCTCCGGGTCTGCTCCAGTATGCGCCAATCTCCTGTTGATTTAGAGCGGTTTTTGCATGGAATCAGTGTGGTTTTGAGGCATAACCCGAACCTGGGACTTTGCACAGTTGTCGATTCCTCAACAGATCAGAGAATCAAACTGTTCGAACACAGAAAACCAAATAAAATGAAACACATAGAGAGCATTGCTCCAAAGGAACTGGGATGACCAATGTAGTAGATGTACTGTAGGGCTAATTGGACTGTTTTAACTAAACTGTAAAGCACTTTGTGTTGTATTTTTGTATGAAAACGCTTTATAAATAAAATTTGATTGATTGATTGAATGTCCATAAATGTAATAATTCATCATAAACACATGGCTTATTATCAGACTCAGTATTATAGAACTTGATTGCACTAAACCTGGAGTTGAAAAAGTCGATAAAAATACTTAATTTTGTGTATTGAATGTTATTTGAATAATTACAGTTCATGAAGATTTGCTTGTCACTATGTGCTTTCACATTTTAATTCTAAAATGCAAATGGGACCAAAATAAAAATAGTAGTAGAATTGCCTATTTTTCAGCACATTCAAACACCCCTACAACTGCACAAACGGGACGCACCAATAAAATATTCAGCAATTATTTTCACAAGCTGTGCCTGGTAGAGTGACAGTGAGTGGGGCTGGCAGATGGAGCTCTGGAGTCCCAACATGAGGCTCCGACGGTCCCTCAAGAGCCGACCCGCATCTGTTCTCTTCAATCAGACCGAAGAGACAAGTCCGAGCCCGCTCCACGCATGCTGAAGTCCAGAGTGGGCGCCCTTGGGTTGGGATCATAGACTGTATGTAGATGGAGAATTCTAACCTTCAATGAAGCTAAATAGGGAAGTGCTCATGAAGTTTTTTCTCCAACTTTCTCTGACTACGATTGACTTACATTGAAAAGTAAACTCCTCAATCTCTGTAAGCGTTTTTGTCATACCATGTTGGGCCATCTTGGTGTGATTTATATTGTGAAATTATCTTTGTAAATATGAGCCCTTCCATCTCAATGCGATTCAATTTATTTTCTGCACAGCCCGAAAACAAAACAGCAGTAATCTCTGGGTTCACAACATTATCGATTTGCCTATACAACAAATGTAACGTAACATTAACTCACTGACTGCCAGGCATTTTCAGATTTGAGAAGTGCATTCTGCCAGCAATTTCAGGTGATTTGACCCAACTTTGAAGTGCCACAGAATATTCATTTTTTAGACGATGTAAACACCAAGGGCACCAAATTAAAGATTCGCCTCTCTGCTTTACTCTGAAAAAAACAGTTTGTTTCTACCTCTTACCGTTCTTGCGTTATTTGCCATAGAACAAAGCATACTTTCACCCATAACACCTGGTCTGAGCAAGAAAACAGAGAAAACGAGCTGTATGTAAACAGGAACATATCAAGCAGAAAAGAGACTTTTAGATGCATTTTTGCTGCTTTAGTGACAACTCAACACATCTCCACACTTGTTCCATTACAAAAATTATAAAAACATGACTCTGAAATAATACTTTTGATGGCAAATTGTTGGCAATTTATTCACAGATAGAAAATTTAACTTTCTTCTATACCATCAACCAAAACGTCAAACAACAACAACACAAAGATCAATAAAACTATAGATGTATAAAATAGAATGAAGCATGTGAATTTGAGTGTGTGTGTGTGAATGTCAGTGTGCGAGTGAGTGTCTGCGTGAGTGAGTGTCTGTGTGTGTGAATGTCAGTGTGCGAGTGAGTGTCTGTGTGTGTGAATGTCAGTGTGCGAGTGAGTGTCTGTGTGCGTGAGTGAGTGCGTGTGTGTCTGTGTGCGTGAGTGAGTGAGTGAGTGCGTGTGAGTGTTCGTGAGTGTGTCCGATAAATCATGATCAGGTTTGCTGAACGAATCCGAGGCATCAGTAACAGCAGCAGCTGATTCGCTGAGAGAGGCGGAGGGTGTGTCTCTGCTCGGGGCTCTTGCTCCGCGCAAATGTGGCTGCAGAGACGGACCTCCACCGGGGTCTCCCCTCTCTCCCCTCTCGACCTCACTCACTGATCCGCGAGTCAATCCCTGAAGCAGTGTCAGCTGCTTATAACTATTCTTTTTCGCCATCACTCTTGCTATACTATCGCTAAACTAGATCGCTGATCCGTCTCAATACTACGCTATCATCGCTCTGCTACAGCAGCACGCTGTCCAAAGACCCCACACTCCTCCTCCTCCTCTCCACTGACTTATGACCTCTCCTGTGGTGCAATACTGCATCCTACTGGTGGTGATTTATCATTACAGGTACATTTGCACTATATATCAGTGTTGTGGGTCATTAACAAGGTGCGCCAGACATTACTGCAGCCTCCCGTGTAAAAACACGAAAAAGTCGTCTAAAGCTCACCGCACACCGAAACGCAGCGCCTCGCGGCGCGTCATTTGACGCGCGTTCATGACATGTGTCAAATTACACCGGAACGCCTTGGCTAGCGTCCTTTTCCAGCTGATATAGCCAATATAGCCAATAAAAATAGCTACAATTACCTATTGTTAGCTTACCTGTACATTCAATTTCAAGTGAAATTGCTCTCCAGGCAATTTCCTTTCGCACGATATCCTTATAAAAAGGATTCTGTGGGTTAAATAGCTCTGGGTAACGCTGTACTTGGGTTATCAAGCTTTCCTCGTCCATTGTGACCGGTTTACTTGAGCAATAGCGCCGACAAGTGTGTAAATTTGAGACCGCGCTCACAGCTACGTGATAAGAAGCGCAGAAGAAGAAAACTACGGGTGCTTGGAGGGACAGTTTCAGCCGCGGCGCCGCGTCTGGATTCAACAAAACTGAATCGTGGCGCCCGGTCCAGCGTCGCCGCGCGTCACTGCAACCTTGGTGTGCGTTCTCTCATAGAAAATAAAGGAGGCGGCTCTTTTGCCGCGCGTCAAGGCGTTTCGGTGTGCGTTGGGCTTTAGTCGTCTTGGGCAGTGGGCGTCACTATACAATAGAACGACTTTTGTCGTCATGGGCAGTGAATGAGTTAATGAGTACACAGCACAGTCTACCGGCTTTATGTATACTGTTGGTATATGTATAAACAAGAACAAAATTTTCTTTCATAAAATACTATACAACAATAAAAATGAAGGACCAAAACAGAGGACAGCACAACTTATTCAGTGTTGAAAGCCAAAGAGTAAAAATGACAAGACGAAACACTTCTATGAGGGAGCTGTTTCGATGAAGGAGGGGGGGGTGAGCTTCGAACACAGGAGATGCAACAATAGATAGATAGATAGATAAATAGATAGATAGCAGCATCAAAAATGAAAACATAAAATTGATCATTCTAAAAAGCTAAAAAGCCATCAATAGTTATAATCAGCAACAGTCCTTCAGGTCACAGCAACTGAGATGGAGGAACCGCTTGGGTGGAGCAGGACAGGTCACGAGGTGGAGTAGCCGCTTGGTTCGGACCATTTTCTCTGCTCTAGTCCAAAGTAAAATGCTAAATGCTTCATTAGCATTTCTCAAAAAGTTAGCATTCCTCCAGTGGATTTTTTCCTGTTTTGCTTGGATCGGACCATGAATCCTCTCTGCTCCGGTCAGGACCAGTGTAAAACCATGAACACTGTACTGCAGCAACATCTCAGGCAGAAAAAAGCAAGAAAAATGAAAATTGTAAAACACAAAACAAGTTTCTTGCTGCCGTTTTCCAGCGCATTTCCAGGAGCCTTCTGTCGCCTTCCCTAATATACAGTCAATGGTTACAGCACAAAGCTTACCCTACTAATGCCAGTATAAGGAAATTGCATCCAGCTAGCTCATGTTAAAATGGGCTTCTTTCGGAGTTGGAAAGCGCTATGGTGTCGCCAGCCCTCGGTTGGTCAACTCCGAGTATACAGTCTATGGAGGTCCCTGCGTCAGCTTTCACTCTGGGCTTGAGATCCTGGCTTTGAAGTATAAAGCCAGGATCTCTCTTTCATAGTGAGAGACTATGAAAGAGAATAATAATGCTTTACTGGACACGTATACTTGCTGAGCCCAGTATGGTGCTGCTACAATTGCTTCTTATACAAAATCATGCACGGCCTAGATTTCCATAGACTGTGAAATTTGGTGATGTGGGAGTTAATTTGCTGGAAAAAGGCTGAAAGGGGAGGAGAGCGCACATACAGACTTCAAATGGTGAAACAGGCTGGATTTGAATATGAGGGGAAAATCTAATTAAATGTAGGTTATTTTTATTGCACATATCACAAACTCAGGGGATTTCCAAAGTAGTGCAAAATAAAAGAACAATATTTTTGACTGTGTAGTTGTTTGCATGTTAAAAATCATGCATGTTGTTCATAAATAATCTTTTCCATTCACTCTACACACTGTGAACCATTTACCCCAGTCTGGACTCGTTCCAGCGTCTGAGCGTTTCAGAGGACATTGCAAAGTTGTCGATTTGCCAACACAGATCAGAGAATCCAGAGAAGCCAACTTGATACTGATTTGCTAATGCTGTAGGGTCGTTTTAATTCACTTTGAGCTACATTGGGCCAGCACTTCTGCTTCTGAAGGCCTAGAGGCAGATTTTGGACCCTGGTAACACATGTTGGCTGAATCATGATTGGATAAAAACTCCAACATAAACACCAGCCCCGCTGCAGACCTGGATTTGGAAGCAGCGCAACTATCCTAGGAAAACTAAGAATTTAAGAGATTAGACTATGGGGAATAAATTAATATGTATTTTTTGCATAACATAAATTAAAGAAAGTATATTACTGATTTAGGGGTTGCAGAGAAGGCCTTGTTGTCTTTTAGGGTCCACCTCTGATTGTTTTATTAGTACTTTCTTTCCCCACCAAAATGTATTTCTTTTTATAATTTTATGTGGCCAAAAGAATGCATAATAATTCTTCTTAAAGCGTAAATTTTAATTCACATCTATCTTACTTCAGTAGCTACAAAATATAACTTTTTCCACTTCTGCTATGCTCTTTTAAAACATGTATTTTCTTCTTTTAAATCTTACTATCCACCCCGGCCTTGAACTGTCTGGCAACACATGTCAGTGGCTGAAATCAATCCACTCCAACACTCACCTATAGAAATACAGTAGCACAGAGATTAAAAAGACATACAAACCCTGATGTTGCTGACAGTCTCTCGGGACTGAGCAGGTGGCCCGTTATGTACAGCCATTAGCCCACATCCCGAATCCGCTCCCATGCGCGCTGACTGTACCTGTGTTAGGCTGTCTTCAAAATGACACACGCCGATCAGTGTCTGCATAAAACATCCTACGTGTACATCCCAGCAGGAGCAGCCGCAGGAACATCTGGGCTGTTACTGTAGATCGAGATGGTTTAAGCTGAAAGAGCGATGAGAGAAGGCAGCAGGACGGGGCTACTGTATATCATGAAATGCAAATGACGTGGGATTGCATAGTTACAATTTTTGAGGATTTGCTCAGTTGTTTGCAAACAAAATGGGACTAAATTCACTGCCTCATTTTCTGCTTCAGTCGCTGCTCCAATGTCTGTATTAGTCTCTGCTTCAGTCTCTGCTTCAGTCGCTGCTCCAATGTCTGTATTAGTCTCTGCTTCAGTCGTTGCTCCAATGTCTGTATTAGTCTCTGCTTCAGTCTCTGCTTCAGTCGCTGCTCCAATGTCTGTATTAGTCTCTGCTTCAGTCGCTGCTCCAATGTCTGTATTAGTCTCTGCTTCAGTCTCTGCTTCAGTCGCTGCTCCAATGTCTGTATTAGTCTCTGCTTCAGTCGCTGCTCCAATGTCTGTATTAGTCTCTGCTTCAGTCTCTTTATCACTCTCTTCTTCAGTCTCTGCTCCAGTCTGTTTCATTCTATACTTCAATTTCTGCTTCAGTCTCTGCTTCCGTCCCCGCTTCAGTCTCTGTTTCAGTCTTTGCTTCAAGTCTCTGCTTCAGTCCCTGCCGCAAGTCTCTGCATCAGTCTCTGCATCAATCTCTGCATCAGTCTCTGCTTCAGTCTCTGCTTCAGTCCCTACTTCAGTCTCTGCTCCAGTCTCTGCTCCAGTCTCTGCTTTAGTCTCTGCTTTAGTCTCCGCTTTAGTCTCTACTTCAGTCCTTGCTTCAGTCTTTGCTTCAAATCTCTGCTTCGGTCTCTGCTTGGGCGGCACAGTGGCTGAGTGGATAGCACTCTCGCCTCTCAGCAAGAAGGTACTGGTTTGAATCCCGGTCGGACCAGGGCCTTTCTGAGTGGAGTTTGCATGTTCTCCCCGTGTCTGCGCAGGTTTCCTCCAGGTACTCCGGTTTCCCCTACCACTAAAAATATGTAAAATAGGTCTGGCATGCACCTCCTGTACTGGCGTCCCTGCTCCCATTTCTGTGTGGAGTGAGAGGACAAATGCCCAAAAAATAACTGTAAACCGCTTTGTGACTCTGGTCTGTGAAAGGCGGTATATAAATAAAGATTACTTACTTACTTACATTGGTCTCTGCTTCAGTCTCTGCTTCAGTCTCTGCTTCAGTCTCTGCTTCGGTCTCTGCTTCAGTCTCTGAGGGCCTCATTAGTTCACCAAAAGTGTCCAGGGGGCAACAACCCGGATTGTCTGGATGTGGGCTTTTTTGAGATTTAAAATGAGGTATGACACGTCTCTACATAGGTTGACATTTGACATAGCTGAAGTTGGCTGAATGATCAATGTTTACTCACCCGAACTATCAGCACCATACAATTCAAAACCAAACGGGCAAACAAAGTAATCGACTGGAGTCCAGAGATATTGGCAGAGATTGGCTGGATGTGAACTTGTGTTTATGACCTCAAAAACTGCTTTGACTGAGCGGCAGCAAACCTCATAAAATGACACAGAGGGCTGCAGTTTGAACTTTACTTTGGCCATGGCTGAGCAAAGATGAGCAAAAAAATCACTTGAATTAACAGGATTGTTTATTCCAGAACATGAACAAATGAACAATTTTTTTTACATCATGTTCCGGAGAGCGTCTCTTTATTTGAGAATAGTTTTGAAGTGTGTTTGGAACTGTTTTATTCTCTGATCTGTGATGGCGAATTTGAAGGTTTTGTAAAACCACCTGAGATAACCACTGATGTGATTTAGGGCTTTACAAAAATACATTGAATTTAAGTTTTGTCAACAGAACAAGTAACTTCCGTCATCACGTCGGACAGAAGCATTATTTTCCCTATAAAAACACAATACATGAGGTTAACACTCTGAAATGTGTGGGGATGCGGTAATCTCTCAAAGACTTTATTGATGCTCTGCAGGACCACAGCTGGAGGACTTGACCCATTGTAAGTTGTTTTTAGTGGTAGGGGAAACCGGAGCACCCAGAGGAAACATCATGCATCTGTGCAATAATCGGAATGGGTTTTTCTTGCACTAGAGCGACGGTTCTCAAAGTGGGTAGGGGTACACGGGGCTCCCTCTAGGGGTACGTCAAAGAATACCATTGAGAATAAATCATTGACGTCAACATTTTTTTTCAATCTTTTCCTGTCAGTCTGTGTTTGTGTATCATATATGTCTGGGAATTGGCTGTAGACAGTATTTTATTAAGCCAGCAGGTGGCAGCAGAGCTCTGTGGGTGTCTTGGTCAAAGATCACTGCCTGAGCACTCTGAGCAGGAGAGACAGAGGTGAAGCAGGCATGGAGTAATATAGTCAGGGTCAGGCTACATTTGGAGGCAGTTTGAGCAGTAAATGTGTCTCCAGAGCTGACACAGACCATGTGGAGGGTCAGGGCAGCAGACCAAACGTGCGCATAAACGCACTATACATATGCGCCCAAACACACAAAGACACACAACAGTATTCTATTGCACTTATAGTGTTTATCATTCTAATTTCGCTCATCTCTGATTTACACTTAATGACATAAATACAGCGCCACCTAATGGATGAATACTGGTCATTCTTTCTGCCATTGTTTGTCGTGGGCTCTACATTCAATATGTATTTGTTTTTTTTGGATGAGTACATTTTGAAATATTTGAACAACACTTTGTGGATGTGTGTGCCATAAAACATATTATTTTGCATCAAAAACACTTTCTCATAACTTGTGGCTGTTTTCTAACATGTAAGATCCTGGACATGTTTGGGGAGATGCTAAAGTTAAACTAGAAAGTGTTACAGTCCCTTTTTTGCAGGTTCATCTGTTTTCACTAACACCTACGCATGCGCGGGCGGGAGCCGGCTGCAAGTTGCATTGTTCTCCCTTTTTCTTCTCCCTTTTCTACTTTTTAGCCGCTGTGAGGATTCTGTTCTTCGACTTCTCCTGCGACTTCAACACCATCCAGCCAAGGCTTCTCAGGGACAAACTGGAGACAGCTGGAGTGGACTACGACCTGTCTGAGTGGATCTTGGACTACCTCACAGACAGACCCCAGTTTGTGAGAACCAGGGACTGCATGTCTGAGGTTCTGACCTGCAGTGTGGGGGCCCCCAGGGAACTGTCCTCGCACCGTTCCTCTTCACCCTCTACACTGCGGACTTCAGACACAACACGGACGGTTGTGTCCTCCAGAAGTTCTCTGACGACTCTGCCATCATCGGACTCAGCTCCAAGGACGATGACGCAGAGCACAGAGGAGTTATACAGAACTTTGTGGACTGGTGTCAGCGGAACCACCTCCTCATCAACGCGGGGAAGACCAAGGAGATGGTGGTGGATTTCCGCAGACGTCACTCTGCTGCTCCAGCTCCAGTGAACTTCCAGGGAAAGGACATCGAGAGAGTGGACTCTGGGTGTTCATCTGAACCACAAACTGGACTGGACTCATAACACAGAAGCCGTCTTCAAGAAGGGCCAGAGCCGACTCTAACTGCTGAGGAGGCTCAGGTCTTTTGGAGTGCAGGGGCCACTCCTGAAGACCTTCTATGACTCTGTGGTGGCATCAGCCATCTTGTACGGTGTGGTCTGCTGGAGCAGCAGCATCACTGAGAGGGACAGGAAGAAGCTGGACAAGGTCATCAGGAAGTCCAGCTCAGTCCTGGGCTGTTCCCTGGACACAGTGCAGGAGGTGGGGGACAGGAGGGTCCTGAGCAAACTAACATCTATGCTGGACCATGACTGTCACCCCCTGTAGGACACTCTCTCTGCTCTGGAGAGCGGTTTCAGTGACAGACTAATTCATCTTCGATGTGTGAAGGAGAGGCTCTGTAGGTCTTTCCGTCCTGCTGCTGTCAGACTGTACAACAAACAATAAGGACTAATGAACACTGCCAACCTGATTCCAACCTGTTTCCACGTGTCATGCATCGTTGCAATATCCTTATTTTATACCAGTGCAATATCCTTATCTTATACCTGAATGTGCAATATACAGCTGCTAATGTACAGATGTAAACATAAAACCACACTTTACTTGCACTGGAATACACAGTACTTTATACTTTATGTATAATGTTAAACTTTCTATCTATTATTACTTTCAAGATAGAGTTTTTATACTTTTTATTGATGCTAGAGTTAGATATTTTGTTTTATTTTAATTGGTATAGTTATTGTTCAGGTAACAACTGTGTGCTCCTCTTTCCTACTGTTATATAACTTGTGATGCAACACTGAAATTTCCCTACTGTGGGACAAATAAAGGATCTCTTAATCTCATTTTCTCAGCATTTTCGCACAGGAGAAGGAAACAAGCTTAAAACAAACTTCTTTTTGCAGCTGGAAGTAGACAGTCCAGTCTTTCAGACTCTGGTTTCATATTTTTTATAGCAGACAATATTCTGTGAGTCTTAAAAATCTGTGAAGTCATCAAAAATGACTGGCAGTCAATGAGAACCTCTTTTTCAAGGGAGTTCTGTACAAAACATACATACAATTACAGATTATAAAATAGTTACATACAGATTATAAAACAGTAACAAAAGATTTCATAAAATTACGGATTATAAAAACAGATACATTTCACTGAAGATGTCTCAAGTGTTCTCAATCTGGATCTGAAAGCATTCAATGAAATACAGTCAGATCATTTCCAGTCTTTTTGCAACACGTTCCATGTAGAAGGAGCAGCAAATACAATAGCTTCTTTAGGAATGACTGCCTTGTTTTTTATGAATACTTAGGCTTATTACGCTACTGTGTGGTGTTGTTCATTTCAGATTCAGATTCATTTATTTGCCATTTGCAGTAAAACCATTTGTGGTGGTACTTGGAGAGGCAAGTATTTCCTGAGGTGGTACTGCACCTGGCCTTTGAGCCAGAGGCTCGTGGGTTCGAGCCCGACTTTCACCATCGACTCCCACTGTCTGCTGTCATTCTGTCCTTGGCAAGACACTAAAACCTCTGGGAACACCAGCCACAGTGGGGCGGCTGCGGCTGTAAAGTGCCAAACTGCTGTTGTGTCCTTAGGCAAGACACTTTACCCCCATTGCCTAGAATGAGTCTGGTGTGTGTGTGAATGGTTGGTGGTGGCCGGAGGGGCCGATGGTACATACTAGTTGCCTCGCTTCTGTCAGTGTGCCCCAGGGCAGCTGTGGCTACAGTAGTAGTTTATCACCACCGTGTATGGAGTGAAAGAACAATGACATGTAAAGTGTCTTTGAGTGTCCAAAAAAGCGCTATAAAAACTGATGCATTATTATTATTATGTAAACATACAAGTGTATTTTTTCTTGCACTAGAGTATACAGGTTTATACCATATATACATATATTTGTTTCTTTATTAAGCTAAATACAGAGATTTTGTGCTTGATAAGTTGTGCTTAAGTTGCTATTCACTTATCTTGTGTTGTGTGCTCTTCATCCCTGCTGCTCTGTAACTTGTGAAGCAACACTGACCATGGAACCCATAAAGAATCTCTTAAACAGGAGCAGACAAACAAACTCCACTCAGAAAGACCCTGTTCTGACCCGGATTTGAACCCAGCACTGAGAAACAAGAGCGCTAACCACTCTGCCACGGTGCCGCCTATTTTTGCACGTTAGCTTAGATTGGTCCGTGACATACCGTTGAACTTGTATTTTAACGTATATTTTGTGACTCTGACAGACAGAGCCAGATGTCTGCTGCAGAGGTACAGATTTCAGATCGTTTCAATTGTTGCTCACTGTTGCAGCAACATAATTGATGTTCTGCCGAGTCAATTATTCATCACTTTGGTACCCTGTTTTCTGAATCTTTCTCCATCAAAGACGAAACAAAAAATATTCTTTTAGTCGTTGTCCGGCCAGCCAGGCCCTTCTGAAATGTGACATGGGAACATAATGCAAGTCAAACGTGTAGGTACAGTATAGAGTAAAGGTAAGAATTTATTTCAAACGTTATGCAAAAGAAAACGATATAAACAAATATCCATCTTTCCATTTTCTTCCCATTAATCCATTTCTGGGTCGGGGGGTGGCAGTCAGAGCTGCACCCAGTACACTGAGCTCCAGCCCCTCACTGATCCTCCTGCAGGTGGTGAGTCCACAGGAGCTGAGCTCTTTCAGTGGGGCTTCAGGCAAAGTGAAGTTAAGTGTCTTGCCCAAGGACACAACGACAGCAGTCATTAGTGGGAGTCGTGAAGTAGGTCTTGTAGTGGGCTCGAACCCACAACCTCTACCAACTGAGCTACTGTCGCCCCCACAATAAACAAGATACAAAATAAAAACAAGACATGAGTTCAGGCCTTTAGTTGAACACATGGTGAGGACAGCTCAAAAATATTTTTCTGATAATATTGTCAGTGTCAGATTTATAGAATTGAAAGCTTATTCCTGAGAAATCCACATGAAAATATAATGTCACAAAGTTCCACATCTTTGTTGTCAGCACCGTTACGGCCCATAGATTGCTCCTGTTTAGATTTAGTGTGTGGTGTGTGTGTGTGTGTGGCCTCTTGAGATCCCTGGCCTGTGATTGCAGAACCACTCCCACTTCCCAGAAGTCTCCTGACTCAGGTGCTGATTGGAGGAGCAGCGGTGCACTTGGCCAACGCAGGTCCACACCTATGTCCCTCTCACACTTAAGTAAGTAAGTAAGTAATCTTTATTAATATACCGCCTTTCGCAGACCAGTCACAAAGTCACATTTACTTTAATTATAATCTAGGAAAATATTTGTATTGCATTAGAACGTTTCCTCCTGACATAGAATTCTAAAACATGAACACAATCTATAGAGATTATAGCGAAACCAATAGCAGTGTCCTCGGATGTGACAAGAGTGGTGTAAAACTCCTCTCCTCAGCTCTCCTACATCTCTATGACAGCCTTTTGCTGTTTGCTTTTGTTGTTAAAATATTAAAATGTGTTTTCTCAAATTATTTATATTTTTCCATCCTATTGTTTCTTTTTATTATTAAAATGTTCTCCTGATCTTGACTTTTAGTTTGGCTTCTATTTTAAAAGGGTTTTTTTTCCCCATACTTTGGAGACTTTACTTAATGAATTGGATTAGGCAAAAATAAGTTATACTTCAGCCTAATCCCTTCGGTCACAACTGCGTTTGTAAATCTATGTGAAAGCATGTACATTACTGACATAAGATTCATTGTTTTTGTAACCTTGTCCTCTTTTGATTGTCCTTTATGTCTAAATAATGATAATTTGTATGACCGAATAAACAAACAAACAAAACGCATTATTTCCATTTGAGATCTTTTCCAGGTCACTTACAGCAGAGAACGGCTCGCGTGAATTAAAGCCTCGGGACATGAGCTGCAGATGATGTGGTCCCCGAGGACACTGCCCCTAGAGGCGGCTCTCTGCACACTCACTGAGAGAACCCCAGGGCATACGCTTATATTCACGCTGAAAGAGGCTGTACAAAGGGATTGCTATTTTTATTTTTTATTTTTATTTTTTTTACTTTGAATAAAATGTGAGCACTGTTTGATTCTAGCATTCCATGTTTTACTCATAGATATTATATAGAATAACAAAGTTTTGTTCCAACTCGCTCTGGCTCTTATTGACTTACATTGAAACAATGTAAACTCCTCGAGCTTAGAAACCGTTTTGTCACAGTCACTATTTTGAGCTTAAATATAATCTGTGGTTTAGCACACTCTATTATCCTGGTTTTTATATTCTGATAATGTCTTTGTAAATCCAGACATGATCCATAATGATTAACTAATCAGACGCCTTCATTCGTGGGGGAAACTCCGGTCTCCTTATAGCAACTATATGAGCGACACGTTAGTTTGCCCCTGTCACGGTGCAAATACTGCAAAAAGGGATGAGAAATCATTTAGAAATTGCTCAAATTCAGCCAAAAGTATCTTAATTTGAGCATATTTTGACTGCCTTAAAAGAAGATTTGCCAATGGGAAAAGGAAACTTATCTTGTTCTAAAAAGATACTTGAAATGTCTCCCTTGGAATGAGAAAATAAAGCAACAGTTCTTGAAAAAAGACTAAACAGCTTGTCACATTCGCAAATCTTGTTTTAGACAGTCACAATGTTCTCAGATAAGGATATAAAACTATTGTTTCATGCATTTATTACCTCATATTTCATCATTTTCTGCAGTGAAATCAACACTGTTGGAAAAAATTCCCATATAAGAAAATTGGCTTCTCTTAACTCATGTTCAAATCAGCTTCCTCTTCGGCAAACGTTCGGGAAATACTATATGGTGACATGGTTAGTACTCCTAATATATACGGCCTATGGTTATACGTTGGAATAATGTCTATAAAATATGCTAGAAATGTCTCATTCTCTCACAAACACACACACATGAAGAACACTTGATGACAAAAATACAAAGCCCAAACGAGTCTTACGGTGAAAAAGACCTTCATAAGTCCATTTATCACATCACAGATCAGCCAGATCCAATGTGCAATGTGTAGCCTGAAGCTAAAAAGACTCCAATCCACAGTGCATTCAGAAAGTATTCAACCACCTCCACTTTTGCTATATTTTGCAGTTCTACAGCTGTATTCCTGAATGTATCAAATTCCAATAGTTTTCTTCTTTCCGATCTACTCCCAAGACCTGATTAGGACAAAGTGACGTTAATAAGTCTTTGCCACAACTGTAATATCATTTCTGTTGTGTATGGGCTTTGAAGGTTCTTCTAATGAGACAAGAGTGTAAAGAAGCTGGTACTGTTTAATTACCTGACATGTTTTGGCAGTAGACTTCCGCCTGCATTAGAGGTGACACGTCAACACAACACGTCATTAACAATATGTCAAGTAATCAACAGTGCAAGCTTTTTTACGCTCTTATTTGTGCCATATTTCCGCGACGCACAAATACTGCAAAAAAATAGGGATTTTTTTCCATTATAAATGTAACACAAAAATACTGAAATCCATCTGTTTCCACTGATTGTTGATGAGAGGATTCTACAATTTGACTGGGGCACAGTTCTGTACTGCAAAAAGTGATCACATTTGAAGAAATTAATCAAGTGGTTTTCATCTTAATTTGAGTTCATTCTGATTGTCTTCAAACAAGATTGGCCAACGGGACGAGCCATTTACTCTGATTTCAAGAACTGGGGCGATTAAGATGTCTTCCCAGCACATTTTGAGTGCCTTAAAACAAGATTCCCCAGAGAAACAAGCAAAATTATGTTGTTTTAAGAAATGTCTCCCTTGAGAAAATAAATCAACAGCTTTTGAAATAAAGCTAAATGGGCTTGTCCCACTGGCAAATCTGGTTTTAAGTGGTAAGAATCTACTTAAGATAAAAAATAAATTAAAAAAAACACTTGCGTCAAGCATTTATTACCTCATATTTCATCATTTTTTGCAGTGTATGGCCCAGTACCATTACACAGTACACAGTACACAGTGCATGTGAACAAGTGTATGTTTCTGTTTTGGTATATCCCTGCTCTCTCTTTCTCCCCGTCTCACCGCAGGATGTGGCATGTTTACTTAATTACTGTCATTTCTGCTTGGTTAGTGTTCACCAGCCCAAACACGCAGCACATTACAATCCGCAGGCAGAAGCCGGACGACGTACAGTTTATATAATGAGTCATACGATTCCATAAAGAACATGCAAGAAATGAATCTGACCACATCACGATATTGTCCCCTTGTCAAAAAAGATTCCTGTATCATGTCTGAGCCGTCATTATAATGCTGCAAAAGTCTGTTGTCATGCTGAGGTTAGATTACTGTTCTATTTAGAGCTGGGATACTCTATACTGTCCAAGCACAGAAAATAGTGCTATGTATTAAAATCCATGTTACTAATTCTCCGCTATTGAAGCATTTTGGTTCTATCGCTAGTTTCTGCCTGACTGCCCAACCTCTGTCACATCTTTAGATTAGCTTTTTCAGGCAGAAGGGGACAGGCCCACCCTCACTCAGTCGTTCAGCTCTCAGCTCTCAGATTCAGATTCAGATTCATTTTATTTGCCATTTGCAGTAAAAACACCACATAGGAATACATTAGCAAAAGTCACCAGTGTGCACAGACAAATACAGACATAAAACAACATTAAAAGACAAAAATAAAACAAATAAAACAGTAAACAAATGTCACTGTGAAATCGATCGACTAAAACAGTTTCAAAACAAGTGCAAATCATTAAAGTGCTCTGTTCACACTGATAACAGCTTGTGGATAAAAACTGTTAGCGTAACGAGATGTCCTGCATCTCAGAGAGCGATATCTTCTGCCAGAGGGAAGAAGCTGGAACATGGCTTTCCCAGGGTGGCCAGAAGAGTCATTGACAATCCTAAGAGCTTTGTTTAAAAGTCTGGATTTATAAAGAACCTCCAGAACAGGAAGCTCACAGCCGCCCACGGTCCTCTTTGCAGAGCGGAGCACCTTGTTTAAAGCTCTCTTTTCTTTATCTGTGATGATCTCAGACCAATCTTTCAAATAGTGACTCTAAGGGTTAATTTTTAAGTTTCATGTTTGCAAAAGATGACATGTAGACAAATAGATGAAGACACCATGTTGTGGTCTGGTTTGTTTGCAATATTCAACTGCTAGACTTTCTGTTGATGACAAACAACTAGCCCTATAGCTTTAGGTATATTTTTTCCCCAATTCGAAGTAAGTTCAGCAGTAGTTTAAATTGTATAGGTGCATTGATTCTATTCAGTATGAGCTGTTAGCATGCTAGTTGAGTGACGACAAAACTATTAAAACATTTTTTAAAGGACAACATGCATTATTTTTGGCCATTTCAAAAGAGACCATTTTCTTATGATTTCAAGCTCTAGAAATAACAAATAATATCTTCAGTTGAAGATAGAAGTGAACAAAGAAGCACAAAATGCTTTCTGCCTGTAACTCCCTATCCTACCACCAGAGGGAAGAGTTGAATTGGCTGCAAACCCCAACATATGATTGTAAAGAACATGGTTTCACCTGATAAAATACAGAAACCAATCAATGGGCAATACTTGTGTTTACAAATGCAGAAAACTGCTCTGAGTGTGATGTCATAGCGGTACAATGACATCATACTACTACAGGATTGAGACTTATACAGCTTTTACACAGAAGGGGTGGAGCTACATGTTACCCAAAGTTCCTGATATTAGCGTGGATGGATGGATTTAGCATAATACATCACGTTTTTATGTTGAATATATTACGATGCACGAATACGAGCGATCCGAAGTGTACACCAGCCTGATACCACAATCCAAATGGGTAAAACTTGATTCCAACATTATGGCAGACTTGTGGGACTCAATGGGACTACAGATGGAAACGAGCCATGAGCTAAATCAGGTGTATATAAATTTTTTTATTCTTTAATGCACACTGTCCCATTCAAACAAAGAATTGAACAAAAATAAAAAAATAAGTGTGCTTGTATCCATTGTGTATTCACTCTGGGGTCGATGTCAAAACCAACAAAATAAACAAACGGTGGTGAAAACTCCTCCTGAGCTTGTCCTTCATGATCCGACTCCGGAGTACCCATACTTCCACACGTATATGCAAACACATCACTCTTCACAACGTGTCAAAAAGCAAACGTGCGCTCGCAGTTACCCCATCCCCCCCAGTGTGCGCGTCAAGGTGACACCTGTCTGGCCCTGCACACCATCCGTCTTCCATCTTCTCCAGCGTCTCCGTTCAGATTAGCATGCAGCGCCTTTAGCCACAGCGGCGTCGGCAGCAGTTACAGTCAGCACACCTCCCCTCACATTGTGTTGTCATAATGGAACAATCATGTATGTGCAGACAGCAGAGAGAAATGTACTGTATCGGAAGTCTAGTTGTTTGGCCTGAATTCTCTTTTGGATCAAGCATGCAAGCCCTGACAGCGATCATAGACTATATTATTGAAGGAGTGGACTGAGTGCTGATGTCACCATAGAGTTTGCAGAATGTGGAAGAACCCAATTGGAGCATAAACTATCTGGAGCCAATTTCCGTATATGGGCATGTTTTGACTGGGTTAGCTTTGCACTGTAACAGGGACAGACTTATTGCTATAATGGTTGCTAGGGGAAATGAAGGCATCTGATTGGTCATGGCTCTGGAATTACAAGAAAATACAGTATTCTATACTTGCTTCTTTATTATGCTAAAGTTAGAAGTAGTATAAGAGTTCACTTATATTGTGCTGTGTGCTCCTCATTCTGAACTGTTCTGTGACTGGTGATGCAACACTGAAACATAAATAAAGGTTCTCTTAATGTCTTAATCCTAAAAATATGTTGATCAAGAGCGGTAGACCACGGTTTGCATATTCCCAAAATTATGAGTGTGACACAAACAGAAACCGAGCTAGAGGAGTTTACTTTGGACTTTCATTGCAAAATAACATTTGAATTAGAAACATCTTGAAACAAAAATCTATAGTTCAGCTTCACAGCAAGAGAGTCCTGGGTTTTTTTCCTCCTTTCTGTGAGAAGTTTGCACTTCTCCCTGTGTCTGCATGTGCCCTGGTTAATCTTTCTAAATGATGTTCAATTTAAGAGGGACCTACAGTATTTATGCAGCTAACCATGTTGTGATAATGTTTTGTTATTGTCTATTCACCAAAAGTTGCATTTGGACTGATAGTTTAAGGCTTGAATAAACTGAAAATTCCTTCACCCATATACGCACTGCAGTATAAAGTGATAAATGTCATTCCTTGATAGTCTTGTGATTTCAGGCCAGTGACAGTTTCTTGCCCATCACTCGGTTCTCTACTGTGAGATTCTTCATCATATTCCAGATCACAAACAGAGAACTCTGGGTCTGATTCTCTCGTGTCTCCACATGAATTTTTTAAGATAGCGTTTTGCATTCATTTCACCTGCCCGGCTCGTCTGATCAATGAGGACTGCGGGCAGAGCTTCAGCAGCGTAGGGTGGCGGACCTTGGGAAGGAGAAAGGAGGCCTCTTTTTAAGTTTTGTGTCCAGGGCAAAACTGAATTAATATCTGTTGAATGCATTTCTAACACAAGCGACTTTTTACAATGATTATTTGATTCCACCCCAACAGATGTCAATGCTCAGTTTGGTCTGGACCTGAGTAGAAGGATTTTACCTATTGTGCTTGTTTTGGGTGGTGGGGGGAACTGGGGCGCCTGGAGGATACCCACCCAGAGACAGGGAGAAAATGCACACTCCACACAGTCACAGTGCCCCCAGTGGCTGAGTGGGTGTTATTAACATATACAACGAGACATTGACATTGAAATCACAAAAAGCATGTCACCACCAGGACAGTTGTGTACCCCAGCTTTAATGCAAAAAGCCTTTGACTGAGCTGTGATTGGTTTCATAACAGCTCGCCCTACTCCTTATTAATTCCCTATTTGAAATGTTTGAATATCTTGTGCGTTCGGTCTAAATTACCAAGTGTCAAATCAATCACTGCATTCAGGCAAACAGAGCAGATATAGAGCAAATACAATAATTACCAAAGACAGACTGCTGCTGCCACAACCTGTCGATAATGCGCGAGACTCACGCTGTTCCCCGATGCGCCGCTGATTGGACGTGAACACAGACAGTCGAAGGTGTTTTGACGGATAAAAAGAGCAGGGTTTGGAATGTACAAAGAGCCAAGTTAAATACATGAATATCTTAGAATGTTATCATGTTTCAGAGATAAAGCTGTGAAAACTCAGGCACAAGGCTTGTTTCACTAATTATCGCATGTGTCTCTCTTCCCCCAGAACAGCAGAACACTCATTTTGTGAGGTAATGTCTGGAGCTTGTCTGCACACTTTTATCTCAATAAATATTGTAAAGTAAATTCCAACGAAAAGATATGTTACTACAGGCAATAAGTTGGAGGTAAGTTTCAATGTAACGCGATGGGAAAGAAGCAATATTTGGCAGAAATTACAAATAATACAATGTCCCAATGTTGTAAATTCCAAAAGTAGTTATCTCAGTTCAATTCAATTTATTCTTAAATTTCCCTAAATCAAAACAGTGGTAATCTCGAAGGACTTAACGAAACCATTGCATATCAGAGAATCTTACAGTTCATCCATCCATCCATTTTCTTCCCCTTTATCCATTTCTAGGTCGGGGGGGTGGCAGTTAGAGCTGCACCCAGTACACTTAGCACCATCCCTTCACTGTTCCTCCTGCAGGTGGTGAGTCCACAGGAGCCTTGATCTTCCACCGGAGGCTTCAGGCGAAGTGGGGTTTAGTGTCTTGCCCAAGGACACAGCGACAGCAGTCATCAATGGGAGTCTTGAAGTAGGTCTCGTGGTGAGCTCTGACCCACAACCTTCAGGTCCAAAGTCGAATGCTCTACCAACTGAACCACTGTCGCCCCTCAAACAGTTCAAACACAGGAAATGCCATGGTAAAAAAAGCACCTCGAGCTATAGATTGATAAGGGGCAGATGATCAATGTCTATACATATAGGGTGCGTTGGTCTGGTGTACTTTGATTTTACCGATTCTGATTCACTTGGAGAAAAAAAAAACGTTATTTGTGGATGTAAAACACACATAAACCTGATACAAGTGAAAAAAAAATACATATGTTATACCATGACCCTGTAGTATCATCTGCATTAAGCATTTTTCAAAATAAATGTATTCAGTTTTTCCCTTGGAATAAACCTCACCAGTATTATCTGCTGGACGAGAATAGTTAATAAGTTAGTGATCTTTATTTATACAGCGCCTTTCACAGACCCGAGTCACAAAACCTTTTACAATTGTTAGGGGAGGGCCCTAAGCTGTCTCTCAAGGATTGGTCCAATCAGGACGCTGTGGGGGTGGGTCTAACAGGCGCTTGCATTCTCAATAACGTCTCTCCGTTTTCACAGTTTGAAAAATAACTGACTTCACTTTAACCTCATGCAAATTGATGATTAATGCTAAAAAATGTCTGCCGTGATGAAATTCTGACGAAACGGTTATACATATGCGCCTTTACAACTCAATCAGACCAGATGTAATTTGATCCAAGCAAACTCCATTGCTCAACTCAACCAGAAACGACTTCAAAACTTGTTTAGAAGTATTGCAAAACACGAACAGAAAGGCTCACAGAATGACTAAACCAGGATTACCAACTAAAAATAAAACCTTTCAACATTCAACCAAATTGAGAACAACACAATTGACGGCTCAGACAAAGGTCCTGCTGTTTTTCCAATACAATGTTAAAATGCTAAATGTATTTTTACAGACTCAGAGGGAGATTGTTTAAACATTCAGGAGTGCAGTCTGTGTCTCGGCATTGATTTAAGTCTGACTACAGGCTGCGAAAGTGAAATGATCAAACACAGCCAAAGCAAGAAAACAGAAAGTGTCTGTGTTGTCAAGACCCCCCACGGTCAATGTGGACACTGTATAATCCAATAGACACAGACTAGAGATTCAAAAAGGTACATATTGCGGTTCTTTTGAAAGTTTGACCTGACCGGGCTGACCACACCTACTCAGGAAGTCACTGAAGATGTTGACAATATTTTGAAAGACAAGTTGTCTTTCAAAATAACGACAATTTTACTTTTTATTACTTTTTAAATACATGTTGACATAGACATATATAGTTTTTGTTGACAATTTCTTTATATAATTTATATGGGGTCCTCAGCTACATCTACAACCTGAGCCTCAGCCTGCAGAAGGTCCCTGTCCTGTGGAAGACCTCCTGTGTGATCCCGGTTCCTAAAACAGCACACGCCAAGGAACCGGCTCACTACAGACCAGTCGCACTGACCTCCCACCTGATGAAGACCATGGAGCGGCTCATCCTCACCCATCTCCGCTCCGTGGTCAGCCCCACCCTGGACCCGCTGCAGTTCGCCTACAGGCCCAACATCGGAGTAGAGGACGCCGTCATCTACTTCCTGCAGCGGGGGAACGAACTGGAATATCGGTCGGTTATCAAGGACTTTGTCGACTGGTGTGAGCGCAACCACTTGTGCTTGAACACCAGTAAGACCAAGGAGATGATCATCGACTTCAGGAGAAAACCACTTTCCCACACGCTGCTGAACATCCAGGGGGAGGACATTGAGCTGGTGGACAGCTTCAAGTACCTGGGTGTTCACATTAACAATAAACTGGACTGGTCCCATAATACAAACGCCCTGCACAAGAAGGGCCAAAGTCGCCTCTTCCTTCTGAGGAGGCTGAGGTCCTTCGGAGTGAGCAGGCCTCTGCTCAGGACTTTTTATGACTCTGTGGTAGCTTCTGCCATTTAGTACGCTGCCGTGTGCTGGGCCCCGGGCAGCACAGAGCGGGACAGAAACAGACTGAACAAGCTGGTCAGGAGGGCCAGCTCCACTCTGGGCTGCTCCCTGGACTCTGTGGAGGAGGTGAGGGACAGGAGGGTGCTAGCCAAAGCCACCTCCATCATGAACAACACCTCCCACCCACTGCACAGGACTGTAGAGGAGCTGAGAAGCTCCTTCAGTGGAAGACTGAGACACCCTCAGTGTAGGAAGGAGCGCTACCGCAGGGCCTTTATCCCCACTGCTGTCAGACTGTACAATAAGTCACTTTAAATGATCACTGTGTGAAAACCTGCACTACTATTGACACTGTTTCCAATTGACACTTGTCACTTTTGTTGTACATAATTATTGTCACTTTTATTGTACATATATATCCTGCATGTAACATGTTTGCACATTTCCTCCTTTTGCACAATCTGAGTGTCTCTATCCATGCCAAATGTGACATGTAAATCTCTCCTATGTGAGATATATAAAGCACATCTTATCTTATATTTTACACATACAGGAAAACCACAAAATCAAACAAATTATACTCCATAAAAAGTAATATTCAGTATTCTGGTCTTGATATTATGTTTAGGTTATTTACACCAAATAATTAAAAACACATTTATTATACAAACATACAGTATGTGTTGGGTGGCTACCAACATTTTTTAAAGGCGCTTAACAACCAGTCAGTTAGAAACAAAGGGAAACCTTGCGTAGGAAAGGGTTTTTTTTGCTTTTTAAGACTGATTCCGTGAACGTTCTGCTAATGAGACAGGAAGGCGGTTCCAGATTTCCAGAGGGAGTGCACTTTTAATGGTATTGTTGGTAGCCTCTTTTGTGTTGTGTTTATGTCCTGTAGAAATTACAACTGTTGTTATCTCAGAAGAGATATCAAAAATATAAAATTCACAAGCCACTGACTTCCATCATGTGAAAAGCATCTCTTTGGCGTCCGTAAATCTTTTCAAAAGAACCCATTCATTCTGCCCTTGAGTCCGAACCATTGGAAGTCATTCAGAAGGAGGAGCAGGGAAGAGAGGGGAGGCCAGATAGACATTGATTATTTTATTTAAATCATGTTTATGAAATATGTTTCATAATGTGATTTTTTTTAAATATGTCTATGTTTTGGTATTTCATTTGTTTCTTAAATTTTATTTTTAGTATTTCCATTTTTGTTACAATTTAAATTTTTGATATTTTGAGAGGGTCACAGTCCGCTAACAGAAGCACGAGGCCGAGAACATGTTATATTTTTGGTCATAAAGGGGCGAGCATTAGGTTAGGCAACAAAAAAACCCTTATTTTCAACAGAATTATATAGAATCACTTGAAATTGCTCTTCCCAGGTTCTCACCAGTGCTTTCTGAGCTGTGATTGTTTTTTAACCCCTTCACAGCAGTGGCCACATCTCCAATTATCAACTACAGTTATATATCAAACCCCACTTAGTAAAGCCCTTCTCAGCCGCTCTCACTGTATCTTGACCTAAACGAAAAATACAGTTCTGACTCATGCGCACGCCCACAAATGTCTCGTTCCTCTTGCTTCGTTTTATTAAGATAAAGCTGTGACATCGGTATCAGCGCTGGCTCCTGGTGTCAAATCAAAGCTACATGAATAATTTTTACTGTAGAAACATTTACACTGTCCTCACAGGCAGCGTGTGTGTATGTCTGTGTATATGTCCATGTGTGTGGTAGCCTGGCCTTAGCCATACGTAAACTCCGGTCAATTATTATTTCCCTGCATTTACCGCCTGGGTCGAGTCCCAGTGTCTGCAATTACATCGGTTGAATTCCATAGAGAGCGCGGGAGGCGGGTGTCGTAGGTAGATGTGGGTAACGTCAAGAGTTTGCGTCGAACGGGCAGGTTGTAGTTTGGAAATGGAAAATAATGCGATTGTAAAGTATTCCGGTCTGGTTCTATCAAGAAATTGAGGCTGGAGCAAGAGGAATGTTTAGCAAATGTAATTGCTGGTTGTGGCGCTACTCCCCACGGGCTCCGTTAGCAGCAAAGGAGATGGTTGGCTAAATGCTAAATGCTAGTGACTAACTCGGGCACATTACATACGTGACGTAAACTCAGATCCAATCGTTTCAATCTGCAAAAGGAGTTAACCCCTCCCACCTGTTAAGGGGGTCAACGGAGCAAAGCCAGACCTTAGTACAAAGTGTAATTTGTACGATGGTGTGGTGCAACCAGGCTATGTGTGTGGGGGATGTGTGCGTGTCTGCTGTATATGTCCATGTGTGTGTGTGTGTCTGCTGTATTTCCATGATCATTACTGAAGTGAAGTCCACACAAGTTTTGTTTTTGGTTTAGAGAGGTGTTTTTTTTTGGGAGCCTGATGCTGCTAAATAATCCAGAACCAGAACCCTGTCAAAAATCCTCAAAATGATTCCTTTCTAATTTATGGCTGTGTCCAATTTCTAGCAACCATAGCAACAGATTGTCAATACAAACTATGTAATCAGTATCAGATTCTCCCCTGAGCTTCAGACATGTTGGAAAGACCAGCAAATGTCAACTCTAGTGAATGGAATGAAATGCTACGTGAACGAGTGGGAAATAGTCTGAATGTACGCCCTGTAGCTGCTGGTTAAAAGGCTGTTTATATTGGCCACAGTCTCACAGACAGTGGAAGTGAAGCCAAGAGAAACAAGTATTTTATCTTCAATTAGGTCCTCAGGCTGAATCTAATCAATAGTCGCATCTAAAGCTGGTCTGCCGTTTGTCAAGCTGCCTGGAAAAGACACTAAAAAGGACAATTTAGACCAGAGCAGATCACATTTATTTATTTGAAGGAAGACCAGAAAAACACAAGTGAGGCTGGAAAAGTCCCTTTGGCAGGATTATTTTCTTTAGTCGGTGGAGATTAGTTGAAAGATCTTTTGTAAAAATTGAATGATTCGAGGGAGACTCAGGAGGCATCTTCATCTACTATTTTGCACATTTTACTCAATAATATATTGGATCCTTATCATGAAAATCTACTTTTTTGACCTTTTAACCGTGTTATTACATAGTTCTTATATATAATGGACCTAGTATAGTTCCATCCAAGCCTTTTCCAGGAACTTCTGGCACAAACATGTATTAGTTTTGATCATTTCTCAAGTGAAATGTCATAATTTAGCAATCACAATGGCTTTGTTACCTGTGGTTTCAAAGTTGGAGGATTTGGGTATTCTACTCCTCCCTCTGGTGGTATCACGAGGAAAGGGGTGGTTGAAAGCTCAAACTTGTTTCACCACTTCTGAATGTACACAGTGGCTGAGTGGATAGCACTTTTGCTTCTCAGGACAGGGCCTTTCTGAGTGGAGTTTGCATGTTCTCCGTCTGCAATGGTTTCCTCCTGGCGCAAAAAAACATGTAAAATTGTTCAGGGTGAATGTGTGTTTGTGAGTTTGAATGTGTGACAACAGATGCAAATTAACCCAAGGCTACAATCCCGAGAGGGGTGTTCATTACAGTTTCTTTCAGTCGCTTTGGTGCATTTCTCACATCACTCTTCACAGTACATTTCTCAGAACAATTAGTACAAACTGCAAAACCTCGTGGATAACCTGCAAAAGTGCGTCACTTTCTCAAAATGAAAAGTTACTTCTTCAAAAGCAAGTCCTCATGTCAATGAAACTGTCTGTGTCATCAAAATAAAAGTCCTGACACCAGTGGTTATGAACAAGATTGAAATGTCTTGGTCATGCTTTCATTGTGACAGTTTTCTCTCTGTGTTTTCAAAGCATAAAAGATCTTGGTGATACTACCTGAAAATGCTCACGTCATCACTACACACTGTACAGCCGAAATGAGATAACTGAGTACCATGTATGTATTTTTACATCCATACATATGTATGTGTGTGTATGTATATAAGTATGTATGTATTTCACATATTTTCTGCATATGCCCTTTGCAATTCTACAACATTGTGCGAAAAAATATATAGTAACTTATGCTGCTTTCACACCGCCAACGCTGGAACGCTGATGCCTCACACACCAGACGTACATTCTCTAGTTTTCAGACGCAGGGGACTTCACACCAGAAGTCCTGGCCAGTGGTGGCGCGGCGGAAGTGGCGGAAGTAGCGGGCGGGCTTTGATGCTAACAAAGTTAAGCTAGCGGCTTCTCGTGTAAAGTTCTTCTCCAATAATGCAGCTCTGCAGCATCTCTGTGTTCAGAATCCTTCCACAGACTTTATATAACTGTAGTATGGGTTCACGGAGGTGTGCAATAAGTTTATTTTATTATCAAACAGTACTTCGGCATCGGCGAACACGCTCGAAGCAGTTGCATAAAGTCACGGGAGCATGAAAAAGCAAATGTCCACAAGCACTATGTGCGGCACGGTGGCTGAGTGGATAGCACTCTCGCCTCTCAGCAAGGAGGTCCTGGGTTCGAATCCCTGTCGGACCAGGGCCTTTCTGAGTGGAGCTTGCATGTTCTCCCCGTGTCTGCGAAGGTTTCCTCCGGGTACTCCGGTTTCCCCTACCACTAAAAATATGTACAATAGGCCTGGCATGCGCCTCCTGTTCGGCAACCCCGCTCCCATCTCTGTGTGGAGTGAGAGGACAAGTGCCCAAAAAATGACAAATGTAAACCGCTTTGTGGCTCTGGTCTGTGAAAGGCGGTATATAAATAAAGATTACTTACTTACTATGTCCCCCATTGTCAATCCTGGTGTAGCTCCTGCTTTGGCTGTTTACGAGTATTTTCAGTCTGCTCTCTCAGACCTCTAATGTCCCCGTGACCACTTTGCGGCTCTCTGATTGGTCGCTGCACAAACGTCTGAGGAAACGCTCGGCAAAATTCATCTCCTGCATACGTCGATTTTCCGCTCTTGCACCTCCCCTTCGACTTTGCCACGCAGTCCGTGCGTCTCTACCGAGCAGTCCGTGGATGCATTCCGAGACGCACATGCATTTTGATGCTCGAACGCGCGTCACCATTGACTTTGCATTGAAAGCCGACGCAACGCATGATCCGGTCTGAACGCGGCTTTACAGTACTCATGTAGCACATAATAAATTGCATTATATTGGAACTGAGCACAAATGTAAACAATACAACAGTACATAATACAGTAAACTGAACAAACATTATTCCTGGACATCCACGCCTTCCTGTCTGTCTGGCCACATACTTTCATCTACATCACAGCAGATGTCTTCCTTTCCCCAACACATTTTGACAACTAGTTCAACAATTATGTACATGATGTCCCAACCAAATAAACAATAAATAATATTATTTCACTTTCTAATACATGAAATACGCACACACACACACACATAACCGTTTGCGTGACAAATGAGGACCTATGTCTGCACTCTGACATATCAGGACGTACCTTTCTGAAGGTCCCAGAGACCTGAGGATCACATAGGGGGGAGCAGGGTGTGTTCAGTAACAGAGCTAGCTGTTGATATTTTAGTTACAAGAAACTTTTTCCCCGCATGATTTTATTGCCACATATGAGGACTTTGACAGGTCTGAGTGACATATACAGTAAGGTCCTACAACAAACACATCAGGTCTGAGTGACAAATAAGGTCCTACAACACACACATCAGGTCTGAGTGACATATAAGTACCTACAACAAACACATCAGGTCTGAGTGACAAATAAGGACCTACAACAAACACATCAGGTATGAGTGACAAATAAGGACCTACAACAAACACATCCGGTCTGAGTGACATATAAGGTCCTTCAACAAACACATCAGGTCTGAGGGACAAATAAGGTCCTACAACAAACACATCAGGTCTGAGTGACAAATGAGGACCTACAACATACACATCAGGTCTGAGTGAGATATAAGGACCTACAACACACACATCAGGTCTGAGTGAGATATAAGGACCTACAACACACACATCAGGTCTGAGTGAGATATAAGGACCTACAACAAACACATCAGGTCTGAGTGAGATATAAGGACCTACAACACACACATCAGGTCTGACAGGGAATTTATACAGTAGGCGTAAACAGCGCGTACGCGTTTACTGCGCGCTCTCTGCGCGTAACATTTTTTTGGAGTATCTACACATGCCGTGCGCGCAGGTCCGCGTCTTCTGATGCTCTCCCTGTGTAGTCTATGGAGCAGTGTAGAGGACAGTACGGGCCAGAGGACTGATGTAGAGCAACACAAATCACATGCATGTGTTTGTCCTCATGGTCTCTGTGCGATGGTTTGGCCAGACGCGAGAGTTTATGAAAGAAAAAAAACGATGTCCAGAATCACTGTAAAACCTGCTGCTCCTCCTGCTGATGTTTAGACACAAGTGCTGTGTGTGTGTAGATGCAATCTAGAGCCAAGGGCCGCTAGAAAAATCATGTTTTACATGAGATTTCAATGGGAGACGCGTTGGTGCGCGCACAAAATTAGAAATCCCTCCTAAATTAGAGCGCAGCTTCGCGTCATACGTCCGTCATACGCGCGTATAACGCTAGAAGTGTAAATATCATCATATCATATCATAGGTTAACATGGAAAAAAAGTTACGCGCGTCTGCTGCGCGTATGACGCTTACGTGCTGTAACGCGTGATGTGTAAATTAGCAGTTAGTGAGATATAAGGACCTACAACACACACATCAGGTCTGAGAGAGATATAAGGACCTACAACACACACATCAGGTCTGAGTGAGATATAAGGACCTACAACACACACATCAGGTATGAGTGAGATATAAGGACCTACAACACACACATCAGGTCTGAGTAACAAATAAGGACCTACAACACACACATCAGGTCTGAGAGAGATATAAGGACCTACAACACACACATCAGGTATGAGTGAGATATAAGGACCTACAACACACACATCAGGTCTGAGTAACAAATAAGGACCTACAACACACACATCAGGTCTGAGTGAGATATAAGGACCTACAACACACACATCAGGTCTGAGTGAGATATAAGGACCTACAACAAACACATCGTGTCTGAGTGAGATATAAGGACCTACAAAAACACATCAGGTCTGAGTGAGATATAAGGACCTACAACACACACATCAGGTCTGAGTGACACATAAGGACCTACAACACACACATCAGGTCTGACCACAACCTATACGCTCCGCCTCCTCCTCCACACACTCTGACCACAACCTATATGCTCCGCCTCCTCCTACACACAATCTGACCACAACCTATACGCTCCTCCTCCACACACTGAAAAAATACGCTCCTCCTCCTCCTCCTCTCCACACACTCTGACCACAACAAGGGGTTTCATGCCCAAAATCCACTGCACTCACAGTGGACGCTAAAGCTGAGCATAGAGTGTTTGCTAATGCTTTTATAAAATGTTTCTGATGTGGATATTCGGACTCAACATTGACAATAACAGCGCTCACACACCTCTGTCTCCTCATCCTCACACACAGGCCCGTCGGAAGGGCTGTGCGACCTGTGCCGTCGCACAGGGCCTCGCACCACACAGGGGCCTCGCAATCTTCCTTCCTTTTATTTTATTTTATAAATACACTAGTTCAAGGGTCCCCAAAGGGCAGACTGCACTCCAAATTTGGAACCCTAAACCCCTTTCTCTTGACCTCTTTGATTTCGTTTGATCAAAAGAACATTTTTACAAGTAAAGTCAAATTTTCACCAAAAGCAATTTGTGAACAGGCAGGCGCGCGGGCAGCTATGTATGCAGCGGGTCCTCCGAAAAAACTGTCAGATAACTTTAGCAGTGTCTGAGTGAGATACAAAGAAAGTAACGGGAATGATTGCAGTGTAGGAGAGATGGATACTCGCGGAGGAGGAGCAGTGAGACAGGTGTGAG
This sequence comes from Knipowitschia caucasica, assembly GCA_964034765.1. Taxonomy (NCBI): domain Eukaryota; kingdom Metazoa; phylum Chordata; class Actinopteri; order Gobiiformes; family Gobiidae; genus Knipowitschia; species Knipowitschia caucasica. Next base: position 10,480,399 of record OZ035841.1, read on the forward strand.
CAGAGGAGCAGACCCCTTTGTGTGAGCAGAGGAGGAGGAGGAGGATCAGCGGTGTGACAGGTGTGTGAGCGCTGCTATTGCCAATGTTTAGTCCGAATATCCACATCAAAAACATATTTTTAAAAGCATTAGCAAACACACTGTATGTCTAGCTTTAGCTAGCTGGAGTGTTTTTGTTGTGGTCAGAGTGTGTGGAGTAGGAGGTGAAGAGTATTTTGTTGTTGTCAGTGTGGAGGAGGAGGAGAAGGAGCGTATGTTGTCAGAGTGTGTGGAGGCATGGCAAAAACGTTATTTGATGAGAAAAAAATAATAATATTGACTCCGCCTCATAGCCATTTTGGCGCATTTTGCCAAAATCTAACTATTAGAAGAAAAAGACTCCTTTTGGTTCAATCTTTTGAGTTGCTCTACCATTTTGCCACAGGACGAAAGAGACATGTCAGCTAAAAAGACCGCGACCAATATTGCAATACCAAGTGCCGTAGTGTGTGTGTGCGTGTGTACGTGCGCGCGCCGAACGCTGCATAGGAGCGAAGACACTCGGTTACACGCGTGCTGATCTCGTCAAGCACCGCGCGAGGTGGTGCTGAATTCATGTCAAAGATTATAACAGGAAAAACTTTCCTCAGATCTGGGAAAAAAGTGTCAGGGCAGGGCCTCGTGTTTCGAGTTCGCACAGGGCCTCGCACCCCCCTTGCGACGGGCCTGCTCAACAGAAGATGCAAGTATCCATCTCTCCGTACACTGGGCTCATTCTCGTTACTTTCTTCGTTCCTCACTCAGACCCAGACACTGCTAAAGTTATCTGACAGCTCCGTGAAGTTTGTTTCGGAGGACCCGCAGCGTACATAGCTGCCCCCGTGCCTGCCTGTTTACAAATCGCTTTTGGTGAAAATTTGACTTTACTTGTATAATAATGTACTTTTGATCAAAAGAAATCACAGAGGTCCAGAAAAAGGGGTTTTGGGGTCCGAACTTGGAGCGCAGTCCGCCCATTGGGGACCCTTGAACTAGTGTATTATAAAAAATAAAAAGGAAGGAAGATTGCGAGGCCCTGTGCGACGGCACAGGTGGCACAGCCCCTCCAACGGGCCTGCCCGGCATCTTCACGGGAAGATGTATCTTGTTTATTGCTACTGAATGAAAAAGTGTTTGGATTGTATTCTTTTCCTCAACTATATCCTGAATAAAAAAGGCCCCACTGAGGTGATTTTCACGTCTGGCCGGAAAGACGTTGATGTGATGTGTGCAGAAAAGTTGAGTTTACATCTACAAAGCTAGTTTTGTCTTTACCCAGTATGATTGCTACTTTACTCAAGCTCCAATAGAAACTTTAGAATGATCAACTTGTTTGATCTGGCTCACAATTTTATTCCAAAAGTCTGAGGATCAAAAGAATAAATCAAAAAGATTTGTGTTTGGGATGGAAATGTTTCTGCTTCTATATATCTATCCATCATTCCATCCATCTATGGACTCGGACACTTCCTGAGGCTCCATAATCCAGCTCTGTGGTTTGACTTCGTACCAGTTATGTACGAAGTTACAAGACAAAACACACTTACATCAATGGAAACAGCTGCACTTCATACAAAAATAATTGCATTTTATTTTCAGTATAGTCTTTGGATGACACACTTTAGCAAAACAATGTCTAATAAATATTTTGACTTTGCGTTGGAGATTTGAAGTTGGCCCATGACGTACAATTTGTATCACCAAAAATAAAAAGACTTCTCCCCTGAACATTGCTTATTCAGTGAAATACATCCATTTGTTTCAAAAGATGCATTTCATTATTTTCTTTTAGACTTTTCTTTTACATGACATTGAATCACCATGGCAACAGAACATGGCGATGTCATTCTGTTGGTCGAAGCGGAACATTCTATCACCACAGCAACCAACACCATGTCATCGTAACCATGGCTCTGAAAAGTTCATGTGTGTGCAGAAAGACGAGACAAGGGACTTAAACCAACCCGAGGAAAATACGAGGATCAAAGCCCAGATTGACAAAGCAAAGCAATCGATACAACACTGACAAGATGTGGTGTTTTAGAAGAAACGGGAGTAAAAAGGAGCTTTACAAAGCCATGGTGGACAATTTGGTTCTTGCGGAGGAATCAAACCAGGCTTTGTTGGCTGAGGTCAAGAAACTGAAGGAGGAGAAGAGTGACCTGGTCAAGACTCAGGAAGAGGAAACATGCAGACTGAAGGAGGAGAGGAGCGACCTGGTCAACGCTCAAGCAGAAGAAACATGCAGACTGAAGGAGCAGGTGACACAGCTGCAAAGGGAGAAGTCTGCTCTGGAAAGGGACTTTTTGGAGTCCACCGCTTTCAACCGGCAACAACTTGACACCACCCTCCAGGAGAAAGCAAGCCTTGAACTCTCGCTGCAACAAACCACCGCAGAGCTGCAGACCGTACAGCAGACGCTGAGGACTTTGGAGAAGCGTGCTGAAGAGGACAGGCGAAGGAAGGACTCCATCATTAAAGGTATGGACACACATCTCTCAAAAGTTGACGATGAAAACATGAACACATTAGAAGTAATGAACTTTTGTCTTCTAGATTCTGAACATTATATTAAGGAGCTGGAGACCAAAATGCAGGACCAGGAGATGCACCTGAAGGAAGGTAATTTTGAGCTGGAGGAAAAATTGCTCAGGCTTCTCAAAGAGATGGAGGAGTTTAGAGAGAACTTTATCCTGAAAAACTCTGTTTTTGCAGAAATGGAGGAGGAGATGAGCAAATGTAAGGCTCAGAAGGCGGAAACAGAAAAGCTGAAGGAGCAGGTGACACAGCTGCAAACACAGAAATCTGCTCTGGAGAAGGACTGTTTGGATTCCACCACTTACATCCAGCACCAACTCAAAACCACCGTCCAGGAGAAAACCAGCCTTCAACTTTCTCTGCAAAAAACCACCGCAGAGTTGCATACGACAAAGGGTGAGGTGCGGGACCTGAAAGAGGCTTGTGCCAGGTGTGAGGACAGGAACAAGGAGGTCACCAACTTCTCCAAGATCCTGAAGGAGGAGAACAAGGGCTTGTCCGAAGCAATGGAGTCCGTAAAGCAGACTCTGAAAGAGGAGAAACAAGCCTTGTCCACAGAACTGCAGTCCGTAAAAACGACCCTGAGGACTGTGGAGAAGTGTGCTGAAGATGACGGGCAACGGAAGGACTCCCTCCTGAAAGGTATGGACACAGATCTCTATAAAGTTGAAGAAGAAAACATGAACACATTTGAAGTAATGAACTCTTGTCTTCTAGATGCTGGCTTTTATATTGATGAGCTGAAGACCAAAATGGAGGACCAGGAGATGCACCTGAGGAAAGGTAATTATGAGCTGGAGGAAACAAACTGCTCAGATGGAGGAGTTTAGAGAGAACTTTGTCTTTGCAGAAATGGAAGAGCGGGTGAGTAAATTCCAGGAGATAATGAAAGAGGCCGTCGACAAGAACCTACGCCTGAAATATGAACTGAACTTTCTGAAGAATAATCCGTCGAAGCAGCAGACCCAGGACCCTCAGGAGGGCCTCGCTCCACACTATCCTCAGCAGATGCAGAGACGCAGTCGTCAAAAGACAGACGTCTACAGACGGGTCTGTTACGGTCCCAAGAACTAAGACCAAGTTCTGAATGAACTATCCCCCCTCCCCTTCCCTCCCCCTCCCTCCCCCTCCCTCCCCCTAAACCTTCCCTCGACCCTTTTCACAACAAACGGCACATTGGCTCCTGACCCACAACCCTTACAGAGTCACAGTGACTGGAGTTAAACCTCCACATGCTCCAAGTATTTAATACTCATGAATATTGTGTCCGTTTGGTCATGAGGCTAACGGCTAACAGCTAGTGCTCGCTGCCTCTGATGGCAAAGAGTAATGTCAGTGATTAGAGACCGCTGTAAGACCAGGCGCAACAGTGGGACGACTGCGGCTGTAAAGTGCCACATTGTCGTTGTGTTCTTTAGCAAGACACTTCACCCACAAGTATGAATGGGTGTGTGTGTATGTGGTGGTTAGAGGGGCCGACTCAGGTTGGCAGCCTCCGTAGTCTGTCCCAGGGCAGCTATGGCTACAGTAGTAGCTGACTACCACAGGATTGAATGTGTGTGTGAAAGAAAGGTGGTGGTTAGAGGGGTCGACTCAGGTTGGCAGCCTTCGTAGTCTGTCCCAGGGCAGCTATGGCTACAGTAGTAGCTGACCGTACCACCATGAATAGTATGAATGAATTGCGGTTTTGTTTTGATGATAATTAAATGCGTTAATGCGATACGTTTTATCTGTTTCACCCTGACCCCTCTGGCGCCATCTAGAGGATCTGCTAGACAAAACGTAGACTCAATGACCGAATGTATAAACTGAAAGATCTTAGGTTTAAACGCAGAGGACTCCAGAGCTGACGACCTGTGCTCATGAAGGAACCAGTGTGTGCAGTGTCCAAATGTGAAAAGGGTTGGACCCCCCCGCCCTGCAACAAAAAAAGTAATAAAAAAATATATAAATAAACAATTGTAACTGTGTTACATAGCTGAACCAACAAGCTAATTTTTTCAATCAAATTACAGGTTTTAATAAAGCTCAGAAAATACTGTCTACTACAGAAAGACAGAATGTGAATAATTGTAATAAAGAACTACAGTATGTACACTAACCTTACTCAGACCACCTTAACCCTAACCTTAACCATCTTACTCAGACCACCTTAAACCTAACCTTAACCATCTTACTCAGACCACCTTAACCCTAACCTTAACCATCTTACTCAGACCGCCTTAAACCTAACCTTAACCATCTTACTCAGACCACCTTAACCCTAACCTTAACCATCTTACTCAGACCACCTTAACCCTAACCTTAACCATCTTACTCAGACCACCTTAACCCTAACCTTAACCATCTTACTCAGACCACCTTAACCCTAACCTCTATAACCATATTGTAGTCATTGCACAGTGGTAATGTAAGTAAAGTAAATTAAATAAAATTAAAATATATTTGAACAGTGGAAGGTTTTATATTGTAAATGCCATCTGGAGGTAAAGCAAAATTAGTCCCCACCAGCTAGATCATTTTCTCGAAGCCTGTCTCCATACTGAAGACATTCCACATCTCCCTGCATAAAATGAGAAACACTGACTCTCCAATGTCTGGACATAGCGGCACGGTGGCTGAGTGGATAACTCTCAGCCTCACATCAAGAAGGTCCTGGGTTCGAATCCCGCCGGACCAGTCCTTTCTGAGTGGAGTTTGCATGTTCCCCCTGTGTCTGCTTAGTTTCCTCCGGGTGCTTCCCCCGGTTATTTTTTCCCCTACCACTAAAAATATTACAATAGGTCTGGCATGTTCGCTCCTGTTCGGCGACCCCGCTCCCATCTCTGTGTGGAGTGAGAGACAAGTGCCCAAAAAATAACAATTGTAAACAGCCCTGGTCGTAAAGCTTACTTACTTCTTTACTTACTAGGCCAGTCTGTTGCTCCATCAGAGTCCCAGCAGAGGCCAGCCCTGTGCTCCTCAGATTCCCAGCAGGTGGCCAGTCCCTTGCTCAAAGTCCCACAGAGCCAGTCCCCTTGCTCCTCAGAGTCCCCAGCAAGGCAGCCAGTCCCTGTGGTACCTCAAGTCTGAGTCGGATCATAAGGGCTCTAACTCTAGTCATTCTTCGAGCCACCACAAACCAGTGCAGAGACCAGGACAAATGACAATGTACTTCCTGTTTTAGTTAAGACTATACATTCCAATGTAAGGGCCTGGCTGACGTTAACACAGAGAACATGTTGGTAACCTGAGCTTTGTGGCAGATAATTTGAGTTCATCAGTGCTGGTCCACAGTGGGGTCTGCGAGAACTGTGTGGGTGGTCCTCCACCTGCACTCAGACCCCGAGCACGCACGTCATGACGGCTATAGGACCAAAGGGTAACGGAGCACTCTCCACAGTCTTCTAGCTTCTTTGAGTAGGCTGTAGACCTAGCAAAAGCTAAATAATCGCCTTGGGGAAAAACAAATAAATAAAATAAAAATCTCAACACAAGCATGTAAACATAAATTATCAGTATTTTCTGGAATAATAAACTCTCGTTCAGCAAAGATGCTAATAAAGAATAAAAAAACATGTATAAGTCGCACTAGAGCAGGGGTCACCAAATGGCGGACCGCGGTCCAGGCCGGACGGCCCGAGACCCTGTTTCTCGTGGACCTCCGTGTTTTTTTTGTACAAAAGTAACTTATTACAATGAGTGTCAATTTCACGCCAAAGCGATTGTAAACATAGCAGGCGCGAGGGCGGCAATGTGGGGTCCTTCGAGAAAACTTTATGAGCAATAAAATAACTTTAGCAGTGGTCCTCCGAGTGAGAGTTCCAGAACGTGAAAGAGACGGACTGAGCCATGGGCGCTGGTGTACGAGCGATGGACGCTCCGTTCAGCAGCTCACACTGACTGTGTATAGCAAAGGAGGAGGAGGAGCGGAGACAGAGGTGTGTAGGAGGAGCAGCGAGGAGGAGGAAGCGACACAGAGGTAACACATCAAAAACATATAAAAGCATTAAAGGAAAGTTCACCGTATTATACATACTGACATATGTTCTTGACCTTACCTTCAGACTAGTTAATATGTACCTGTCTGGTCCTTAGTCCTTGGCGCTCTGTCATTCAAACGGGAGCAAAAACGGGAGCACAAACGCAGCATCCTCTCTATATAGTTGTAGCACCAAAATGTAAAAAAAAGCTCACCGCTAGAAGCTACCAAAACTCTTCCAAGGGTTCCCTAGTAAAGGTGAATAATAGTTACGTTACGTGTTTACACTGCAAAGTATAGTAACACAGCAACTGTAACCTGTACGAATATTTCTCAGCGGATAAAACGGGTAACTATATTGTTGAGCGTAGTATTCTGATGAGCGCTACGTCCGCGCACTAACATCTCTCCGGAGACTTCTCTCATCGCTCACTTCCGTCAATAGAATCAGCGTGACTTGTAGTACACACAGTAGCAGCGAGAGAGAAGTCTCCGAGAGAAGTCTCCGAGAGAAGTTAGTGCCATGGGCTGCGTTTGAGGTCCCGTTTTGCTCCGTTTGCATGACAGAGCGCACGGACTAAGACCAGACAGTACGTAATAACTAGTCTAAGGATAAGGTAAGAAACATAATGTCCAGTATGTAAAAACGGTGAACTATTCCTTTAACAAACAGCGTATGCCCTACTTTACTTGGGGCCCCCTCACTGAGTGAAGTGGATACGCATAAAAAGCCTTGTTGTGGTCATGAGTGTGTAGAGCATGTATTTTCAACCTTTTTTGAGCCAAGGCACACTTTTTTCACTGAAAAAATCTGCGGCACACCTCCAGGAGAAAATGTAAAAATGTATACAGTACTAATGTAAAAAAATATATACTGTACAAACTCCTGTGTGATATAATAAAGTATATCTTATCTTATAATAGTAATACAGTATACTCTGTACCTATAATTCAACAATATACATTATCTCATCAAAATGCTTAAGTCCAGGCCATGAAATTAAGAGCTTTATTTAATATTTCTCGATACAATTAACAAGATTTGGGAATAAAGTGCACTAACTGGTGGTGGAAAAAAACTAAGAAATCCACTCTCCTGCCCAAATATCAAATAATAAATCACACAAAGAACATGTGCCCATGTTTTAGTGCATGGGAAACATTTGGTATCCGAGCTTTAAATTCAGGATTTTTGGATGAGGGACACTGGAGGTCCTGAAACTCGAGGTCATGGTTTCTGTCCGTCCGCATGTCTGTGGTATCTGTCCACTTCGGACCTAACGGTCTGAGCGCTCGGTACCCAGTTCAGCAGTTCAGAAGTGCGTTCGCGAGAGCTGTTGTACAAAAATTGTACATTTCATAGTTAAACCACTACAACGCGGCCACAGCTGCCCCGGGGCAGAGCGGAGGATGTTAATCCTGTTCAGAAACTATCACTTTCACTTCTCACTCGCCATAAAGCTCTTGTCTCGCTCCCTCCCACATTTGTTGGTCGCATCCAATTTTACCTTTCTCGCCACAATGCTGACCTGTTACAGCCAGTGGTCGCATCCAATTTTTCAGTTTCAAAGTACTTAGCTATCTGCTGCCATCTACTGATTTGAAAAAGTATTACATGGTTACTCCACAGTTCAAAACAAGAGACCGCTCGTCAACAGCGAATGCAGTTATTTTTAGACAAAGTAGACGAATTTCTCACGGCACACCAGACAATATCATACGGCACACTAGTGTGCCGCGGCACAGTGGTTGAAAAACACTGCCTTAACCATCTTACTCAGACCGCCTTAACCTTAACCCTAACCTTAACCATGACGAAAGAGACATGTCAGCTAAAAAAACCGCGACCAATATCGCAATACCAAGTGCCGTAGAGTGTGTGTGCGTGTGTACGTGCGCGCGCCGAACGCTGCATAGGAGCGAAGACACTCGGTTACGCGCGTGATGATCTCTTCACGCACCGCGCGAGGTGGTGTTGAATTCATGTCAAAGATTATAGCAGGAAAACATTTCCTCAGATCTGGGAAAAAAGTGTCAGGGCAGGGCCTCGTGTTTCGAGTTCGCACAGGGCCTCGCACCCCCCTTGCGACGGGCCTGCTCACACAGAAGATGCAAGTATCCATCTCTCCGTACACTGGGCTCATTCTCGTTACTTTCTTCGTTCCTCACTCAGACCCAGACACTGCTAAAGTTATCTGACAGCTCCGTAAAGTTTGTTTCGGAGGACCCGCAGCATACATAGCTGCCCTCGTGCCTGCCTGTTTACAAATCGCTTTTGGTGAAAATTTGACTTTACTTGTATAATAATGTACTTTTGATCAAAAGAAATCACAGAGGTCCAGAAAAAGGGGTTTAGGGGTCCGAACTTGGAGCGCAGTCCGCCCTTTGGGGACCCTTGAACTAGTGTATTATAAAAAATAAAAAGGAAGGAAGATTGCGAGGCCCTGTGCGACGGCACAGGTGGCACAGCCCCTCCAACGGGCCTGCCCGGCATCTTCACGGGAAGATGTATCTTGTTTATTGCTACTGAATGAAAAAGTGTTTGGGTTGTATTCTTTTCCTCAACTATATCCTTAATAAAAAAGGCCCCACTGAGGTGATTTTCACGTCTGGCCGGAGAGACGTTGATGTGATGTGTGCAGAAAAGTTGAGTTTACATCTACAAAGCTACTTTTGTCTTTACCCAGTATGATTGCTACTTTACTCAAGCTCCAATAGAAACTTTAGAATGATCAACTTGTTTGATCTGGCTCACGATTTTATTCCAAAAGTCTGAGGATCAAAAGAATAAATCAAAAAGATTTGTGTTTGGGATGGAAATGTTTCTGCTTCTATATATCTATTTATCCATCCATCCATCCATCTATGTACTCGGACACTTCCTGAGGCTCCATAATCCAGCTCTGTGGTTTGACTTCGTACCAGTTATGTACGAAGTTACAAGACAAAACACACTTACATCAATGGAAACAGCTGCACTTCATACAAAAATAATTGCATTTTATTTTCAGTATAGTCTTTGGATGACACACTTTAATATAATATCACCTTTTACGCAAAGCAAAACAATGTCTAATAAATATTTTGACTTTGCGTTGGAGATTTAAAGTTGGCCCATGACGTACAATTTGTATCACCAAAAATAAAAAGACTTCTCCCCTGAACATTGCTTATTCAGTGAAATACATCCATTTGTTTCAAAAGATGCATTTCATTATTTTCTTTTAGACTTTTCTTTTACATGACATTGAATCACCATGGCAACAGAACATGGCGATGTCATTCTGTTTGTCGAAGCGGAACATTCTATCACCACAGCAACCAACACCATGTCATCGTAACCATGGCTCTGAAAAGTTCATGTGTGTGCAGAAAGACGAGACAAGGGACTTAAACCAACCCGAGGAAAATACGAGGATCAAAGCCCAGATTGACAAAGCAAAGCAATCGATACAACACTGACAAGATGTGGTGTTTTAGAAGAAACGGGAGTAAAAAGGAGCTTTACAAAGCCATGGTGGACAATTTGGTTCTTGCGGAGGAATCAAACCAGGCTTTGTTGGCTGAGGTCAAGAAACTGAAGGAGGAGAAGAGTGACCTGGTCAAGACTCAGGAAGAGGAAACATGCAGACTGAAGGAGGAGAGGAGCGACCTGGTCAACGCTCAAGCAGAAGAAACATGCAGACTGAAGGAGCAGGTGACACAGCTGCAAAGGGAGAAGTCTGCTCTGGAAAGGGACTTTTTGGAGTCCACCGCTTTCAACCGGCAACAACTTGACACCACCCTCCAGGAGAAAACAAGCCTTGAACTCTCGCTGCAACAAACCACCGCAGAGCTGCAGACCGTACAGCAGACGCTGAGGACTTTGGAGAAGCGTGCTGAAGAGGACAGGCGAAGGAAGGACTCCATCATTAAAGGTATGGACACACATCTCTCAAAAGTTGACGATGAAAACATGAACACATTAGAAGTAATGAACTTTTGTCTTCTAGATTCTGAACATTATATTAAGGAGCTGGAGACCAAAATGCAGGACCAGGAGATGCACCTGAAGGAAGGTAATTTTGAGCTGGAGGAAAAATTGCTCAGGCTTCTCAAAGAGATGGAGGAGTTTAGAGAGAACTTTATCCTGAAAAACTCTGTTTTTGCAGAAATGGAGGAGGAGATGAGCAAATGTAAGGCTCAGAAGGCGGAAACAGAAAAGCTGAAGGAGCAGGTGACACAGCTGCAAACACAGAAATCTGCTCTGGAGAAGGACTGTTTGGATTCCACCACTTACATCCAGCACCAACTCAAAACTACCGTCAAGGAGAAAATCATCCTTCAACTTTCTTTGCAAAAAACCACCGCAGAGTTGCATACGACAAAGGGTGAGGTGCGGGACCTGAAAGAGGCTTGTGCCAGGAGTGAGGACAAGAACAAGGAGGTCACCAACTTCTCCAAGATCCTGAAGGAGGAGAACAAGGGCTTGTCCGAAGCAATGGAGTCCGTAAAGCAGACTCTGAAAGAGGAGAAACAAGCCTTGTCCACAGAACTGCAGTCCGTAAAAACGACCCTGAGGACTGTGGAGAAGTGTGCTGAAGATGACGGGCAACGGAAGGACTCCCTCCTGAACGGTATGGACACAGATGTCTAAAAAGTTGAAGAAGAAAACATGAACACATTTGAAGTAATAAACTCTTGTCTTCTAGATGCTGGCTTTTGTATTGATGAGCTGAAGACCAAAATGGAGGACCAGGAGATGCACCTGAGGAAAGGTAATTATGAGCTGGAGGAAACAAACTTCTCAGATGGAGAAGTTTAGAGAGAACTTTGTCCTGAACAACTTTGTTTTTGCAGAAATGGAAGAGCGGGTGAGTAAATTCCAGGAGATAATGAAAGAGGCCGTCAACGAGAACCTACGCCTGAAATATGAACTGAACTTTCTGAAGAATAATCCGTCAAAGCAGCAGACCCAGGACCCTCAAGAGGGCCTCGCTCCACACTATCCTCAGCAGATGCAGAGACGCAGTCTCTGCATCTGCCAGAGGACCAGAGGACCAGAGGACCAGAGGACCAGAGAGCAAAACAGACACATATTTCAACAAACATGGGAGAGACACGGTACATGTGGTAAACATGCGGATCTTTTTGAAGGGAAGTCATCACTCTGGCCCGCCTCGTCCAATATAGCGCGTCAGAGGGGAGTGTGGGTGGGGGAGGTGGAGGGGAAGACCACCGAAGACTGAAAAGAGGGGGGGAGGCAGACATGTAGAAGGCGGGGGGGACTGTAACTGGTGTTCTGGGTTGTGAGTATGAGTAGAAAGAGTCCAGTGTCGGCCTTGAGTGGCCGGGTAGCAGGAATGTGGAATGTGAAGGACAAAGATAGCGCAGGTGCCTGCAAACATTGGAGACAAAACAACACATGCCTTGTGGGAAATTTGTATAAGCACTTTAGCTGATTCAATGAAAGGCAGTGTAAACTAAAGCCAATATGTCCAAATTATACTGGAACTGGACCCTCCGTTCACAGTTATCCGGAGTTGACCACGTCAGTACGAGGTTCAACCGTGAGGCCCGAGTCCTTCAATCAATCCTTCCACTCGTTTAAGTCCATCCAAAGATCTCACTCCCAGATCTGAAAGGGAATGTTCGATCCGACTCACACCCCGTTGTGTCCCCACTGTGCCCTCGACCACGACTCTGACCAACTCGCGGAAACTCTCCTTGTTTTCCGCGGACAGCCGCTCGTAAATCTTCTGAGTGGACAGCCCTCCAACTTTGTGGTAGATCAAGCCAACTCCAAATCCAATCAGGAGGAACCCTGCTACCATAAATCTAACCTTAACCATTTACTCAGACCGCCTTAACCTTAACCCTAACCATCTTACTCAGACTGCCTTAAACCTAACTTTAACCATCTTACTCAGACCCACCCGCAACCCTAACTATCTTACTCAGACCCGCCTTAAACCTAACCTTAACCATCTTACTCAGACCACCTTAAAGCCTAGTTTATACTCGCGCGGCGCGGAGCTTACGGAGGTGACGTGACGTCACTTGCGCAACGCGTTGGTCACCGCAAGGCCCTTACGTCGCCAGCCGCGCAGCATCGAAATTTTCTAACTACGTAAGGGTCGCTGCAAGGAATCTCCGCTGTGATTGGTCCGTGTGTGTGAATTGGAAGGAAGCACGGAGCGGCTGCAGCAGGGACAATGGACGAGGGACTATGGAGCAGACTGCTTCACGCTTAAAAGGAAAAGCAGTTTGGGCTCAGAGCCTGATATACAGGAGACTGTGGACTATCTAACATATATATAACTTATAAACTGTTCAGTCCTTTGTTTTCTGTCTTTGTTTGAATCGTAGCTGCGTTTGTTGCTTTCCTCCTGCACTCGTAATTTGCTCATGTTTGTCTCAGATATTTACCACTATTATTGTTTTGCTGTTTGTGCTGAAAACTATTTAATAATAACTATGTTTCCAACAAGAACTGTGTCTTTATTCACAGCATCACAGTTGAAATGACTTATAAAATAATGAATCCATAAAACTCTCACATAAACCTACAGTAGAAACACGTGTAATGAGCTCAAACAGCTTTGTTTGCTATTGTTGTTCTGAAGAGGACAAAGTAGCAGCGTGAATGGGACCGCTCCTGTGTGATCGCCCTCATGTGGTTTGTTGTGGGATTACAACATTCTCCTCAAAACTCCGTAAGGGGAACGCGCCAGTATAACATCCATTGTGCTTACGTAGGTCCACCGCAACCGCTAACGTAAGCCACGCCGCGCAAGTATACACTAGGCTTAACCCTAACCATCTAACTCAGACTGCCTTAAACCTAAGCTTAACCATCTTACTCAGACCACCTTAACCCTAACTCTCTTACTCAGACACCTCACCACTTAGAGTCTAAAACTAATTCGGAAGTATGAAGTCAGCCTTTAGTATAATACTGTATTCGAGCACATAGCTAGAGACGGGCCGCTCCGTCACACTGGCATTGCACCACGCCCCCCCAAGGAGGAGCGCCTGTGGTGCGAGGCCCTGTGCAAACTTGAAACGCAAGGCCCTGCCCTGACACCTTTTTCCAAAATCTCAGGAGAGTTTTTCCTGTTACAATCTTTGACATGAATTCAGCACCACCTCGCGCGGTGCGTGAAGAGATCAGCACGCGCACAGTCGTGTGTCCTCGCTCCAATGCAGCGTCAGGCGCATGCACACCCACACACACACGCACACGCACACGCACACACACACGCACACAAACACACACGCACACACACATTTTCTGTTGAACCGTGATGGCAGGGCTGGTCATGACTTCAGCTGGTTAGTGAAGGGCTGTTCACATATTGAGCTTGGGATTTGTTCCAGGTCTGTGAGAAAAGTCAGCCTGACCAAAGGCACTTTTTATTGAGAGAATAATCCAGCCTCCCTGAGAACTTGCTCTTGCACTTTTGTGTTGATTTGTCAGACACTTTCTTGCAGTGCAGGGCAGGAACAAGGGCATGTAGAATGTCATAGTTGCATGTTTGATCACATTCTCCCAATGTAATACGTGTTTCCACAATATTGTGCAGTGTTGATGGGTCTTTTGCTATATATAGAAGGTTTTAGGTGCTTGTTTAGAGGTTGTTTCAAATGGTTGTGTTGATGTTATGGAGTGTTTTTTTTTCTATATACCTGTTCAGTGTTTGGCTGAGCAGGTATATGGTTTTAATCATGGAACCACACGGACCTGATATAAGACGGTCACAGCAGACGTGTACAATCTGACAGTGTCTTTGATCCAATCCTCCTGGTTGATGTGCTAACATAAGCCCTTGATAGATGGAAACCAGGCCTCTGTAGCTGTAGTATAGGAAGATTTTCTACTTCTGGATGGATCATCAGGACTATTGGTGTTCCCAATTGTCAAGCATTCTGGATATACGTGCTCGTCAAATAAGACCGGAGAGTTTTGTTCAAAAAGTGAAGAGGGGACGGTTTTTTCCTAACATTTGGGAAAACCTCCCTGTATGTCTTTAACTTAGTGTTCAGTAGAAGGAGAGTTTTCATAGGTCTTTCCTCCTTGTCAGACTGTACATGTTATGCCATCTGTAAATAGTAAATACTGCAATCATGAGCAATACTGCAGTTTCCGGATGTCCACTGACTGTCACTTTAACTACTTTGTTTTTTCTGCCATATTGCTCAACTGAAGTAGAGTGTAAACACTTTATATATGAATATATACAGCAGATATATCTTCTCCCTGTCGGATGAATAAAAGTTCTCTTATCTTGTCTTATTTTGGGTAAGAAAGACCAGAAATGCAGCAGCATGGTATTTTAACACACTGGTCTGCGTCCTGCTGGTGTACACAATGCAGGGAAATGCGATTTACTGTATCCGTTTGCCTCAATGCACACGTCACTTTCTGAAGATAGGCTGCAAATGTGACATTACAGCAACCTGGATTCTTACTGTACGTTTTTATCTTTTACTTGTTTCTGTTACTAATGTTAGTAGTCCTCCATCTCTCATGAAGTTCCAGGGCTCCATGTTTTGTCTGTTTCACATCAAATGTATGAAAAAACTGTAGCGCATGCACTGTATATTCTGTTTGATCTGTTTTAAAATATCAGAACAAGGTTTCAGTGGACTTGCTCGTTCTGGTTTTTGTGACTCCAGATAAGTCGTGTTCGTCAGTGATCAGTTTTAATTTGGACTAAAACTGGGCTGAAATTATCCAGTCAATTTGGATTAAGGTCTTCATCCTTGAGGACAGCCTGCAATTCTTCATAAAATGTACTGGGAGCTGACGTGAGCCTATACTCCAGTCTCTCTAATTGACAAATTGAGAAAGACTTACGTGTAGTCATACTGATTTCAAACGTTTTGTGAATGGCCAGATTATTGCACCTTACCAAATCAAATGAGAAATGATGGATCCACAAGCAAAAGACTGAGGACATAGACACGAAACATTAAACAACCAATTGATATGTCTGAGTGTTTGTTTTAAAGCTGGACATCCAAATTTTATTTTCAAAAACACATTTTGTTTTTTCCAACAGAAAGAATCTTGTTCAAGTAACATTTTCTTAATAAATCAGACCACAAAATGTTGTCTTTTTCTTCAGGAGCTAGCCCTGTTATTTGACGCTGATTGGCTGAGTGAGGATGGGCTTCTTTTTTTCACTTTTCTGTTTGAAAAGGGTGATCCATAACTATGCACGTACCCCGACTCTAAAGAAGTTGAACATTGGAGAAAGAAGTACGGGTAAAAAAATCCATTCCACCTGTAACTCCCTATGCTACCACCAGAGGGAGGGATTTGTAAAGATCCTCATTTCACTCAGAAATCTGTGACACTAATTTATGGGCAATACTTTTGTTTTAAAAGTCTAAGAACCATTCTGAGCATGAGGTCATAGTGGTACAATGACTTAATACTTTTACAGGACTAAGACAGGAGTATTTATACAGAAAGGCCCGACTTATGCTGCTTTCACACCGGATCATGGATTGCGTCCAGGGCTGGACTGGCCATCGGGCGTACCGGGCAATGCCAGAAGGGCCGATGCCCATATTTGGGCCGGTCTGTTTGCCTCATACAATAAAGATGTTTGTGAAAAGTGTAAATCCGTTGAGAACTGTTCGAGGGGGCGCGCGTGTCCGCGGGGCACCTGCTGTATGTACTCGAACGGGATTCCACCACCTCAGCGGCTGCAGTGTTCCGGCATCCAGCGGCTCTGAGCTGGACGCAGGAACCGCTCACCGGGAGCCGCTCACAACACAACACGGTGAGCGCGTAGCCGCAACGTGCCCATGTACCCAAGACCATAAACGCGCACAGGACCATGCATGTCTTTGCGTAATTTGTGCACCCAATAAATACACCGCTGCAGGAAACAGTCCGCATCTCCCCTCTCCTCTCGGAGTGCGACTAAATTAAAGCTCGGGTGCCTAAATTTTCCATTGCATTAAAGTTCATGTTTGAGCCCAAAAGTAAAATGTTGTGAAAAAATTAAACAGATTTAGAGCCAGCCAATGGCTGACATTATGCATTTCAGACTTTTTTGACCAATTCTCATGTCTGCGTCCACCTCCCTCACTCTGAGACATGTTTATTACTCTGTTTAATGTAGACTATTGCACTTTATTTTTTTGTTGAAACTGTAGATATCCTGATCCTCTACAGTATGCTTCCACATACTGTATAAACCAGGGGTCGGCAACCTTTAGTGCTCCTCCAGTGGCTCCTGGAGCCTTTTCAAAAATGTCTGAAAATGGAGTGGGAGGGCTATATTTTATTCCTAGTTTGAATGTGGTTTCTGTGGGAGGAAAAACATTCCTAACGTATTTCAATGCTGTAAAAATGTGTATGAGTAATATTCAATTTCAACATTTCTGTCAACGTAGTGAGTCATATCCTGTGGCGCGGCCCCGCGGCAGACGGCCGCTGCTGTAAACAAACCGGCGTGTGCGCACGGATCCCAAAGATAAAAAGAGAACGAGTTGATAATAAGACTGGACTAAGAACAAGACTGAACATTTGCGTTCAGTCAATGAGGAAGGACTGCTTCATGTTTGCGATGTAATAGGAAGTTTTGTTGCAACACGACGAACAATGAAGCACTAAATACCGTTCACAGGGATTACGTGAAGGATTCTTTCTTACAAAATCCGGAGCACCTTTTTCAGACTTCAAAAACCTCCGCAAAGACTGTGAAAGAAAAGGCCATTAAGGACATTCAGCTCCAGCAAACTTCAGCCTGTGACGTAATCGATATGAGCGGACAGTGCAGGTGTGTGACCTTTGAGCCAAAAAGCAGATTTATTTACTGTATTTCTACAGTTGCATGAAGGCAAAAAAATGGAAGTCAAAGTTAAAGCAGAGTCATCACATGGTGCGTCATTCTCTCCAGGACACGCTGCAGTGAAAACACACATTTGACAATCATGAATGCTAATCATGTATTTGTAGCCTTTACTTGGTCATTTAGATAATAGGCTAATGTAGCTAATGTAGCTACATTGTGTAACCTTCATATAAGCTTTATACAAGGCTGTTATTTTTTTGCGGCTCCAGACAGATGTTTTTAGTTTTTTTTGTCAAATATGGCTCTTTGAACCTTTTGAGTTGCCGATCCCTGGTATAAACAAACTGTAAAAAAACGTGACAAAAACATGCCTGGGCCGGTAAGAAGGAAAAAATGCCCGGGCTGTTTTTTTGTCCCAGTCCAGCCCTGATTGCGTCCTCTTTCAATGCAAAGTCAATGGTGACGCGCATTTGAGCGTGGAAATGCATGTGCGTCTCGGGATGCACACACGGACTGCGCGGTAGAGATGAACGAACTGCGTGGCAAAGGCGCGGCAGAGGCGCAGGAGCAGAAAATCGACGCACACAGGAGATAAATATTGCTGAGGGTTTCCTCGGGACGTTCTTGCAGCGACCAATCAGAGAGCCGCAAAGTGTCACGGGGACATCGGCGGTCTGAGCGAGCAACTGAACATACTGTTAACAGCCAAAACAGGAGCTACATCAGGACTAAACCAGGGTTGACAGTGGGGGACTCTGTGCTTGTGAACATATGTGTTTTCATGCTCCCGTGACTTTATGCAACTGCTTCGAGAGTGTTCGCCGATGCGGAAGTACCAGTTAATAATAAAATAAGCATATGGCTCACCTTCGTGAACACATACTGCTGCAGAGCTGCATTATTGGAGAAGAACTTTACACAAAAAGCCGCTAGCTTAACTCCGTTAGCATGAAAGTCCGCCCGCTACTTCCGCCACTTCCGGCGGGCGCCACCGCAGGCCGGGACTTCTGGTCTGAAGACCCTGCGTCTGAAAATTAGAGAATGTGCGTCAGCGTTCCAGCGTTGGCGGTGTGAAAGCACAATTACACGTTTATGCTAGAAGTTCCTGATAATTCCTGATATCATGGATGGATCTCCAAAAAAATGCAGGCCTTTTTTGATGAGGGAACAATTGTGTAACATGGTTTAAAGAAAGTCGAATAAGTCAAACAATATTCTCACATTAACACGTCTCCTTTACTGTCACAAACTCGCCGTACACTCTTATTGGTCTGCGTTTACACAATATAACATTACAGAGGAGACCGTTGAGGACTTGAACGCAAGTGCCAGTCCATTACATTCATCAACCTGAACAGCTTTCATCTCCGCTCTGTGATGGGAAAAAAATGTCAAGATTGGAGCGACGGGCACTTGTTAGACCTCTCAAACGCGACCTCACTGCTTTCGCACCGGTTCAACTGGCTCGTCAAAGGGCCAAGGTGGATTATATCGCCACCGCAGGCGCACTGAAGGAGTATGAATGATTTGTGAGGTACAAGCACAGTATATGAATGTATGCATGATCGCCCGTCCCCACACATAAGCTCCGTTACACGCGAGGGTGATGGCCTTTGTGACTCCTGAAATATTGATCTATGAGGTAAAATAGACATCCTCACGGCTTTGTTGAGAGAGAAGCGTGGAGTCTCCCTATCCGACTTGTCAACGTGAGTTAAAGTCGGGGTACAGAACCTTCCTTCTTCTTGAATAATACATGTTATTTGCCCCAACAGGACATTTAAGTCCTCAGGCTGAATCTAATCAATAGTTACATCTAAAGCTGCTCTGCCGTTTGTGAAGGAGCCTGGAAAAGATGCTAAAAAGGACAACATTTATACATTCATGGGCTCGTCTGGCCACCCTGGAAAATCTGTGTTCCAGCTTCTTCCCTCCGGCAGAAGATATGGCTTGTTGAGATGCAGGACATCTCGATTTGCAACGAGTTTCTATCCACAAGCTGTTATCAATTTTAACAGAGCACTTTAAGGATCTTGCACTTGTATTGGAACTTTTTTTGCCGATTGATCACAGTGTCATTTGTTTCCTTCACTTTTTCATTTTTTTGTTGTTGTCTGCACTGTTTTATTTATGTACATGTCTTGTGCACGCTGGGGACCTTTGCAAATGCTTTCCAATGTGGTTTTACTGCAAATGGCAAATCAAATCTTAATCTGGTCTTTCCGCTTCCTCTGGACCAATGGCTCCTATTTGTTTGTTATTATGCATTTCACGTGTTTGAACTGTTTAATTCGCTGATCCATTGCCCTCTGCTTTCTAAAGACTTCTGATTTAGTGCTATCCAAATCTGAAGGACAAGCTGTCTTATTAGAAAAGACTTATCATTTGTAAAATTGTAAGAAACCCTGTGTTGAGGCTTTGGGCTGAGAGCTGAGTTTTTTGTTGTTTTATTCAAACCACTGGTATGGAATTTTTTAGCCAGAAAAACAATAAAATTAATACCAGGACTGAGACTTGAAGAACCCGCACGAAGGCTGAAGAACCAGGGCTGAGGCTCCGGAACCAGGACAGAGGCTGTAGAGCCAGGACAGAGGCCGCAGAACCAGGACCCAGGCTGGAGAACCAGGACAGAGGCTGTAGAACCAGGACAGAGGCAGCAGAACCAGGACAGAGGTAGCAGAACCAGGACAGAAGTAGCAGAACCAGAACAGAGGCAGTAGAACCAGGACCCAGGCTGGAGAACCAGGACAGAGGCTGAAATACATGTGACAATGATTGATTTAAAAACTGTTTTAAGAATGAGTAACTAGATGGATTTTGTGACACAGACAGACAACCAGGGCCTTTCTGAGTTGAGTTTGCATGTTCTCCCCGTGTCTGTGTAGGTTTCCTCCGGGTACTCCGGTTTCCCCTACCACTAAAAATATGTACAATAGATCTGGCATGCGCCTCCTGTTCGGCAACCCCGCTCCCATCTCTGTCTGGAGTGAAAGCACAAATGCCCAAAAAAATAATAACAATTGTAAACCGCTTTGTGACCCTTGTCTGTGAAAGGTGGTATATAAATAAACATTACTTACCTACCTACTTTCTTTCAGAGTAGAATGCCAGTAAGAGCTTGAGTTTGTGGGAGACTGCATCACATCCAGCCTGATACAGATTCAACACACTTGTGCTTTGGGGACTATTGGCAGCCACCTGTATCCCTCTGCACTAACAGTTCAGTCTTCATATCTCTAAGCACTCTGGCCTTTAGCGCAATAGCTTTCTTTCTCGAGGAAGAATAATAACATTTATTTGTATAGTGCACATTTTGGAACTGCAGCTCAATGTGCTTAAAGCTGTGGTACCTAACGTTTATGTCATATAAAATAGATTTTCATTCTCCCGAGGGAAAAAAAAATCTTGCCACAATGCTGTTGAGAAAATATGTTGTACACTTTGGGCTAAGATCAGATTGGCTGAGTGAGGGTGATCCTCTCTTTTCACTTTTCTATCCATCAAGAATGTGTTCAACAGATTTTTACAGAACAATATAACATGTGATAGGTGTGATAGAACGCTCGTTTATATCCAGGAACTATTCGCATACATCTTCCTTGTGTTGTGGTTCTAAGTTACATACCTCAGCTTTAACAAGACGCATTGCAAAGTGTACTGAAAAGAAAGTCCAAACGAATGAGTAAAAAAAAAAAAAAACAGTTATGGAGTTGTTTTGGAGATGCTAATATCAGAAACATGTAGCTCCGCCCCTTCTGTCTAAAACCTCCATCCTGTAATAGTATGACGTCATTATTGTGACATCACAGTCAGAGCCGTTTTCTTGCCCTTTAAACATAAGTATTGCTTCTATATTCTATATTTCTGACATTTCTCATGTGAAATTACAGTCTTTACAATCACATTTTAAAATTAGGAAAAATAAAACATATTCAACTCCTACTTCGGATGGCAGCACCGAGAATTATCATATTTTGTACTTAAGATATTATTTCTATCAATATTATATTCTAAAACATGAAACGCCAATGTAAATGGTCGCATTATGATTTTCAATGGGCAAAAATAATTACGTAATACTAATATTTTATGACATAAAAATATAGACTACTTCGTGCTGCTGCAATTTCAATTACTTGATAATAACACAAAGCCAAATCGTCTATTCAACTGGACACGTCAAGATTATGAATAATATCTAACTAATTGTAACACAATGAGTCAATGTTACCACACTTTTGATACCAAAGGCTAGAGCAGCTCACCCATACGCTCATTAAAAGGCCATTAAAAGAGATAATTAACTGCAACAAAGACAGCAACACGCACAGGAGCTCAGGGATAAGTGTGATGTAACCACAGATATAAACACCAGTCAGAGTCCGGAGGTCATTCACACGGACCACCACTCTAAATATATGCACATATTTACAGCAAACATGGCTCCAAGCAATATGTCCACTGAATAATACTGAATAATACTGATGATGCAACACTTATTTTCCTCACTCTTTATGAACCAAGTGGAACCGCCCTCCCTCTGTGGATGAATGCTGGATAGACACAAGAGCAATAAAAGCTGGGATACCCCATTTTCACTGAACTATGTAAAAAAAATCAACCCAAAGTCCAATGTCCATAAATGTTAAGAAAATGAGGGTAAAACACACATCAAATAAAAAAAGTGGGGAAAATGTGAGATATTATTCGGGTAGGACCTTATTTAGAGAATATTCCGTTCCTATGGATAGGGGACTGAGGCTGTAGAACCAGGGATGTGGCTGCGGAACCAGGACTGAGGCTGTACAGTAGAACCAGGACTGAGGCTGCAGAACAAAGAGTGAGGCTGTAGAACCAGGACTGAGGCTGTAGAACCAGGAGTGAGTGTGTAGAACCATGGCTGAGGCTGTAGAACCAATACTGAGGCTAAAAAAACAGAACTGAGGCAGCAGTACCAGGACTGAGGCTGTTGAACCAGGACTGAGGCTGAAGAACATGAATTCAGGCCGTAAAAAGTGCTGAGTAGAAATTTGCCGTGACGCTCATTCTCCTCCAATCACAGAACGAGGAGCGGCGCTGTTACAAACAGGCCACGCCTCCTCTTGCGTCTACAGGAAAACACATTAGCATGGCGGCAGAAAGTGTCGATACCTGCTCTGGCTATAACTGCAGACACAGAAAAACAGCCCAAACGACGCATAAGTGAGGAGGAGAAGATGGAACTAAAGCGAAAAATTATCAAAGAAGAAATCAAACCCGGGTGATTATACTTAGCTTACATTGTACCCTCTGGAGAGACCAGCGGTTGCGAGACCGCCTCGGACTACATTTGGATGCAAAACTAGCGGTAATCTTTCAGTTATGTATTTTGTTTGCAGTGCACTGCTTTTGTACCATTTCATCAGTGATTGTTGTACAGCTTACAAGAAGTTGCGCTAATGCGAATGTTTGTATATAGATCAGATCGCAAATAAAACTCAATGGCGTAGGGGAGAGTACAGGTAGGAGGGTTTCTCAAAATGAGAAGCCTGCGAGCGAGTTCGGGGCGGTGCTAAACATTCAAACTGAAAAAAAAAAACCTTGCAGAAACCGGTAAAGCGCCTTTAACAAAGCCATTGAAATCGCCAACACAGATCAGAGAATCAACAGAATCAACACAAAATATAGAACACTATTGGTCCATAGGGAGAGACCAATGTCCACGAATGTTGATAAATGCCCATGTTGTAGAATGTTAAAGTGTCCTGGATCATCACCACAGTCCTTCTTGTTAGACACTAACAGACTAACAGACCCTTCTGCATTGGCAAGGAAAAAACTCTAAAACCCTGTGGGAGAAAATTGAGAAACCTCAGGGAGATCCACATTGAGAGAGGAATCTCAGATCTACTACAGATCCAGGACCTAAACTACAGAACGAGGACCAAGGCCACACAGCGGTTGTAGAACGAGGACAGGTGAGCAGAGAGTGAAGCAACTCCCAGGATTTCAGGGGGTTCAGAGGCTGTGTCCATGTCCATGTCCCGTCGTTGCGCCATGAAACAGACAATGGGACAAAGGGTGAATAGTCTTATCTACCTAACAATTTGCTAAATTAAAGAGGACTGTTGAAAGCCTGGTATTGAATGTAGAGACCGTATCTGCTTCCTTAACATGAAGGGGAAGCTGATTCCACAGTAAAAGAGCTTGGTGGCTGAATGCTCTGCCACCGACCTTAGGAACCACCAGACGTCTGCCGTTTTGCGAGTGCAGTGCTCGGTTTGGTTGGTATGACACTAACGTGTCTTGGAGGTAAGAAGGAGCAATGCCATTTATGGCTTTGTATGTTAAGAAAATGATTTAAAATGTTATTCTGCAACAAAAGGCAGAGTTAAAACAACGGGAGGCACATTGCTGTAGATGGTACACAACAGAGTCACACGTGAACAATATGTAACTTTCTTCACACAAACAGTGATGAGAACGAGGCAGAATCGGGATCACAGTCTCAGGATGTTCTGACCCGCTCTGAGTCCAAGGCTTAAATAAGCAAAACACACAGAATCCCCACAAAACAATCACTGCATCTCTAAAACTATATTGTATAATGCAGCTCGAGCCGATTCACAACGCAGACTTTGTTTACATGCTGCCTCTGCGAACAAGCGTGAGGCACATTTGTGCCACATTTTAGAGAGAAAGATCCGGTCATTTATTAAACTAAAGGATTCTTTCTTTGGTGGTCCGATGAAAAACCAGGTGTTGGGGACCACTGTCAAACACAACATACCTCGGAGGCTTCCGTAGTGTTGGTGGTAGAAGGAGACTTGCAATAAATGATCTCAACGATAGACGGGAGTAAACATTATACAGTATACCTTTAAGGGAACTATATGAATTATTTAAAGTTTAAATAATATCTACATTTGTATGTGTCCAAAGATAATAGGTCAATCCAAGCTCCGTAGAAGGCGGACTTACAGTTTGTCAGACTCCAGGGGGCGGGGCCAGTCTGATCGATCTGTCGCACTGAGCACATCTGACAGCAGCTTAAGAGACACTTCCTCTCCATCACAACTCTGACAAAGAACCAACAGATTATAGCTTTTGTGGCTCTATGTTTTCAAGACACCAAAAAAATAACAAGTCCACAAGGAAAACATAACTCCAAAGCAAGAGGTTGTCTGATTCAAGGAACGCTAACCACTCAGCCACTGTGACACCAAATACAGTTAATAACAAATGGGAAAGGTGATGTAAAATGTACCATAGAGGAGACTGCAGCTGGAAAATCTACTAAAGTCAAAACATTTAAAATATGCAAATAAAATATAGGAAGCCGCTCTTATTGCTGTATTTCCAAATTATGGCAGGACAAGATTATCTATAAAGCACAAATTAAGTGTAAATTCAGACTGGAATTTCAAAAGTCTTCCAGTCTGAGCTCAACAGTAATCTGCTGCATTTAAACAAGCTTCTCAGTTCTCTGAAGCTTCAAACTGCTGTTCGAGCAGCAACCCACCTCCTCTCCATCATTGTATTCAATATAAAACAAACAAGATACAATTTAACCACAATAAATGCCATCTATCCATTTTCTTCCCCTTAATCTAATTCAGGGTCGGGGTGGCAGTCAGTACACAGAGCACCAGCCCCTCATTGATCCTGTACAGGAGGAACCACCCCACAAAACCATATGAACTGGTTTAAAAGGGGTTGGAACGGATTGGTTGAAAAGGTGTTGGAAAAAGCAGAGGCTTATTTGGCTCCTCTTCCTCAAAAGTGACTAATATATGTTTATAGGCTTTTTTTCTTTTACCCCTATTTCTTTTAGGCACAAGAAAGCTGGCCATTTGTGCATTTGTGTGCTTTGTGATCAGGCTTCTATCTGTACCAGGGTCATTTAGGATTCTAACTCACAAACCAGACCCCCTGCCCTCCTCCATTTTCCAAATGGAATGTACTAGAATGTACCACACTACCACAGAATTGTGCAGGTGATTTAAAACCTACAGAAAGTTATGCACTGCTGCTTTAAAAGAAGTCTCTATATTTTGGACTCATCACAATAATCCAAAGAGCTTTTACTTTCACATTGAGGTGGAGCGCAGCTGAAAAATCTTTCCAGGTAACTGTCAAAAGACAGATTTCTATATTAGTTTAGAGATCTTTTCTTTGTGATTTCTTGGTCGATCCACATGAATGAAGCAAACTGTCACAAAGTTTCACTTTTTCTTTGTCAGTACATATCAACTATGGTCTCATTATTTTCTCATGAAGGTGTCTGTGTTGACTATAGTCAAAAAACAGGCATGATGTTGGCAGTAGAAAGGACTTGCAGACAGAAGAATAAAATGGCAGTTTTGTGAATATAATCATTATAAAATACTGTTCTGAGAAAACTTTTGTGCATTTTCTTTTTCAAAATTTCTTTCAAAAACTGTTTCTTTCAAATAGAGCTGGAATAGCACCTGAAATACTGAAAAAGAATACACAGGCAGCTGTTTACATAAATATATCTCTGAAATGACGATTACACTAGTGTGTGTGCAGTTGTTGGGTTGTGGATTATTAATGACTATCATTAATAATCCACAATCCAACGTCTGCACACTACACTAATGTTCTAGGATAAAAATGTGCTTAATTATCACAGATTCCTGGACATTTTATGCACAAAGTCCATATCTTTCTTCTTCTCCTGCTTTGGTGCTGGGGCCGTTCCCCATAGAGTCTGCACCTACATGTCTTTCTAATTGTGTGCAAAAGGAAGCAGACATCTCCTGGCCTTCTCTATTGTTCCCTGTCTGCACCTCTCTATACCTGGGCTCTATAATGAGGTCTGGGTGCCTCGGCAACACCGGGAATTAAAGCCAAAAATGCCCCACGTTGTGTAAGAAGATGTGGCGATGTGGGGAGTCGGTGTGGATCTAATGAAGCGATGATATTTTGTCACTGTGTGGGCTATTATAGACACATATACCAAGCTTTTTACAATAGACACTGTAACGGCCTCCGATTAGAGCCCTATATTTGGCAGATACGCAGAGACCGAAACATGAGGCGGACTGTACGAGAATTATGTACAGGAGAAAAAAAGGCTTGTGTTCAAAAAGTTTCAGTAAGAGAGATTGTAAAAGGCAGTCGCAGACTCTGAAACTGTATACATGATGCCCCTCAGGTCTGCACCATATCTTAAACCGTATGTATCATAGTTGGTAAATGTTAGGTTGTATATTTTTCATTCTGACTTGGACTTATCATTAGGCAGTGTGGGATGAGGTGGATCGGTTTTGGTTACGTCCCTTTGTCTGTTTCATGGCGAGATGTTGGATAAATGAACCAGCCCATGAGTCATGCGTGATGTTGGTAGCCCTGAATCTGGCCTCTTTAATCTGGTCTCCCCGGCCCCGGACTCATGGGCTGCACCGCCTCAGTCCTCGTTCTGCAGCCTGAGTCCTGGATCTTCAGCCTGTGGGAGCGGATCCCTCTCTCAACATGGGACTCCGGGATTTTTCTCGGGTTTTCCAGCCAATGCAGGAGGAGATTTAGGAAATTAATCCTAATGAATATTTATGGGCATTGGTTGAGCAGCTTGTTCAGTGAAATATGGACTACCAGCCTCAGTCAGCCAATCAGCTCTCAGTAAAAAAAAAGATCAGACGTATAAACTTGTTCATTCATATGTTACTGGGATATTCCCACTGAGCACAAACACTGATTTAGACAGCAATAAAACCAAAATGTGTTCTAACCCGTTGCTTACATGTTGGTCAGATTATAAAACTACACACAAGTCACACTAGGGACGAAAATTTGCGCAATTATAGCGGGTGAGTAAAGCTGCTGCAGAGATTGGGCTGTTGCAAGTGCGGCTCTTCCCTTTATAAAGTTGTGCTTTTGAAACATTTCGTTAAACATTTTTATGTTTCTACATGTGAATGATAAACTTGCATTTTCCTCTGGTCCTCGGTGAACGTTAGGTCCTCAGCGAGACTTATTTTGAAAGTCGGACGTTTGTTTTGACACGAGCCAGACTTTCCCATAGTCTTTATACAGATGAACATTGCTATTAGCAAAGAGGCTCCAGCTAGCTTATGTTTAAATTGTTTTCTTCTGCGACAACATGCCATCCTTTCCCATTATTATCCAGGGTGGACAATAATGAAGTTTCAACTCCGCTTATACGTCTCACACTGTCCAACTATAGACACAAATGTATAAACTTTACCAAATTTTACAAAATGGAGAGAAAAAAATAGGAAAATGTTTGCTGCAATCAAGAAACCTAAAAGCCTAGTCTTTTCAATGGATGTCTGTCATATTCCACTATCCCCTATATGCAATACAGGAGTGTAAAATGGGTGAAAAAGATCCATCTATAACAGCAAATGGACCAAATAGAAAGCAGGTGGAACTATATAGCAGCTGAGACAAAGAAATATAATGTAACCGAATACGGAAACACGAAGAGCAGAGAGGAACCCGAGAATGGGCTCCAGTGTGGATGCATGCTCATAACACATTATAGCTATTATTAGACCGAGAGGCAGAGGTAGACGGGGGAGCAAAGGATTGTGGGAGAGGAAGGAGAGGAGGTGTGGAAATGGGAGGAAAATGAAGACGAGAGGAGTAGCATGAACGCCAGCTTGTGCTAAAATCCACCCAAAGAGACAGGGATATAAAAGGAACAGCATATGGAAGCCCTGGATTATGGCACTTCTGTGATTTCTGTGATTCATGCCGGAGTTTGGGAGTGACACTTTGGCTGATGCTTTCTGAACGCTCAGAAATACTACTTTTAGGGCAAAAAAAACTGCACTTGAGGAGTAAACTTTATGTTGACGAAAATGGGCAAAAATGGATCCATTGACAAGCTATTCTTAATCTGTAGGCTGTAGGGATGTGACAAGCTAATCAATTCTTGGATAGATAGAAGAAATAGCAATTGTTGAAACAACTGTTTTAGTTGTTTAGGACTTGCTGCCGTTTCCACCACATTCTAAAGTAAAAACATTAGAAATCTTGAGAAAATATGCAATATCAATATTGCTACAAGTTGATTCTTTACTGTAAACTGTTTAATAAGTAGAATTTGTACAGTTTTTGGGCACCGTCTTCCTACCACCTGATGCTGAACAACGGTGCATACATTTGTGAATTTCCGTAAACACAGCTAAAACTAAAAAAAAGATCAACTTGTATCTATCAGAAGACCAAAAGTTGTACCCTCCTATCAATTATTGAATGTGGCCTTTTCTTCACAGGCCATGGTTTCTGTTATAGGCGATAAGACAAAGTTAATTGGAAACGCAAACTTTTAGAATATATTTATTTCTATGTGTTTAACAAAATGGGAAATATGTGGAGAGCAAAAAGCAAAGAGGTCTTTTTTGGTTTAAAAAATACCTTTGTGGAGGAAGAACGCACTAATATTCACTTTTTTTCAAGCCAATTAAAAAGTAAACAAATGCTATTGTCTTTGTCCATTCTCAGTTGCTGCTAATTTGCTTCATAGGCACTTAAGAGAAGTAGAGGTGCGATTTATGACTTTTTAATGTGAGCCCAGCGTTTATTACATAATGACTGCCTCATTATTTTAGCGTTTTAAGTTGGAGAAAGATTTACTCCATATGTGTGTGTTGCAATAGAAGTTTAGGGCAAGTTCATTTCAATTTAAATACAAACAGAAGAAAAAAACTTCTGATGAGTGTGGAATACACAAAAGTCTCAAGATTCAATGTGTAAGTTATCTAGTAAGTAATCTTTATTTATAGAGCGCTTTTTACAGACCAGAGTCACAAAGCACTTTACAATTGTGGGCAATTGTCTCTCATTCCACACAGATGGGAGGGAGGTTGCCATATAGGAGGCGCATGCCAGAGAGAAACCGGGAAACCGAAGCACACGGAGGAAACCTATGCAAACACAGGTAGTACATGCAAACTCCACAAAGAAAGGAACACCGTGACACCCATATGAACGGCTTTAGTTCATAAGAGCCATGTAGTATAGAATGGTTGCATCCAAATCAATGAAATACTTCCTTATCATTGTAGGGGTGTGTTGAGTGGCATATTGAGAGCAGTGGGGGCGGCTCAAAAGTCCCGACTCAAAAGTGGCCAAAATGACGTGCGCTGACATGCTTGCAATATCACTCCGGGCCGATGGGTTTGGACCCGGAATAAGAATTAGCCAATGCTAACATATAGCATCTTCTTACCTCTCAAAAACGTCTTTACAGGATGGTCCAAAAGTTGGCTCTTGGCCCAAAGCTCCGTTCCACATGTGTGTCAATGCTGAGGGGGGTGAATTTTTTTGGACCACTCTAGTTTACTCGCTGTGAATTTATGAAGTCACTCATTTAAATGAATGGAGCTCGCGCCAACTGACGCATGCACAGATGCGTTTTTTCACGTTTTCCAGCCCCCGCGGCCATTTTGAATCACTAACCCATAACCCTTTAGTTAGGATGGAGGAGATAGGCATGACTACGTCCGTTAATATATACAGTCTATGATTGAGAGACTAGAGCACTCCAAATTTGATCAAGTGATTTTCAAGACCATCTAAGACTTGTGCAATGCTAAAAGAAACACGAAGCAAAACAAAGACACTCTGGTCTTTAGAGAAGTACTAAAAGCATTTGATTGTAACATGAGAGAGATTTCAACGGGCAAGTTTCAGCCCAACAGGCACCTTTAAACCCAAAGACCGTATATTAGGAGTGGACCGACTGAGTGCTGATGTCACCATAGTGTTAGCCTTGATGTGGAAGATGTCGTTTAGACGAGCTAGCAAACAGGCTGTTTGAGCAGGAATGTGGAACCTAGGGGGTCGGCCCGATGTTCCCCGGGTCCGATGTTCCCCGGGTCCGGTGTTCCCCGGGTCCGGAGTTCCCCGGGTCCGGAGTTCCCCGGGTCCGGAGTTCCCCGGGGCGGGGAACACCGGACCCGGGGAACATCGGACCTTCCAAACGCCGGAGGGCCCGGTGTTCCCCGACTGCGGGCCTCGCTCATAGACATGTTATTGCTGCGCGCGGATAATGGAGCAACAAGCGGCTTTCGCTCATAGGGCTACTGAATACTTTATATTATAAGCCTTGTAGATCTCGCATTGGTAGCCAACTACATTTTTACAACCTACCACCTCAGAATAAGAACGTGTTGCAGATAAGAAAAGTAAAATTAGCTCCACCACCTTTTCTTTTTGGAAACATATCTCCCTCCGTTCATCCTCGCAACAGTATTGGCGCCAGGTTTGCAATTTTGGGTAGGCCTGCAGATTAGTAAGTAGGCCAAATTCGCTTGAAAACTACAAGGGCTAACTGGAATTGGGGTTTCAAAGAATATGGTTCAAACGCACACACGCACGCACACGCACTCACGCGCGCACATACACACAAGCTCATTTATGAAACTTGCGTTGAAAAAGATGTACATTTTGGGTGTATATTCCATTTACGCAATTTGCCAAAATGTTTTGATACATTAGAAAAATCCTTCTTGAATTGTAGAAGTGAATAAATATAGATTGATTGAATGAATTAATTAATTCATATATATTATGCAGCGGTGGCTCTGAATGAAGCGTCTGCAGCGTCTTGGACGCAGCCTGGCTCGGGGTAGAAGTGCGCATTGAGGCGCTGTACACTTCAGAGAGCGTTTGCGGTCCAGATTTCACAAAGAAACTCTGGAGCCAAAACTTCTGCACATGTGGCGCGACCTCTCACGGCACTCGCTGCGCACTCTGGACAGGGCAGTGAGACGTTTGAGTGAGCAATACCATCGATGCGTTATTGGGGTGTGTGTCTGTGTGAGGCTTACACAAATTTAATGAAATAACACATTGCTTTACCAGATGTGAATGAGGAATACAAATAGCCGTGCGTAATTACGCAGCGCAGAGCCTGCCACAGCAATAGATGGGTCACACATCCCTGTTGCGTATGTGTATTTATATAGAGCCTTTGACTGTCCAGGATCACAAAGCGCTTCACATTTTAAAAACATACAGATCAAAATAATACACACACAAGTCAGATTTAATAGAGGGTCCTCATCATGAGCTGTGATTTATTCGAAGTTTGCGTGTTTCCATTAGACTTTTTCTGATGCGCAAATTCAAATTTTGAAACATGATCCTCAATGAAAACACAGCATATAATTTTGCCAGAGGGAATATGTTTATTGTTGTACATATCTTGAATTTCATGCGTATGTTTTGGCGTGTTGTGCCGAAGGTTGAGTTCAGCGTATAGATTTACACCACCTCCAGACCTGGCGTTTATTTTTTGCGTATTGTACGCTCACGTCCAGATTGATAAATGCGGAAAAGTGTAATATTTTGCGTACGCCTCATTTACCCTGATTTGGCCGTACGCAGGTTTCATACATGAGGCCCACATGAGGCCCACAGTGAGGCCTACAGTGAGGCCCACAGTGTGTCTCACACAGGCCTAGAGTTTACCTCATCAGTGCGAGGCGAGCCTGGCCTGACCGCGCTCTCCTCCTCTGGGACCTACGGGCCCGGGCCTCTGGCTCCTCTACCTCACAAAGTTCACGCTGAACTTTCTTAAAATTAAAATGAAAAAGGCTGCTCTGTTGTGAATGCTTTGAGAGCGTTGTCAATCTTTAAGACGAGGAATAGCTGGTTGTTCTCGCTTCACGCTGTGTAATATGATATTGGACAAAATTGTTCAGCCAATAAACAGGACTATATTTGAAGCAACGTAGGAACGTGATGACGCTCAGGGGGTTATATTATTATTATTATTCCCCCCACTGTAGGAGCCAATACACTTTTCAATATTTTTGAATTCTGAGCGTTTCCAATTGTATTTAAAAATGGGAAACCTAATTAAACAATCATGAATTGAGCTTTTCCGATCTTATTTTACACTGATTCCTTTGATCATTTTTTTCTTAAAGCTCAAGTTGTAAAAATGCTATGTTTGAATTGGTTATTTACATTTTAACTGTGAGTGACACGTAAGGCGGGACAACAATGCACAATGACGCACGCATTCTGAATAGAATAATATGTATTAATATCTCTAAAACTAAAAGAGCATATTCAAGTTTTACAACAAAAACGACGTCATATGCGTGTCCATTATGCGTAAAAGCACAGTGCCCTCAGCAAAACCACGTATTTGGAAAAACTATAGGCTAACAGATGTAGTAGCTCTAGTTTCAATCGTCCTCATTTTATTCAGTCAGACTTGTCAAATATAGATGCCCAAGGGAGAGTGAGCAAGGGGAGATAACATGCCCATAACATGCCCAAAAATATCCTGCATAGACTCAAGCTGCGATCAGCTGAAATATGAGCACACAAAGAGCGAGAGGGAAAAAGAAAAGTAAATAGGCTTAGGCTAGTTAGTATTTTTTCTCTCACAAAAGTTGGCACGGATCATATGCCATCTTTCGTGGAGGAGGAAACATCAAACATCAAAGGGCGCACGCGGGGAACAGCGGGACTAGTCTCGTTGTTGAAGTCCCGATGTTCCCCCGCCTATAGAAGTGGGGGAACATCGGACCCGGGGAACATCGGGACTTTTTAATACGCGAAGTACCGATGTTCCCCGGGTCCGATGTTCCCCCGCCTATAGAAGTGGGGGAACATCGGACCCGGGGAACATCGGTACGCACCCGAACCTAGTGTATGCACATTTTGTTGCTAGCAACGACTGAGTAACCAAACCTCAATCAGGCGCCGGTCTCTCCCCACTCCCGCTCCTTGCTCGCTAACCCCAAATGTAGCAAAGAAGGATCTTGATCGGTCAGTTTTAGGTGTCATTATCTGGGTTTACAAAGACAATATCAGGATAAAAATACCAGGATTTAAGAAAGCGCTAAACCATGGATTTTGAAAGTGTGACACACATGGTTACTGGGTTAAAGTCAATAGGAGCCAAACTTGAGCAAAACTTGGGAATAGCTCAAACCGTCGATGATCACTTCCCAGTTGGGCTTCATTGAGCTAACGGGTTAGCATCATCCATCTATATAGAATGACAGATGTGGCTATATCTATAAAGAATGACAGATTATACAACTCCATGCAATGCTCCCTTCTTCTGTATTTCTGGTCTTTGCAATACACTTAGGCCAATGACATGGAGGTTTTGTGGGTGAGGCCTATGCCACTTTGGAAGCTGCTCGATAGTTGTGCTGGTGGCCAAACGTTCCTGCATGTTGTGACTACTAATGATGTGCCAAAAGAGAGCAAGATGGATCTGAATGTCTACTTCCTGCTTTCGCTGCATAATCACTTTGAATCAGCACAACTTGTAATTTGCTTATTCTGCAATTATTTGACACGATTATGAAACTACTAGACCTCCCAGAGCCATGTTTTTGACTGTTCCCATTCAAACCAATGGAATTCTGAGAAATGGCAAGCATGTTTTATTAAAAGTAATGTATAAGGTTTTCTCTCATTAATCAAGTGCTAAAATTGGTCAATATAACTTAAATTACAGCAAAAACTTTGTTAAAAGACTAATGCTAAAGACCAAAAGCTTACTGCTGACAGTAAACCGGGTGTTGCTATGGTAACCAGAACCACGGACTCTTCTCTGGTGGTAAATTCAAGCAGAACCAGAACAGTCCAAAACGATCAAAGGGCTTTACCATAGAAATATAGCCACTAAAGATGACTAGATTTGAATTATTGTTAAAGGTAGAACAGGAAACAGGAAGTCATGAAGTTCAGAAGACCACGAAATGTATATACACTGAGTAATCATACTTCAAAACGAAAAGCCGTCAAAAGTACTGCTCTGGGGGTTCTAGAGGTAAATGTGCTTTGCCAATTCTAAATTTTGACCACACCACTTAAAAACCCTGACCTTAATGATTTTTGATTGGGAGGATTGGCACGAAACACTAATATTTTAGTGAGTCCAGGGAATCTGGAGCCAAATAACGTCGGTATGAATTAGTGAGAAGCCAAAGAGACAGTCTTTTTTGAGCCCGAAATAGTGAGTGTGACACAAACGCTTAGTGAGCTAGAGGAGTTTATTTCCAATATAAGTCAATAGAAGCCAGAGCGAGTCAGAGGAAACTTTCTTATGCATTAGCACGTCCCTTCATTGAGCTAGGGGGTTAGCATGGTCCTTCTATATGCAGTCTATTATTTAAACACTCATTCACCCCCTTACCAATGAACTCACACACAAACATTATTTATAAATATTGGTTTGTTTTTAACAAAGACTTAAAGGTATATAGAAAGATTTACCCACATTTTAGGGAAAGAACCGCCCCTCCACTTTAACATAACTCTCTGGTCTTATTGGACGAGCACGTATCACCAGAATGATTGACAATTGGGAGGACCAAAAGTCTTGATCCACCCGGAAGAAGAAAATCATCCATACATTTAAGTCTGGAGGTAAACATTGTGCTATCTGAATTTGTCCTTGATTTCCGTGCCATACTTTACAGCCCTTAAAAGAGAAAACAGACTGTGCAAATGTCACAGGTTAGACGCACAGCGCACTTTGTTTTTATGCATGCTTTTATTTTGAAATGTGTTTTGTGTGCCGCACTGTGTGTTTTTACTTCCTGTTTTTTATCCTCACACCTGTGGCAGCTTCCACTGATTTTAACAAATGGACATAGACACTGGGGGCTGGAGCCAATGAGAAAAGGGTTTTTAAACAGACTATGGGGGAGGAAGAAGGAGGAGGACACCGGACTGGGCCAAAGGAGGGGCACCGCCAGCCAGAGACCACGGGGGACTGAGGCCAGCGGGGAGAGCGGCACCGGTGATGGGCGCGCATTGAAAGCGCAGAGAGGCGTGTGTGCACCGGGCTAGGCCCAACATCACGAATGGAATGTCCCGCTCTCCCCTGCGTGTGCCCAGTGGCAACCCGTGGGCGGCAAGTGGCTGGCGAGACTGCGGCCCCGTCCCGGGCAGAAAGAACACAGGTTGACGACAGAGCGTCTTGGGCAACCGAGGAGAGGAGGCAACGGAGAACGGCAGCAGCAGTCGGCAGTACCTGCACAGGACCCACGGAAAGCCAGAGCGCGACGCGGACTACACGCAGCGGGCAGAGTCTCTCTGCCCGTGCCTGTAAGTAACATTGTAGTGCTCTGCTCGGGCATACGGCTGCTGCTGGCCGATAGAAATCTGTTTTTAAGGCGTTTTACTGTGGGAGACCCGTTTTTGTTTCAGGGAGGGGCCTGGCCAGCCATTCCCTCGTGTGGAGCCAGAGCACGACGTGACATCACCGCAGCGGGCAGAGTTTCTCTGCCCGTGCACGTAAGTGACCTTTAGTGCTCTGGCCGGGATTCATCCCACTTTTAACCTACAGATTTCTATTTTTAAAAAGAACGTTTTACTGCCTCCTGCTCCTCTGGTTTTAGGTCTGCTGCCTTGGGAACGCGGAGTTGCCCCGTCCCTTGCTGGACTTTTAACTGGACTTTGCTTTTATATTTTTAGTATTTTTTATTCTGTAATTTTATTTGTAATAAATTGTTTTATCCCTTTTAAAACTCTGGTTTTTACACTGCTCACCTTGTTTTTAAGAACCTTCCTTTATTGAGTCCTAGTCTCATTTTTAAAACTAGGTGGCGTTGCTTTCCCTTTTTATATGCTACTCGGCCACACAAAAGTTGCCGTACACTGTGAGATTGCTTTTGTTTCAGGAGTCTCTTGTTATTCAGCTGCTGTAACAGTATACTGAAATGCCATCACTATAAGCTGTTGTCTTGCGCCCTGCACTCGCCCAGCAGCACACAGTGGCCACAGGACTGGTCCATACTGGTTTAAGATGGCTGTATGTGTCCAAAATGTGTCATTCAGAGCTTGTTCTATACACACTTTTCCCTCATTTCCCATCGTTGTCACCTCATCCTCCGCTCCGTCGGCTGCAGAAGCGCCCAGCGGGACACTCACAGCAGGACCTCCCTCTACTGTAGATGGGAATGTGTTTCTGCCTGACCCAGTTAAAACAATCTATTTGGTGTTTTTCCAAATGCAACCCAACTCGGCTGGTCAACGCTTGGTTCTATGTCTATTTGTTGAAGTTAATTTTATGAAATTCTTGCAGCACAGCTTTAGCCTCAATGTACAAATGAATGTTGTAGATAAAGGTGAATGCCCCTTAGCCCGTGGCGTAAACTAATCAATTGTTTAAGGCCACAACATTTGGAATTATTTCATACTTTCAACGCAACAAAAGCCTGAGAGTAATGAAGGATTTATCGTAATTGTTTTCTATATTTTTGATCATAAAGAAGCAATTTATTTTCAAAAATTCTTTTGCTTTGTAATGTTTTTTCTGCCTTTCTAAACAATCAGTTCAATTCAATGTATTTTTCTACAGCCCTGAATCACAACAGCAGTCGTCTCTGAGGACTTTTCAAAGTTTATTCATCATCAACAGCAGTTCAAACACAGGAAATAACAACAAACACATATCGCCATTGGTCCATATGTGGGATTGCCAATGTCCATAAATGTCCCAAAAAATATTCGGGTTGAACGAATAGATGACATTCTTTTTTTAGTTCTGGAAATACTCAAAAATTATTTATGCAAAAATTGTCCATAGGTTTACAATTGAAAGAATAGATTGTAGAGCTGTATTTCAGTTGCAGGGAAGGTGCTCCTCCTCCTGCCCACCACCTGAACAGGGGTCCGTGGTGGGGAAACGGTGCTGAGAGGACTGGGCAGCAGTCGAAGGCAGAGACCTCGGCGATCCAGTCCGCACACACAACATCTGGCTCTTGGGACGTGGAACGTCACCTCACTGGGGGGGAAGGAGCCCGAGCTCGTGGGGGAGGTTGAGAGATACCGACTAGAGATAGTCGGCCTCACCTCCACACACAGCTTGGGCTCTGGAACCCAACTCCTTGAGAGGGGTTGGACGCTCCACTTTTCTGGTGTTTCTCGCGGGGAGAGGTGGCCGTACTCATTGCCCCCCATCTCAGCCGCCACGTGTTGGAGTTCTCCCCGGTGAATGAGAGGGTCGCGTCCCCCACCCTTTGGGTGGGGGACAAGTTTCACACTGTTGTGACGGCCTACGGGCCTAACAGCAGTGCAGAGTACTCGGCCTTCTTGGAGTCCTTGGGAGGGGTACTGGACAGTGCACCGACCGGGGACTTCAACGCCCATGTGGGAAATGCCAGTGACACTTGGAGAGGAGATTTTGGGAAGAACGGCCCCCCTGATCTGAACCCGAGCGGTGTTCAGTTGTTGGACTTCTGTGCTTGTTACAGTTTGTTCATCACTAACACCATGTTCGAGCACAAGGGTGTCCACCAGTGCACGTGGCACCAGGACACCTGAGGCCGGAGGTCGATGATCGACTTTGTTGTCGTATCCTCGACCGCGTGTCTCGGACACTCGGGTGAAGAGAGGGGCGGAGCTGTCAACCGATCACCACCTGGTCATGAGTTGGATCCGCTGGCAGGGGAGGAAGCCGGTCAGACCTGGCAGACCCAAGCGTGTAGTGAGGGTCTGCTGGGAACGTCTCGCTGAGCCCCCTGTCAAACGGACTTTCAACTCACACCTCCGGGAGAGCTTCTCCCAGGTCCCGGCGGACGAGGGGGATATTGAGTCTGAGTGGACCATGTTCTCTTCCTCTATCGCCGATGCGGCGGCCCGTAGCTGTGGTCGCAAGGTCTCTGGTGCTGGTCCCGGCGGCAACCCCCGAACCCGGTGGTGGACACCGGCAGTAAGGGATGTCGTCAGGCTGAAGAAGGAGTCCTATCGAGCCATGATGGTTCGTGGGACTCCTGAGGCAGCTGTCCAGTACCGGCTGGCCAAGCGTGCTGCGGCCCGGGCTGTTGCAGAGGCAAAAACCCGGGACTGGGAGGAGTTCGAAGAGTCCATGGAGCATGACTATCGGTCGGCCTCAAAGAGATTCTGGCAAACCGTCCGGCGCCTCAGGAGGGGGAAGCAGTGCTTTGCCAACACTGTGTATGGTGCGGGTGGAGAGCTGCTGACCTCAACTGGGGATATTGTCGGACGGTGGAAGGAATACTTCGAGGTTCTCCTCAATCCCCCCGTCACGTCCTCCGTCCCGGAGGCAGAGGCTGAGGATGTTGGGGCAGATACTTCCATCTCCCTGGCAGAGGCCACCAAGGTGGTTGGCAGCCTCCTTGGTGGCAAGGCGCCAGGAGTGGATGAGATCCGTCCTGACTATCTAAAGTCTCTGGATGTTGTGGGACTGTCTTGGCTGACACGTCTCTGCAACATCGCGTGGCGATCAGGGGCGGTGCCAATGGAGTGGCAGACCGGGGTGGTGGTCCCTCTCTACAAGAAGGGGGACCGGAGGGTGCGTTCCAAGTATCGTGGGATCGCACTCCTCAGCCTCCCTGGTAAGGTTTACTCCAAGGTACTGGAGAGGAGGCTACGGCCGATGGCTGAATCTCGGATTCAGGAGGAGCAGTGTGGTTTTCGTCCTGGCCGTGGAACACTGGACCAGCTGTATACTCTCCATCTGATACTCATGGGAGTTCGCCCAACCTGTCCACATGTGCTTTGAGGATTTGGAGAAGGCGTTCGACCGTGTTCCCCGGGGTGTCCTTTGGGGGATCCTCCGGGAGTATGCGGTCCGGGGTCCTCTGCTGAGGGCCGTTCGGTCCCTGTATGACCGGAGCTAGAGCTGTGTTCGCATTGCCGGCAGTAAGTCAGACCTGTTCCCGGTGCATGTTGGCCTCCGCCAAGGCTGCCCTTTGTCACCGGTTCTGTTCACTGTATTCATGGACAGAATTTCTAGAAGCGGCCAGGGGCCGGAGGGGGTCCAGTTCGCCGACCGCAGGATTTCATCTCTGCTGTTTGCGGACCATGTTGTCCTGTTGGCTCCAACGAACGAGGACCTGCAACATGCACTGGGACGGTTTGCCGCCGAGTGTGAAGCGGCTGGGATGAGAATCAGCACCTCCAAATCTGAGGCCATGGTGCTCGACCGGAAAAAGGTGCCTTGCCCTCTCCAGGTGGGTGGAGAGGTCCTTCCTCAAGTGGAGGAGTTGAAGTATCTCGGGGTCTTGTTCACGAGTGAGGGAAGGATGGAGCGCGAGATTGACAGGCGGATCGGTGCAGCGTGCACGGTGATGCGGTCGCTGTATTGGACCGTCGTGGTGAAGAGAGAGCAGAGCCGAAAGGCAAAGCTCTCAATTTACCGGTCAATCTTTGTTCCCTCCCTCACCTATGGTCA
Organism: Knipowitschia caucasica; assembly: GCA_964034765.1. NCBI lineage: Eukaryota > Metazoa > Chordata > Actinopteri > Gobiiformes > Gobiidae > Knipowitschia > Knipowitschia caucasica. The sequence goes on from OZ035841.1 coordinate 10,519,865, forward strand.
TGAGCTTTGGGTAATGACCGAAAGAATGAGATTGCGGATACAAGCGGTCGAAATGAGCTTCCTCCACAGAGTGGCTGGGCGCTCCCTTAGAGATAGGGTGAGGAGCTCAGTCACACGGAAGGAGCTCGGAGTAGAGCCGCTGCTACTCCACGTTGAGAGGAACCAGTTGAGGTGGCTCCGGCATCTGTTCCGGATGCCTGTTCCGAAGGCCTGGGAACGCCTTGGGGTCCCCCCGGATGAGCTGGAGGAAGTGAGTGTGGATAGGGAAGTCTCTGCTTAGACTGCTGCCCCCGCGACCCGGCAACGGATGAAGCAGAAGAAAATGGATAGATGGATGGATGGAAGGTGCTTATAAAACTCTATGGAATAAGAATACATTTTTGAGGAAAATGGCCTTGTGTTTTCCTAAATCATTATTTCAGAATATGATTTTGATATTGCTCTGGTGGAGCCTGGCGGAACTACATGGGTCTGGCAGATTCAGGCTAGAGAAATACCTCAACACTAAGATATTAGAATTCTGACTTTTGATTGTTACCATAGTTACCGGCACAATGTTATACAGGAGCCTTGGAAGCTATCATTGCTTATCATGGTGGTAAAATGATGTTGTTAAATAAAATGTAAGAATAGTACAGAGCTGTGGGGCACTAAATGCAGACGGAAGGCAATGAGCACAGACACAGTTGTGTAGTGTGAGGGATAGTGATCATGGAAGATATATTAGCAAATCACAAAGGCTGCAATTATTGAAGTCACTTGCAAAAAATTAAACTGCATACAAAGAACAGATCTAATCTAAAAATGCTTAATTAAAGGAAAGCACTATAATTTTGGTAGTTTTTTGAATGAATGATTTACCATAAAACAGGTTTAGCATTACTTTCAGCACAGATGCATGTTTTTCTCAGAGTGAAATTGCTTCTTTTTGTCATAATATTTTCTAATAAAAACACACCCTGCTTAAATTACTTATTTCAAGCATTTCTTATACTGTTTCAAAATAGATTACAATATACATGTTTACTTTTGCAATTGGAATTTTGATTAGGAAAAAATAGCCCAAAAAATCCTAAAACCATGCATTTCTATTCTAGTCTGACCTTAGCTGTAGCTCTAGCAAAAATTTAAAGTCCACTGTTCGACCTGGATGCCCAAGTCTGTTTTTTTATGCCTAATTTTGAGTGAATCCAAAACAATGGCATGTTGGACTGTATTTTCCTGGGTATTCTCAGCCACAACACAATCTTGTTTCTTCATAATACTGCTACAGCCTCAACACCAGCTTTTAAAGTACTCCTCATCCACCTCCCACTCCACCATGTGAAAGAGAATGTGTTCCTCAGTGAAATAAAACATATGGACTTGTTCTCGGCTATATTTGACTGCTTCCGAGCGCTTGGAGGTGACAAAACTGGATGCAGAGACCCGGCTTCAGTGTGAGAACTGCAGGGTTTCGTTTAACCAATTATCAAACAGGCTCCACTCAAATCAACGCTTCTAAATGAGGGATAATCCGCGTTGCGTTTGGGGTATTTCTGCAGAAGCCAGAGCTGGAGCCTGGATGGAGAGCTCTGAGGCATTTGTGAGAAGATGTGTGGATCTACAGCTTCACCTAGTGGTCAAGAGGGGAACAGCAGGGAGAGGGCATATGTGGGGATTGGGAAGTGTAGAGCAGGGTTTTGAGATGTTGTTTGGTCTGCAAATAGAAATGATCCAATATCACCTGATTGGTCAAAATATAGATGTGTTTGATTTTCTGTGATGACACTGTGGTGAGAAATACTTTGGTTTATTAATCAATCAATCAACCTATATTTGTAGAGCGCTTTTCTTACATAAATCATTAACATTAAAATACCAAAGGGAATTCAAAACAAACCATAAGATCATATGAAGTTTTAAAACCATAACAATTAAAATCACACTGGTAATTAAAAACATAAATAACAACAGTGTATTAAAAAGAGTAGAGAATAAATTCTTCAGTTGTATGCACAGGCAAACAGAAATGTCTTCAACCTGGATTTAAAAGCAGCAAAAGTGAACTATGCCAAAAGTGAACTATGGTTAATGTTAATAATAGATTAATTCTAATTTCAGCTCGTGGCCTGCCATTTGGTGTTGACGCTTCAAATTTTTTAGGATGTGGTAAAAACTATAAACTAAAGTGTTGCTATAAAATATATAATTGTATAAATATTTCAGTAAAGAGGAGACCATGGCATCGTGGCTCGAGCATTTTGAATCCTGCTCCGGACATAAACACCGACCTGTGCCCTCTGTCTGTGTGTCCTTGGGCAAGACACTTTACCCGCCTCGCTCCCAGTGTCTGTGTACAATGTATGTGTGAGTGGGTGATTGGATTCTTGATGTGAAGCGTTTTGAGTGCCCTGAAAAGGTAGAAAAGTGCTTTATAAAAGTAAATAAAATGTACCATACTGATATCATGAATAGCTGAGTGAGGGCTGGTCTCTTTGTCACTTTGTCTCTTTGTCAATGAAAAAGCTGATCAAAAGATGTGACAGAGGCCAGAAATACATGTGAAAACTAGAAACATTCAATTCATTGCTTATTAAGAAGGATTTTTTCATCCTTTGGGGGGAAATTTTGAGTAGAACCAAACTGTTTCTAGAGGCAGGAACTACAGTGACATGGGTGTAAAACATTATGCAAATTCATACTGCCTCTCGAAGTGGAGTTTGCATGTTCTCCCTGTGTCTAGGTAGCTTTTTTTCTGTGTGCTCCGGTTTTCCTTTCCGCAAAAAAAAACACACAATAGCTCACAATAGCTCCCCTCTCTCTGGGGCCAGGACTCTCTTGATAAACGTGGTTCTGAAATCCCACTGGGACTTTCCTAGTTTAATTAAAGATCAATAAGAACATGTTTTTTAAATCTTTTTTTGCATTTTATTTTGTATTTTTCTGAGAAGAATACATCACTGTGCATTTACTCGCAAATTACACATGTGTAATTACAGATGCTCGTCCCTGTGGTAAATACACTGACATGGGTGACAGTTATTGTTGTGCTTTCAAAGTTAAGTTAGTTTACAGCAAGAACCTATGTCCAGTTAAAATGAACCAAGGTCGGTCCAGTTAAAAGAACCAGTGTCCTCAGAGGTCTCTTCACACCAGGGCTCTCGTCTCCTCAACAGAAAGAATACACGTGCATTTGTATTCCACGAGACGAGAACCATCTGGATGGGAGTCAACACAGGCTGCGACACAACAATAAATACGAGCTGTCGTCTCACATGTTCAATAATGAGACTGAATGTTACATTTCATCAATGGTGCAATCTAGACGGGCTAACTATTCTATTATAGTTTTTAAGAAAAACATGAAATACCACGAGTCACAAAGAGAGTAAATGTTCTTTATTTATGTTGATACATAGGTTCATACCCTGAGCCGGTCGTAACAGCTGCTTTCAGATCTTCATCAGGATCAAAACAGGACAGGACTCAGGAGTGATGTCTGTGTGTTGTTGAACGAGGCCTTCTCTAAATACATTCAATGGACAATTTCAGCCTATAAGTCACTCACTTTAAAATGTGCCTCAGTGTGACTGTCGTCCTGAAGCAGAGCAGCCAGCAGGGGGCACCATACTCCTTCATAATTGTGGAGCTGAGGTTAGAATCCTGTGGTGATGATTCCAACATGCTCCTGATGAGCCCTGAGACAGACATCCTCCAGACTCACATCATCAACATTTAAATACACAAATGTAAACTCTGGTCATGCTGCATATGCTGTGAACCAACAATAAAACACGTCTTCTGATGGGACCCCATCCCAGACTCTGCATCTGTGTCTTTGCTTCAGGAACAAGAGGAATTAAAGCCGCAAGCGGTATCGAACAGCCCTCACCTCTCTACGTAGTGGAAAAATTAAGGTCTGTTGACACGCCATCTTCCTACAGACCTTCATTTTTACACTTTCAGTTTACCCAAATCCGAGAGTTGAACAACTTTGTTTGTGCAAACAGGGACATTTTATTTGCAATAGAGCGCCCCCCATAAATTCAATGTTTTAGTCTTAAAACAAAGAACACCAAAATAATGTTTGCCAGAACAACACTTTTAGCAAACATTTTTGAGTTTTTGTGTGTGTTCAGAGGGTAAAATACCTGTATCCCCATGCAAAACTTGATTCAGTCTGTAGGGGATGCTAATGGGCCAATTTCATTGTTCACACTTTCAGGTGACCTAGGCCCAGGAGTTGAACAACCGAGTCAAGTTTAGTGCAAATCAGACTTTGTAAATGTGCTCCTATTTCTTTAAAAAAAAAAAAAATTAAACAATAATTTATAGCTTTTTTCACAAAACAACACAATACAATACAGCCAGCACAGCATGTTTACATATGTTCATAAGGTCAGGGTTACAAAAAAATGATAATAGTAATAATACTAAAATAAAAGAAATAATAATAATATCAAATAAGAAAACTTTTTTTGATCATTGATTAAATTTGAAAACAAAACGTGAGCCACCTTTACAAAGTAAAGTCAATAAGTCCCGAGGTAGATGGTCAAAAAAAGGTTGCCATATCTTGTAAAAAAAAAAATGAAGGAGTTTCCCTTTGAGAGGGCACTGAGACGTTCCATTGGAAAAACTTTAAATGTTTCCCTGTACCATTGTGTGACAGACGGAGGTTTTGTCTGTATCCATATAGCAGGATGCATCTCCTCACCAGGTTTTCGTAACAGTGCCCCCTGCCCGGGCGGGAACAGCACCTCTCAGATATACCTAATAGAAATAAGGCAGGGTCCTCTGAGATGGACTGGTGAAATATGGATCGGAGCACAGCGACGTTCTTCCAAAACCTGAGTATCATGGGACACTGCAGATAGAGTGAAAATAGGTCCCCATTGTATTTTTACATTTTATACAGAAAGGCGAGCGCTGAGGTTGAATCTTATGCAAAAATTGTGGAGTCCGTTGAAGTCTGTGCAAGATTCTATATTGATTCTCCTGAAGTCTGTTCCAAGTGAATTTCTTTCTCGTATACATAAATGCACGTGACCAGGCCTCGTCACCAAGCTCACCCCCAAAATCAGCCTAATGTGCTCCTGTTTGTACATGCAATTTGTGAGTGTGTCCATACAGTCTCTGTTGGATAACATCGGAACTTCACACCTCTCTATGAAAATAACCACAGCATGGAGAGTGTTTGACGTCGCCATGCACGGCAACAGGGTAGAAAACAAGTCTTGAGTCTAATTGACTTTTTAAATCAAGAGGCCAAAACCATGTGGAGCAATTTTGAGCCAAATCTGTGAAATGGGCGAGGAGGAGTTGATTATGAGTGAAAATGATCTATTTTCATTTTTTCAATTAAATTAATTGGCTTCCAGTTTGTCAGGGGGCGTGGCCATAATAACTTTTTTTCCATGTCATGAGTTGAGGAACATGTGTGATAGTCCAATAACCGTGTGATTCAAACCCAGGACCTTCTTGCTGAGAAGCGAGAGTGTTATCCACTCAGCCACCGTGCTTCCCGTCTGCAGTCTGTACCATACACTGTAAAAATTTACGAACGTAGTCACCCATATCTCCGCCGTTCTAACTAATGGGCCAAAAATGAACTGCTCCTGTGAAACCACACTGCTATACTGTTCTACCATCTGAGCAGCAGTAGAATTTTTAGTCAAGAGTTGCTTTAAAGCTGGGGTACCAATTGTTATTTAAACCATAACAAATAAGTAATATCAACTTGGCTCTCAAAACTGTCTGGTTCAATCACTGGTTTCATGTATATTTTGTGACTTCCCTCACATCTTTACAGCTTTATTCTCACAGGCTCTTTCTTACAAGTACACAATTTGAGCACATTTTGGCAAGATTTTCCACTGGGACAAGCAAAATTATTTTGTTTAAAAAAAATAGAAGAAATTTGACCCTTCGAATGAAAAAATAAAGCAACAGTTCTTGAAGTAAGACTAAATGACTTTGTCCCATTGGCAAATCTTGTTTTGAGACAGTCACAATGGTCTCAAATTAGAATAAAAACCACTTGATTCAAACAATTATTACTTCATGTTTTATAATTTTTTTGCATGTTGTGGTCTGATTTGTCCAAGCAGCCTCTATACTTCTATACAACCTTTATTAGTCTCTTTCTGTTGGTACAAATAAAAAGTTACATATCCCAGCTTTATCTTGAGTAACAAATCCACAACGAGTTGTAAACCAAGAATTTTAGCTTTATTTGTTGATAAGTAATTGTCATGATCATAGCCAGGATCAGCAACAAAACAGGATTGGCCACAAGGTTCTCCCCATTCAAAGACCTTTACCCTGCGTGGCCCCAGCCTGCTCCTGTGTGATTCTGACCATCTCATATCACGTTACATAGTAGTATTCAGCGTAAATATTGAGGATGTCTTGCTCAAAAAAGGTGCTTTTACATGAACATAGAAGCCCATTCCTGGCTTGCACACATGGCAAGTTAATAATGCACTTTCATACGTGACAGTATTGTGTGATCCGTGAACTGAAAAGCAACTGTGAACAAGTCACGGAGGAAATCCAGCCGCATTTATGATCAGTTCAAGTGCTGAATTGTGCTATAGCGAGAGATGATTGGGCAGATATTCACCGAAAATGCAGCTCGACTGGGGTGTAGTGGTCAGAAAGTGTAGAAAAGAGCCCAAATGTGAGTGTGGAGAATGGTACACGACAGTCTGTGATGCAATAAAATCTCAATCTCAAATGTAGCTGGATTTCTTTGGTCACAGTGTTGTTGAAACCATCCGATGACCACAAGAGAGACCACAAAACATGTGTCGTATATTGTATTGTTTAGTGTTTAACATTCTGTCTTAAGCGATTATAGAGTCCATGGGTTATTAGTTCATGATGAATAGTGGTCATGACGTATACATATGTAGCCATAAAGCAGAGGTGTCAAATTCAAGAACGTCTCCCCCTCGATAATGTATAACAGTGTTTGAATCTTCTAGGAAATGCATTTTTTTTTTACATTATGGAGGAATTATGATGAAAATATAACTGAAATTTATCCTGAATTTGAAGATTATTTTCTGCTCAATTTTTCTGAACAAACCTACTTCAGTTACTGCATGTTTGGAAAGATCCAAAACTAGTTCAAAGTAAAAACAAAAAAGCCGATGATTTATACTTCTGAAATAACACTTTGTTGGTCTCAGATCTTAGAATTAGATCCGTTTTATGATTATTTTCTGGGCTAAATTAAAATGAGGTAAAACATGCCATGGTATCTCACATTAACCTTACAAGGAATGCTGCAAGTTAATAGTAATAATTCTAAAAGTTTTCCGGGGCCACTAATAATGGTCCAGCGGTAACATTTAGCCCACGGGCCTTGAGTTCGACACCTGTGCCGTAAAACAAGAAACATGGTCTAAGTGAAAATATGTCTGAGCACTGAGCAAGCGCTGTGGCGAGACTTGTGTAGTATTGCTTTTCACGCTGTACAGACTGGCCCTTTACAGAGACTGTGAGGCGATGCTGCCCCCTATTGGACAAACCCGGCTACAACGTGGAGGCAGATCTGTGGTTGAAACACATGGAATGAGGCCCAATTAGTAATCTAAACTGTTCCTGAGTATTTAGTATCACAGTCTACTGCCACCATTACAATGACATGGGATGGTTTTTATGTGGGTGTTTTCCGCTTTTGTTTTGAATGTAAAATAAATGGCAAATGCAAAACTCATAAACGTGTGGCACAGGAATGCAGCATCAACTGAATCATCGACTTTTCGGATACAAAGGCAACATTTCATGCATCCAGCAAGTTTTGAGATGGAGATTACGTTAATTTGTCTAGTCTAAGATCAGCTCTTTTGCACTGCCAAACCGAAGCACCTAGACCTGGTTAAAGTGACTTTTATTCAGAATAGTAACTCTAATTTGAGCAGTTATAACTTTGGTAACAGCATTTTCTCAAAGGTGCATTCCTGAGCTGTCCCGGTGGCGATAGTTTTGTGAAGTAGTTTCATATCTGCTTCGATATGGTATTGCTTTGCTTGTGATGTCGCTCAAATTGGTTTAAAGAAGAAACATTAGGCATTATTTTTGTCGATGAAAATGCTAATGGGACTATTTACTTTGTCATTCCATGTAATAGAATATGAAATAGTTTCTAGTACCAGGAAAATATATAGTGAAACAAAAATTAAAGGTAAAAAATAATTTCTGCTTGTAGATCCCTATTCTGCCACCAGAGGGAGTTGATAAAGAAATTTACCAAAAAATAATGTATTGGCAAAACTTGTATTTATAAAGGCAGATAACTGATGTCAGTGTGATGTCATATTGGTACAACGATATAAAACTATAACAGGACTGAGACAGGAGCTTTTAGGCTGAAGGGGCGGAGTTACATGTTTTAAGTTCCTGATATTAGCGTGGATGACTCTGAAAGCAACTCCCGGTTGTTTCTGATGAACGAACATGGTTAAAAGAGAGAGAAAGTCGATTTACATATTTTTCTCCTTTAAAACATGTACACATTCCTCAATTATAGATACCGAGAAGCCTTGCCTCTCCTCAGATATCAAAGTTACCTTTATTGTCACACTAGGGGAAATTGGTTTTGTTATAAGATGTTATTAGTTTTGATGTATGATATGTAAAATATAACGTATAACTGAGCCGAGTGAAGTCGCCTGCTTGTTTCCAAGTTTAATTAATGACAAACTATTCAGGCAAAGTAACATTCTGAAGCAAAAAGCGGGACCCCAAGGACAAAGGAGGAAAGCACCTGTAAGCCAATGTTAAACAATGAACGGCTGTAACCACAGAACTTAAGTCACTTTGACCACCAGCAGGGGGCGCAGCTGCAGTGACTCAACATGCAAAGCCTGTGTGTTTGTGAAAGACATCATGAAGTTGTGTTGGCACAAACAGAGCAGCTTGAAGACACGAGTGAGACAATCGCATGGACGTGGAGACACATGCACCGTGCGGAGGCTGAACACGCGCTTTTGATGTCACTAAAAAGACTCAGATTTATTGTGTTCTTTGTCGCATTCATAGAACGTGTGGACTGAGCGAGTGCTGACGCCACCGTTGTCTTTGCCAACTAGGGAAGAAGCCGATTTCATCATCAGCTAGCTGGAGCCAGATTCCTTATATGGGCATTTGTTATGATGGGGGATAGCTTGATGCCAGAAGTGAAGCAGACACGTTGCTAATATTGTTCCTAAGGCTAGCAGAAGTTTACACTGTGAATAAAGGCATCTGATTGGTCAATCCTAAAGGCTTATCTGGATTTACAACATTAACACCAGGATCACAGAGGGCGCTAAACCATAGATATTTTTAAGTCCAAAATGGTGAGTGTCACACAAACAGTTACTGAGCTTCAGGGTGTAAGTCAGATTGGCCTTTAATGTCGGTCAATCTGAGCAAGGGAGCAAGTTGGAGTAAATCTTCATGGGCGGGTCTAATTAGCCCTCAAAAAGTTTCTATCTCTCTTCACAGTTCAAAAAGTAACTGGCATTCACTTTGATTTTCCCTTTTTGAAATGTAACTCGATTCAAGTCTATCTATAACACAACTTAATCTACAAAATTAGGCCTTTTAAAGTAGCCATATGTAAGATTTTGATGTCAAGTCATCCTAAAATGGCTCTAATATATCAAAAGGCATTAATAAACCATTCTCTTTTCGATTACTTCTTAATCTGATAACAGTAGTTCAGCCGAGATCATTTGAATTTCAATGTCCCTAAATGTTATTGTTTTCATTTCGATGTCCCGCCCTCCACTGTTTCACCAATCAGAAAGTCCGTGATCTGGGTTGCCAGAACTTACCACATCGAGCTAATCTCACGGGTAAAGTAACATGTGGCCGCAGAACCTTTGTGAAAAAGGTGTTGGTTTTAGATTTGTTGTTGACAAAACTCTTGTATATTCAGCTCTTATGGTCCCAGCTGGATTCGTCTGCATATCTGGCAACCTGAGTCAGGCAGAGCGGGAGAGGTTGCAGTACCACTTTTGCCCAGATGATTACATATTGCTCCTTTAAACATTGGAAAATTGGAATCACGATGAAATATGTTGCTGAAAACGTGCAGCCTCCGCACAGCACAACGTATGATGCATAAACAGGAAGTTCATTCAAAAAAAGTGTAAACAGAAGGTCAATAATCACCAATGACAAATAATGTAGCAGTTATTGCATTTTGTGTATCGCCACAAAAGGAATCAAAGGTGTGCGGTTTGAAGCGTTAGTCCAAATGAAGAAGAAGTAGCCACAGGTGATGATCAGTTCTAGGAGTAAAAACGAGTCTTTGTGGTCACATTAGTCCTGCTTTGCTTCAGGCTCCAGTGGGAAAACAAAAGCAGTGGTTGTGTTTTCCTTGTGCCGTCTCAGTCTGAGTGTGGAGAGGTGCTCACGTGTCCCTTTTAAACCCTGCTCCAGTTTTTCTTTGCCACCGTTGCATTTCTGCCGAATCCAGGTGAGCTGCGTGTCGACGAGGCCTGTGCTTTTCAGTGTTCCGTTCGCTGTCACAATTATATATTTATTGATATATTCTTTACAGCGAGGGTGGCTCAGTTTGGGAGCAATGCTGGAAATCCAATTGCCTTCTGATACAGACCAAAAGTGACGCATTTTACAGTTAAATCATAACTGGACATCCACAGAAACAAAAAGGGTGGAAAAGTAAAAATAAACACATACATAGATTGATTGAAATAGATTAAAGCTGGGGTACCTAACTTTCAAAACACGACAATGGAACTCTAATAAAATACATGTCCGTAGTTTTTGTTCTTGCATGTACAGTATTTGTGGCCCCTCTCACATCTTTAAATCAGCTTTTTCAGACAGAAAATAGAAAAAGAGAGGACCACCTTTGCTCAGCCAATCAGCTTTCTTGTTCTTGAAGGCAGCATGTTGTGGTCTGATCTGTTCACAACATTTTACTTGGACAAGACTCTTTCTGTTGGGACAAAATAAAAATAAGGAAGGAACCCCAGCTTTAAATTATATAACTTCCACAATGCATCCATTATTTTTGATGAATATGTCTACATAAAAAAAAAAAAAAAAAAAAAAATCTTTCACCAACAGCTCCCAGTTCTCTTGAATAGTTCTGATGTGTAGCGCCCTCTGCAGGCAGCTCATTCCCTGCATCCCACTGCTAATGCACCAGCTCCATTTGTCTAATGGCATCACATTTGCTACTTGAGGCGGCTCTGACCAGCTCCTGGTCGGCACCTACAGGAAGTGGCATGCACTCAGCGGGAGCCGTCTGCGTAAGGCCGAGGTAGTGGTCACTGTGAATCTACTGCAGGCATCTATACTGTACAGTTGGGTCTCGCTGCTCCTCTGAGGTGGTGTAGGACAAATACCAGTGTTTAGCTCTACTGGACATAATGATCTAATGTATTTTTGTCACATGGAGTGGTTCAGTCTAAATCTACATAGGCATTTACAGTGAGACATTTGAAACAGCCAGAGAGACAGCAACCTATTGATCCAACCCACAAGAAATGAACAATATGGAAACATGTAGTGCTATTCTTGGCCCCAAATATCTAAAAACTGGAAATAACATGTCTAATGTAATGCCAGGCACAGGACAATGAGGAAACCAAAGGAGTTCTGGAGGAGGATTCAATGTCCGGGGAGTATTTCTATATCTAGCTGTGTATTTCTGTTTACAAGGCAGCAGACGTGAAGGATGTAGTGTGGAGTGAAATCTGATCGGCTGCACTCTAAAAGCAGGAAGAGAAGGGTGGAGCCCAATGGTCAAACATTAGGATTATTGATTAATACCATAATTCAGCCTGCTTGGATCTCAAACCCTACTGGGGCAAACGCTGCTGACTAGAAGTGGGTTTTTACATCTGCAAGTTTCACAAACCTCAAGATGCAGCGTCATTGTTAAACAAAAGCGGATTTAACAAAGTCTGGTAATGTAGAAAAAAATGTGAGTCATGTCAACAGAATCTGGAAACCATGAACTGGTCCATTTCATGTCCCATTTCCTGTTTCTGAAAAGTGCTATACATCACAACAATGTAGATTTCAGCTGTGTGAGGAGCTAGTGCTACTTGTAAATGGATCAAAAGATATATATTGATATATCTTTTTGGGAAAAGTTGTCAGTTACAGCCTTACTATGTAACTGCTGTTTGTTCAAACACAAATTTTCCCACATCCACAAACCATCCTATTCTGCCTGGATTACATAGTAATGATTATCTTTGTTTCTTTATGCATGGAAAATTACATTTGAGCTTTTTATTACATAGGACTCACAGTGCTTTTCTAGCCCACTCTTTATCCAGTAACCATGTGAAGTACAGTGTGCCTCTGGGTCCTGAGCTTCAAACCACACTTTGATCACTGTGGTCCCTCTGCAGCAGTGCGTTTCACGTCTGCTCTCGTAGCTGCTCTTTTAACAACTCCTCCTCCATAACTTGCATAGATTTGTCTGGAAACCGTTTTTACTTCACTTAATCTCTTCCTTTCATCTAAATCCTCTGACATCCTGAACTCTCTTCTCCACAGCTGCAGTGCCACTGACTCAGCACATTTGTATCTCACATGTCGTCTCCATGGCAGCTCTCCTCTCCGTGGATGATGAGCACAGGGAAGAAGAAGGCCTCCTGGTAGGACGGGGGCCGTTCTCTGTCTGCATCCCTCCTGTCTGAAGAGTCCTGCTCCGTGTCCTCGTCCCTCTCTGGTCCTGTGCGCCCTCTGTCTTCTCTCATGCGCACTTCTTCCTCTGGTTGTTCTTCCTCTTCCTCCCCCTCTCCCTCCAGAACTCCCCTGGTTTCCTCATTGTCCTGTGCTTGTCTGGAGCCTAAGCCTAAAAAGCCACTGCCCCCGTCCTCTCTGCTGCCCGCCAGGCCGCCACCCACGCTGCGCGAGTGAAACAGGTTGTTCTGTCGTGCGCTGCTCAGTCGTCCCAAAGAGAAGCCGCTGCGGCTGAGCACCAGGCGGCCCCCAGGACCAGCAGCCCCCTGACCCGCGGCCCTCAGCCCGGCCACAGTGGCGTTGAGCAGAGCCGTGGTGCCCATGGGCGCACGCAGCCTGGAGGGCAAGCTGGAGCTGGAGGTTGTCCTACGGCAGCGCGGGCAGCTCTGCAGAAGATAGGCTGAGTTAAAAAGCACAGGCAGAGCTAGAGCAGGGGGGTGGGGCGGCTGCAGAGGGGTGGCTCCGGGGCCTGAGATGGGGGTGCTGGCCGTGGGGTTAGTGCTGATGGAGTCCATGTCCATGAGCAGAGCTTCAGAGTAACTGGGCACCAGCTGCTGGTTACAACGAATGTGCCACTCCAGCTCCGTCATGTCCACAGTGTTGACCCGAGAGATGGCTCTGTAACTGTTCAGGCCCATGCCCACGGACACGCCCCCGGGGTGCAGCCCGTTCTCAGTGTCTGCTCCATCTCGCGCTCCTCCGCCCACAGAGTCCTCGTCCTCTCCGAACAGCTTCTCCACGTGGTAGTGTACGTAGGCCGTGCGATACTCTGACACCACACGCAGAGGCCAGGACAGTAGGAAAGCCGAGGCCAACCAGAACAACCGGTGGCGGGAGAACCAGGGCGGGTGAGCCGGGTCTGGGAATGCCAGGATGTGCTCCCGAAAGTCCACATTCTTCAGGTGCATCCCCTCACGCGCCTCCATGTAGTCGTCCAAGCCCTCGTTCTCACCAAAGAAGCGCGCTCGCTGAGAAAAAAGCACATTAGTCACTGACACTAAACAACTTTTGAACCAGGATTTTACAGAACTCCACCTACCTGCGTGAGGTAGGCCGCTTCAGCTCGCGCACTGGAGAAGCTGCACACAAACACGTGTTATCGCCACTTATCACAGAACACCAGGTATATCCAAACTAAGGCCGGCAGGCCAAAAGGGGTCCTTTGAGTCATTGAATCTGGCCCTCTTACTAACCCAAAATAGTCTTCAAGCATAAAGCCTCATTGTGAAGATCAGAACCTCTGATCTTCACAATGCAGTTTGATGGTAAAAGTGCCTAAAACCAAGTGAGATGCTCCAATGAGGTAGATTTCAGTTCCAAGCTTCAAGTAGATATAGTGACTCAAAAAGTGAAAACCAAGAGAAAAGAGTAAACCATTAAAGGGTTTAATGCCCAGAACAGCCCAAAACCAGTCAAAACAGTTTAAAAAATCTGTGTTGTCAGCCCCCTGAAACATGTGCTGTTGCTCTGACCTGAAACACTTGGTAAAGCGCAGGCGTACGGCTGGGTGCACTGCCAGGTCCAGCAGCTCTTTGGACACATCTTTGACACCGTATCGAGCGTAGTCAAATTCCGAGCTGGACGCATGTGTGTTGACCCGCTCGTGGTACACCTGGGACGCCACAGAGAGTAAGAGAAAAGAGTTTGAGAGGAGAGCTGGAACTACAATGTAACTGTGGTATAAGTGACTTCTAAAAGGATAGAATCTTAAGAGAATGGTATTTGTCTTACTGCACACAGCTGTTTGCACACAGCCCCGCAATACTTCACTATAGGAGAAATTAAAACATGCATAACATATTATTAAAGCATGCAAAATCATATAGGAAGCTGAAACAGTGCCTAAAACTCCATGACTAGGTGCATATAGTTGTTGATCAGTTTGACTCACCTGTGTGGTTGTGTAGGCGTCTCCATTTCGATATCGCGTCACCTGCCTCGTCCTCCTCACATAGTGATAACTGATGGCCTTCCACCAAATGCACGGAGTGGCCTGTTGGAGGCGCTGTACTCTCTCATACACCTCCTGGGAGAGGAACACATGAGGTTGAGAAACTTTAAAGAAGGTTTTTGTACAGCCCAACAGCAGACTACAACATCAAACCATGGACACGTCCGTTCATTATGTTTAAACCAACTGGAAACACATGGTTTAACACTAGGACTCCCAAGCAGTTAATTTGACAATGTCATTATTTTTATAGACTTAACCTTATTTTTTGTAATACAAGAAATGATCTTGTATTCTATGGCAGTTAAAGCCGTTTTTCAAGGTGCTGGTTCAGGACTGGTCCTGGGTTTGTTCTTAATCTGAGCTGTGTCAGCTTGGTTTTCCACCAGAGCAGAGCAATGTGCCAGTTACCATAGCAACACTGTTTATATCTGCAGCAGTTATCACTTGGTCTTTATCATCAGCATTCCAACAAAATCTTTTTTTAAACTGTATTTCTAGTTACACTCATTAGTTTTAGCACTCATTAAAAGTGATTAAAGGTAAACCCCTTTAAATCCCTTACTTTTAATTAAACTAGTGGAAAACTATCTAGATGTTTTCAGAATGCCATTGACTTGATTGGAAGCTGTCAACATTACGGGAGTCCTAGTACTAGTACTCCCTGCTGTGAGAACTATTACCCATCCCTGACTCTGTTTGTGCTTCACAAACATCCTTCATATTCAACACAGTTTTAGCACCTGAAACTCGGCGTGGGCGAGCGTGGCGGTCTTGGAGAAGCAGTGCCAGCACTCCACCAGGTAGACCACGTAGAGCATGGCGAGGAAGGCCAGAGGGATGTAGACGTAGCCGCTGGAGCAGGGGCTCTCCAGGTGCACGATGTCACTGTAGTACGCAGCAGAGGCGGCATCATCGTCGCCCCCTAGAGGCAGAGAGGCGCCCAGCACCGGCACACGGCACAAGGCGCACCAGGCCAGTGTGGCAAAGCAGCCGTACATGAGGAGGGTCAGCAGCAGGCACTTCCAGTGGGACTCCCGACACAGAGACGAGGCCAGAGACTGCTGCTGAGGCCGCTGCTGAGAACCAGGCAACACAGACAATAGTTACTAACAATATTTAATCAATTCAATTTATTTTTGTATAGCCCTATATCACAACAGCAGTCATGTCGGAGGACATAACAAAGTTACTCAACAACAGATTAGAGAATCAAACAGTTCGAACACAGGAATGCAATAATAACAAACACATAGGAGCCTTTGATCCATTGGGAGCAGGATGACCATGTCCATAAATCATGCCCGGATCATCGCTGTCCTCAGAGCCTCCTGTATCGGCAAACTACAACTCAAAAACCCAAAGAGAGAAGGATTTGCTCCCACGGACGGACAGGATGTAGATCCAGGTTACATGGTTACAGTAGGCACACAGTCTCTACTCGTCAGATACTGTAGATCATTTACGCCCATCTTTGATGTTTACCACCATCTAAAACAGATTTATATGACGGGAACCTGACGTTAAATACAGGTCATAGTCCCGATACTGTGCTAAATCCTGGTAGAGTTCAGGCCTCCCTAAGTGCACGTACATCACATTACAGCTCTCAGCCTCACACGCGCCGCCTCGGTCGCTTCTCTGCATCAGGAGCCGGTCTACATTATTTAGAGCTGTGTTCTAGACTGTTCTACGCTCCGGAGGCCACAGAGCAGCCCAGACTGTGTTTTCACTGTTACAACTGTGTACTTTAATTACTCACTACTGAACCACGTCTGGCATCGTGCTGTAACCGTTTGTTTTGTAATGCTCTTGTATGATCCTGGTGTTTATATGTTGATATTGTCTTTATAAATCCAGTTATGCGCCCTAACAACTGACCAATCAGGAGCCTTCTGTCCCTGAATTCAGCTTCAGCCTGCGAGCCTAATCTTACGAGTCGTGATTGGCTCTTTGGTTGCTAGCCCGTTGCTACCCACGTCATTTAGTTCACTGTAATCAGCAGATTCAGGCTAACAAGGAAGGCACTGCTGGGTTTGGTCGACAACACTGGTTGATACCATAGGCTTGTAATCATACTTATACCATAGAACCTGATCCGGGCAACAGATTTACGTTAGCGTCACGACAGCAAAAAACTGCCATGGTGATCTCCCAAAGTCTGCAGCTAGAAAGTGGATGTCGGCAAAACTATCGCGAGGTGGATCCAAAACAAACACGTATAATACCAACAACTTCTGAAAAATCCCCACCACACAGAGTATAGCACCTTTGCTAGCACCAGAGCACAAAAACAACAAACTCTACAACATAGCATTTGTATGAGTGGAATATGACAGTGGCTCTTATTGTTGATTGCTAAAATGTTTAATCGTAAAGGCATTTATTTATTGTTGAGATGAGAAATAAAACACTATAAATTTCAATTGTATTAGTTTTAAGAATTTGCAGGGATAACACAATCCAGTGTTTGTATCGGTATTTGGTATTAGCAAATACTCAAAATAAGGTACGGTTTTGAAAAATGTGGTATACATCCCTAGTCTTTAATCTTTTTTGTTTGTTTTTTTTTTCACATTGCCCGATTTAGCTAAAATAATAGCCCAAAGATATTATAGTCATTGTAGTTGATGAACTGAACATACACTCTTAAAAATCAGCCCATAACTTTATTTTTATGTTGCTAACAGAAAGACAGAGAAACCCTGGAGAAATGATTAAGACAAAATTAAAGGGGATCACATTTTTTTATTTGATTCCTAATGTAAAGACACTATTTCCAACGACACACACATTGTTTTAACAGCGCTGATGACAAAATGCCTCTGTCTGTAGTGGGATCACCTGTCAAAGAAAACCCTCCTCTTTCTCCTCACACTTTCATCAGGTGTCAAAACAACTCTGTGGGAAAGACAGATTCACAAAGCCGGAACATTCTTGTCCTGAAAGTCCTTTGTACGGGCCAACATCCTGCATACGGTTTTGAATAATGTCACCACTTCTAGACACCTTCATGAGAAAATAAATAATTATAGATCAATACGTGCTGAGATGGGACAATTTTTGGTCCAGGAAAGTTTTCAGCTGCCCTCCATCACAAGTTAAATTTAGAATGTCGAAATATCAAAAGCTCAAGGCCTCTAGACAGATTATATTTAAGCCTTTATTTAATTTTTTTTTTTTTGAAGAAACGTTTCTCCTTTGTAGCTTTAAAATCCATGATCGCTTCATTAGTTGAGGATTAGTATGACAATTCCATCGGTTTTGTGTGTTATTTTTTTTTTTTTTTGTGTTTTTTATTTTTATCTGGTTAATCCAATGTAGGCACTGTGTCAATCTCAAATGAATTCTTGTATAATTATTGTGTTCCTCCACACTCACACACATACATGGACACATACACACACAAACATACACGTACACACACACACGTATACACGGACACACACACACACACATACACATATGTATACATGGACACACACACATATTCATGGACACACATACACACACACACACACAAACATACACGTACACACGCACACATATACACGGACACACATATACCTGTATATACACGGACAGACACAAATATTCCCGGACACACTGACACACACACACCTACACACACACACCCACACACACACTGACACACAAAAATGAAAATGACTCTACAAACTAATTTTCACCATTTTCTGAAGTCCCATTTCGGTGGCAGACGGCCTCTCCAGGGATCTCCTCACAAAATCTATCCCGTCGCTACTATCTGCACCAAATGCTCTGTCCCAAGGCTCAAAAATGAAACACAAACATTAAAAACCCAAACTGTACTCGCTCTGCCGCCTCCATCTCAGGATCGCATTTCTCTAGACGAAAAAAGGCCTTTCTAAGCTCTAAAAATAGCGTTTTGAGATAAACAAGTTTAGAAGTGGCATTTTTTCACCTTAGATAAGGCCGGGTCCTTTTTGTCAAGGGCTGAAATAAAACTTCTCTTAGATAGATAGATAGATAGATAACTTTATTGCAGACTCGAGATCCAGATCACAAGACTTAGCTTCGCCTTTAACCAAGGTCTGCAATAATTTTGTTGCGGGGAGTTTGTTTGAAGCTCCTCTTTCGCATCTGAGCTTATTTTTCAATATCTATGTTTTAAGTTAGGGCTGGGCAATAAATCGAATTTAGGCAATTGTTATTGGCTTTTGAAAAAATCGAATTTGTGAAAAATTTGAAAATCGTGAAATCGAATGAAGGATATTGTGAGAGTTCCAGCAGCACATGAATCATACTTGCAATTTCAGCACAGTCTGTACAAGACTTTTATAATACTTACTGGGGTAAACAAATTTAAAATAGTTTTGAATATTGAGCGGAAAGATAAAAAAGAAATTAAAGGCAAAGTCTGTCTTCGGTGACTTTCAATCGAAATCGTCCAAAGCAGGAAAAAAAATCGAGATTTTACTTTTTTGCCATATCGCCCAGCCCTATTTTAAGTTAAGTTGTGTTTGGACAAAAAGATCCATGGTTTGGACTGAACCAAAACAGGACTAATGGGTCAATGTATTGCAGTTTCAATTCCAAAATAACTAATTTTTCGAAATCACTGTTTAGAGTAAAATTAATCTGGTAGCAAAAATGAGGTTAGTAACTATAGGCCCATTAGTTTACTACCTGTAGTATCAAAAATATTAGAAAAAGTAATCATAGAGCAGTTAACGGAACATCTAAACGATAATAATGTTTTGCATCAAATGCAATTCGGTTTTCGCAGACATCATTCCACTGATGCTGCCTGCTGCTACCTGACAGAGAGCATCAGGGCCGGCATGGACAAGGGGGGCACGGTGGGTACCGTGTTCTTGGACTTACGAAAGGCCTTCGACACGGTAAACCACTGTGTCCTCCTGTCCCGGCTTGCTCAGTGTAATCTATCCAGTGAAGGACTGGAGTGGTTCCAGTCATACCTTACTGACCGGGTGCAGTGTGTGAGAACAAATAATGCAACATCCTCCTTTAAGCCTTGCACAACCGGGGTCCCACAAGGGTCAATCCTGGGGCCCTTGCTGTTCAGCATTTATATAAATCACCTCCCTGATGTGTGCAAAGACCTGGATATAATTATGTATGCAGATGATGCCGTCATCTTCACACATGGAAGGGATATGCAGACAGTGGCCTCAAAGTTGTCTTCAGTATTGGACAAAATCCAAAATTGGCTCCAATCTTCATGCCTGACATTAAACACTAGTAAAACAGTTGGCATGTATTTTCATAAAATAAATAATACTAAAGAGATGCCTAACATATATGTAAATGGAGAGGCACTAAAAAATGTAACGGAAACAAAATACTTAGGGCTCTATTTAGACCAAACACTGACATTCAAAAAGCATGTTAAAAAAGTAACCAACACAATTAAATATAACATTTCCTCTCTAAAGCATATGAGGAACAGCCTGACAGTCGAGGCGGCTTTCACTTATTTCAACGCCATGATAATTCCTCACTTTACTTACTGTTTATCTAGCTGGTCGCAGGCAAAGGAGACCACGCTCAAACCACTCAGATCTGTGTACAATCAGGCTTTAAAGGCACTTGACAAAAAACCACTTCGTTATCATCATTGCAATATCCTGAGTAAGTTCAAACTGCTCAGTTTTGAAAATATAATTCTATATAATAATCTAAGAACTATATTCAAAATCACTAATAATACAGCTCCACCACCACTGAAGAACTTTGTCAGACTTTGTTCTGAGCAAAATACGAGAGCCACTCAGTCCACTGCAAATAAAAACTGTGTAATCCCAAAAAGATCCTCGGCCTTTGCACAATGTGCCTTCTCATTTCGCTCCATTAAACAGTGGAATGAATCAGAATCAGAATCAGAATCAGAATCATTTTTATTGCCAACGTAAGTAACGGGAGGTCACAGACTTGGAAATTGCTTTGGCTCAGTGCAACAGTCAAAAAGAGATAATAAAAATAAGAATAAAAAACACTTCTAAAGAATAAATTTAAATTTAAAATAGAGTTACAGTTACTATTTACAATATACAAGTGCACATGGTGCACACAATGTAAGGTGACAGCAGTACAGTGAAGTAAAGTGACGTATGATGGGCAGTAAAGTGACTTTATGAAGGGCGGGGGGACAGGTTAAGAAGTGTTCAAGAGTCCAACAGCAGAGGGGAAGAAACTGTTCTTGTGGCGGGAGGTTCTAGTCCTGATGGACCGCAGCCTCCTGCCTGAGGGGAGTGGTTGGAATAGTCCATGTGCAGGGTGAGAGGGGTCGGCTGTGAGCTTCCAGACTGTCTGAAACTGTCTGTAGATCATAATAGTTTTACTCGAAATTTGAAAAAGTATATTTTAGATCATCAATCGTGTCAGCATTGATGAATGTATTGTAAACTGTGGGGATTGTTTATATGTTTTTTTTAGAAGTGTACAGAAAACTAATATATTTTATATAGTGATTTTATTGTAGATTAGATTTATAGATTGTAATGTTTTTTGTACTCACCTGTCCAGGGACTGCAGATGGAAAATAGCTACTTTGCTAAATCTGGTACAAATCATCTCTTCTTTTGTAAAGACTAATGGTATTGTACACTGTCCCTGTTTCAATAAACAATAAAGAAAGAAAGAAATAATGTCATGGTGTGGATTTTGTTATTTGTACTTTGGTTTTATTTTGACATCTGTTCTCTGTGGTTTGGTTTTAGTCTGACTTCCTGTCCTGTTTCCCCCTGTCTGGATTGTCTGCCCCGCCCTGATGTGTTTCACCTGTGTGTGTGTCTATATGTACCTGTGCTCCTCTCCCTTTGTTGCTGGTCCATTGTCTTGTTTGTTCATGTCTTTGTCTGTTCCGTCCTGTTCCTGGTTCCGTGTTCTTTGTGCCTTTGGATTTTGAGTTTGTTTTCACCTGCACTTATGCTTTTTCATCATTAAATTATTTTTATTTTGGCATTCCTGCTGTGTCCAGTCCTTCAATCACCTCTCCCCGTGACAAAAAAATGTCTTTTCTCAAGAGAATTTGAAGCTTTATAATTATTTTTCAGAGGTGGCTTTTCAGGGACACAACGACAACAGACTTTAGTGCGAGTCATGGAAGAATCGAACCTATGACCACCTCTACCAACTAATCTTTATTTATATGACGCCTTCCACTGACCAGAGTCACAAAGAGCTTTACAATTGAGAGCATAGGTCACACAGAGATGGGAGTGGGGTCGCCGTACAGGAGGCGCTTTTATTGGTAGGGGAAACTGGAGGATCCGGAGGAAACCTACGCAGACACGAGGAGAAGATGCAAACTCAGAAACTCAGACATGCCCTGTTCCCCCCGGGATTCGAACCCAGGACCTTCTTCTATCCACTAAGCCACTGTGTGTTACCCGAGACAATATATATTTTATTCATTCATTTGAGTGTGTATTTGGTTTGGGCAGTGCGTATTCGTGAACCGTAGAGCAGTGAATTCCAGTTTTTAAGCCTTGTTTTCCATCTGTTGTCCGACAATCCCTTTCACAGACACAATCATTCATTCTGAACTAGGGGTGTGACGATATATCAATTTTTTGATATATCGCGATACTTTCTCCCGCGATTCGATTATTGATATGCATTTGCCAAGTATCGATATCAATTTTGAAAAAATATATATATATGAATTATTTATTTTTTAGCTTACAATTTAAAAAAAAAAATGGTATCAATACTTAATTACATGGCTACATTACGCATCTCCATTCCATTTATCATGAAATAAAGTGTAATTTTCTTTTATTTATGCCATAAATTGGCATATTGTATATTTCTGACCAATATATCGATAAACGTCATATCGTGATAAAATCGTCTTATCTTTATCGTGAGCTTTGTATCGTGTATTGTATCGTATCGTGAGGTACCCATAGGTTCCCACCCCTACTTTGTATCGTATCGTATCGTGAGGTACCCATAGGTTCCCACCCCTATTCTGAACTACTCATGTTTTTAACGGTAGGGGAAACCAGAACACCCACAGAAAACCGGAGCACCCGGAGGAAACCTACGCAGACCAGGGGAGAACATGAACTCCACACAGAAAGGTAGTTTGTTCATCTGTATAGGACATTTGTAGCGATGTTATTACTTAATTTACAATTGTCTGGAATAGAATAAATGACTTTACAGAGATGAGTCTGAGCTGCGTCCAAAAGCAGCACGAATATTGAGCAGTAGAATATGACTTGGTGAGAAATGATGGTGGGCGCCAGACAAACTTAGTCTGGCAAAGAAACTGCTGATGGGAGATTGCATCTGCAGCTTTGTCTAAGGTTTACAAAGGAGGAGGATGCCAGAGGTCAGAGGAAGACTGGTTTAAGATGACAGTGTCTAGAAAGTATGTGAAAAAGAAGCTATTTCTAATGTATAGGTTTACTGCAAGAGAATATATCAGCTTAGTATAACATCACAGGAGTAAAAGGTGTTTGGCACAATGTTTTCTGACCTGCGTGTACTGTGGACCCCTGTTATATCGGTATTACTTGCTAAACATTATGATCTGATGAACTGAACGTATTTGTTCTGACCATAGACTTCACGCCTGTCTCCGCCGTTCTAACTAATGGGCCAAAAATTGGGCTCTCATGGAGTGATTCAAAATGGCCGCTTTTAAACGAGAGACTTCAAAAATTCACAGCAAGTAAACTAGAGTGGTCCAAAAATATTCACCCCCCTCAGCATAGACACACATGTGGAATGGAGCTTTGGGCCAAGAGCCAACTTTTGGACCATCTTGCAAAGGTGTTTTCGAGAGGTAAGAAGATGCTATATGTTAGCATTGGCTAATTCTCATTCTGGGTCCACCCCCATCGGCCCGGGGTGGTATTGCAAGTATGTCAGCGCACGTCATTTTGGCCACTTTTGAGCCGGGACCCGCCCCCACTGGTTCTGACCCACATTGTTCCTACAGGATCTATATGCGTCAGTAAAATCTCAAGTGATGACGTATCTGTCCTTATAATATAAAAAGCTTTGTCTCCTCTTGTTCGGACTGGATGGACTCGAAAATAAACCGGGATACAGGTGCGAGCTTGTCTTCATTTCTCGACACCCTTCAT
Source organism: Knipowitschia caucasica (assembly GCA_964034765.1). Lineage (NCBI taxonomy): Eukaryota > Metazoa > Chordata > Actinopteri > Gobiiformes > Gobiidae > Knipowitschia > Knipowitschia caucasica. Next base: position 10,543,631 of record OZ035841.1, read on the forward strand.
CGGGAGTGGTTTATGTGATCACGAGCCAAAAATACAGAATTTTACAACCACAACTATAAACTACTGTGGTTCCCGGCTCTAGAACAGTTTATCACAGTTTTTTTAAACAGAAAAATCAAAAGGAGAGGACCACCCTCACTCAGCCAATCAGCTCTCAGCCCAACGAGTCAAATAGTGACTTACTGAATTGAGTTCTATTCCTCATTCTACAGAAAGAGCTGGAAACAGATGGATTCGTTGAAACTGATCTAATGAATTGAATTATTTAACAGGATAGATTACTGTAACTACCGGTAAAGACTAGCCAGGGAATACTGCAGCGTATGCTCACACTATTTCAAACTGCACAATTATTCAATTCAATTAAACTTATATTTGCACAGCCCTAAACCACAACAGCGGTCGTCTTAGAGGACTTGATTAAGTTGTCTATTCCTCAACAAATGCAATAGTTACCAACACATAGGAACCAAAGTTCATAAATGTTAATAAATGTCCTGGATCCTCACTGTCCTTAGATCCTCCTGCATCAGCAAGGAACCACTCAAATAAGCATGTGTGTTTGAACAATCTGTGATGGTCGGAGGGGCCGATGGCACATACTGGTTGCCTTGCTTCTGTCAGTGTGCCTCAAGGCAGCTGTGGCTACAGTAGTAGTTTATCACCACTGAGGAGTGAAGGAATAACTCTAAGTGACATGGCCTTGACTGTCCAAAATAGTGCTTTATAAAATACACCAGGTGTCTCCAACCTTTTTTACACAGAGAGCTACTTTCCTGGGACAATAAAGGCAGAGAGCTTCTACTTTAAGCGGCCCTTCGGAAAAATTAGGATAAATTGGAGTGAACAAGGCTGACATCAGGTAAAGTCATTATTCATGAATAAATCAATGTGAAATATTCAGTATATTATTCGATTTGTTCATTTCTAAATCCTTTTGCGAGCTACCTGAAAGGGGGTGGCGAGCTACTGGTGGCTCCCGAGCGACAGGTTGGAGACCCCTGAAATACACAATCGTCTATATTTTGTCTGATGAGTCTGAAAGCTTGTTGTCAACAAGGATTCTCAAGAGTTTGAATTTGAGGCCTTTGAGAACAAGGGTCATGGGTTCGAGCCCACCACGAGACCTTCTCCCCAGATTCCACTGATGTCTGCTGTCGTTGTGTCCTTGGGTAAGACACTTAACCCACTGTGCCTATAAGGAGCATGTGTATGTGTATGCATCAAACTGAAATTTCCCCGTTGTGGGACGAATAAAGGACCTTCTTAAAATTTGAATATCTCAATAGTTATTATTTTTTATGAACTTATTTGAGCCATAAGTGACATGCAGGTTTCATTACAACATTTACAGTACTTTTTTTTTTGTATATACCATCATAATTCATTCACAATCTCATGCTTCTCTCAGTTCCCCACTGCCTCTGGCTCTAAGCGACTGTCAAGAGTTTAGGCTTGAGGCTATAGAGTACACACGGACATTCCGCTCCACAACAGCCCTGTCTGCATCTCCCTGGGCACCTTCTACTACGACACTAATTATAAAATATACCACTAAAATATACCACTTATTCCAGTTTATTTTCTCAGCCACAATTGAATATATTCTGGGATAAGTGAGATTACAGGGAGGACTGCCATTGCTGCTTTTGAGAGACAGGTTCACTTCTGGAGACACCCCGGGGCTCAAATGTCACTTTTGCTTCATCACAGTTGGTCTTCAAAGTGACAGAGGGAAGGGTTCGTCAAAGTAAAGGTACACTACACGTCTTCCTACAAGGATACTGGTCGACGGGAGGTCATGTGTGGCCAGAGATACTTTGGAATGGTTATAAAGATGAAAGAAGAACAGATAAGTAGAATTTAGGCGGACTACTTTCATGCAGAGGAAAACAAGAAATCTCAATTTTACGGAGACCTAGATAGAAGCTGGTGAAGCTAATGGAAGGGGGTGGCATTTAAGAAGAAATGCGTTATTATTATTATGCAATATTGTTTACCATTGAAACTGAGGAGGAGAATTTTTAATTTGTCATTTCCTGTTTTAGAATGTGAATATCTTTAACCAGTATCAAGGGTAAAAAAAAAAAAAAAAAAACACCCTATGCTGGGAACATAGGGAGTTTTTTGGGTTTTTTTCATTGCATTTGAAAATTACAGGCTACAAACACTCAGATATGTGATTGCAAAGAACGTGGGAAATGGCTAAAACTATTTTATGGCAATACTAAGTTAAAAAGACAAGAAAATTACTCTGAGTGACGTCATACAGGGCAGAGACAGAGACTTTTAGACAGAAGGGGCGGAGTTACATGTTTGTGCTTGAAGTTCCTGATATTGGCATGGATGGATCTAAAAACAAGTTCAGAAGTGTTTTTGTTTTTGAAGGGACATTCCAAGTACAGTGATGATCCGGGACATTTAAAGACAATTCTCGACAGTAGTGATCCCGCTCCCTATCGTCCAATGTGTTTGTTATTAATGCATTTACCATTTGATTCTCTTCTGTTGTTGAGGAACCGACTTTGTAAAGCCCTTCCAGATGACTGATGTCGTGATTTGATGGCTATACAAAAATGAATTTAATTTAAGTAAAATGCTTAATAAAAAGCAGTAATGTCTTTCTGACTAAATCAGACAATATATAACTGTGATATTCTAAAAAAGTTTTTTAAAAAATCCAATGTTGCGCCCTGAGGAACAATATTAAAATAATGGAGAACTAAGAACACGTGCAATGGATTTCTTTTTGTCTTTCTAAGAATCTCAGCCACTTTCTGCTGCTGTAGAGATCCAGCCCTCTCTCCAATTGAGCACCTGGTTTTGACAGATTTGTACAAGCTCCTGAACCACGCAGCACTTACTTTTCTATTTTTGTTCAATTTGTGCTGAGCTGAGACAGGACAGTGCAGAATAGGACAGACTGCAGAGGCTTCTTCTTAAGTTGATGTTTTATATAAACAGAGGCGGTGATCTGTAACCGCCTCTGAGGAGAATGACGAGATGGAATCAGAGATGCACATAAGTCCCTGACTCGCTAGTCCAAGTCAAGTCTCGAACCCGAGTCGATCATGGTGCAATACAACTTTTTATATGTATATCAAATGAAATTAGACAGTGACCAATTTCAATGATCGAAACTCATTACACCGTCTGCACCTCCGGAGATACAAAGAAAATATACTTTATGAGACTAAGAGCTGAGCTTTATTTTCATCATAGCAATGTAAGCTCCCTATGGCCAGTTCGCGCCTGTTGGCAAAATCAATACCATAGAGACTCGCCAGACCAACACCACGAGTTCGACTCAAGTCTCAGATAATAGTAAGCTCTATTTTTGATGGTGTGTATTAGATAGTAGTAACGGCAGGTGACCCCAGCCCGCAAAGCATTATGGTATTGTGGAAGTAGCAAATTTGCTTAGGTTGAGTGTTGGGATGAATTTCCCTGGATGTTTTGCTATCAAGGGTCTCTCCATAGTGTGCCCCCTCTGACTGACCAATCGAGTGTGGGTGACATCATCACTGATGAATATGGGGGTCTCTACTCTCTCGGTTTGTGGACCCTCCCTCTTGAGGACCAGAGCCTCTCTCAGTCCATCATGTGTCTGTATGCATGGGTTCTTGTCTGTCATCTCTGAATGCATCTTGCAACTGTTTAGTCTCATTAAAGGTCATCTTTTGTATTGATTTAGTCTAGGTCTAATATATCAAGCCACAACGATATTTTTTTACAACATTGAGACCCATCCAATTTGATGTGACCTGAAGTGTTTAACATAAGACTCTGCTTCACACTGGCTGCTCTTCTTTGCTCTTTTTGATAAGTTCTTTACTCTGTAGAGGAGTTGACCGTTACACAAACAAACGTCTGTTGTGCAGTCATTTGTTTTGGAAAAAGTGTCACTGCCGGTATACGTTCCTCAGACTGCGGTCCATATTGATGTCGGCTGTCGAGCCCAGAAGAAACGAAAGACAAATGTGCCAAACTGACAATCTGTCTCTGAAATCGCACATTTGCTCACTTCTTTCCTGCCATCGGCTCTTTGGATCATTACTGGAAATGTGTTTGGTGTTCTTTTCCCAATGTTGCCTTATGCTTCACATAACTAGGTGTGCCTGGAGTGTCTATAATTAGCACTCGGAGCATGTAGGAGGTAAGTGAAGCGAGACAAGTGAAGTGAATGCTTGGAAAACATAAAAAAACACCAATTGTTAGATGCCATTTATTCTCTATGGCAGGCATCTATTAGGCCTGTCACAGTTCCACAGTTCTGTGTATTAGCAGTGGGAGTGGGGAATGCCTCACTGTGGGCATTCACGTGGGCAAATTTGTGTTTACCCAACAACAAAATTAGGGGATTTAACACCTTACGAAGCCACTTAATGTGGAAGTTAAGTGCAGCCTAACTGTTTTTAGAAAGACTGGAATAAGCAAATGGCAATGGACAACTTCCTCGTGGGGGACATACTACAAACAGTCAAATAAATAAAAGAAAGAATTATTGAATTACACTTTGCCACTTATCTCCACTATTAGCGGATGTGCGGTGCTGCTTTAAGTGTCGGCATTTATAATTAGTACGTTTAGATGGACTTTGCAAAAGGTCTGCAAGAAGCCCATGGTTAGGGCTGGGACAACGCACCAACGTAATCTTCTTCTTCTTCTTCTTTTGTTTTCCGGCGGACTGGGCGCCTGTAAGCGCATTGCTGCCTTTCGCGACCGGTGAACACACTGCAGCTCACTTTGACAAGCTTTTGCTTGTAAAAAATAGTGCAGCGCAGCTGCATACACAGAGTCCAAGAGCATTTTCACCACCAAAAACCCAAAAACAAAATAACGATACACACGCAGTGCTAATCCCCATCCCAAACTCTTCTCTACCCAATTTTCTCTTTCAGTAATGCTTCCAAATCCTCTTCCGTGATATCTCTCACATCCAGAATTTTTCGTGCAGCATCCAGAATCATATTTACACGGTCTGAGTTTTCATGAAGCTCTGATGCACTGTTGATGATGAAGGCTATGAAAGTCAGGAAGCACATTTTATCCACACACAAGAAGTTTCCTCTCGAACTTTTAATATTCTCTTCTCCCACTTCCTTAGCACGCTTTACTGCATCTGCATTTGAGATCTTCGACTCCTCTCTCAAACGACACACTTTGACTTCTAGCTGTTTCCGCGGACAGTCCATAGATCCAGCACGATGCTTTCCAGAACAATGAACACATTCTAGTTCTTTATCATTCATTTCACAGTCCTCATCCACACACGTTTCACTCCCACATCTTTTAGCTCCCCTGCACACAGCGGCCACATGCCCATATCCTTGGCAGGAAAAGCATCTCAAAAGGGCCCCATTCAAAAGGCCTCACTCTGTAGGAAACATTATCTAAACACACTCGCTCTGGTAACTCTCCTTCAAATAATAACGACACAGATTCACTCATTTGTCTCCATCCACAAATGACTCCATGACTCTAAACAGCCTCCTTGCATCACAAACACCAGGGACTCAAAATCTTCCGCTTCCACACTTGTGGGGACTCCACTGATCACTAGGGGTGTGACGATACTTTCTCCAGCGATTCGATTATCGATATGCATTTGCCAAGTATCGACATCGATTTAAAAAAAAAAAAAAAATTTAATTGGTATCAATACTTAATATATGGGTACATTACGCATCTCCATTCTATTTATCATGAAATAAAGAGTAATTTTTCTTTTATTTATGCCATAAATTGTCATATTGTATATTTCTGACCAATATATCAATAATCGTCATATCGTGATAAAATCGTTATCGTAATATCGTTATCGTGAGCTTTGTATCGTGTATCGTATCGTATCGTGAGGTACCCTTAGGTTCCCACCCCTACTGATCACTCCCTTCACTCTCTTCTTCCCACTCAGTGAGAAACAGCGAACTAGCACATTGTTGTACTTTTCCATCTTTAAAGCTTTCTCATTTTGACTTCGGGATGCACACTCAATGTCAACCATCCCACATCTTGTCAGTCGGACTGGACAATTTCCTCCCAACTTTCGACCAATGCTCTTCCCTAATGTGTGCGGATCACTGAAAATCCCATCTTTTTTGGTTATCGCAGTCATACCCACAGGAAATGTCTCTCCCACGCTTGACTGACCAGATTCACTCGATACACTTTTCTTTTTCCTCTTCTTTTTGTGTTCCATTGATTTACTGGTATCCGCACTTTCGGATTCCCGCGCTGACTCCATTTCCTCCTGCTCCGGATGCATGGCTCTTACCATCCTACCTCAAGCGGGCCCTGTCTCTCCACCAACGTAATCGATGACGTTGAGGCAAAAAATACATCGATACAAAATATGCGCGTCAGTTTGTCATACTCAAAACAAAGATGGCAGCGAGTAGTAGCAGTAGTACGTGAGTATGGGGCGTTCAGACCGCGCAGTATAGACGCACATTCTCTAAATTACAGAGGCTTGGGGTGTTCAGACTAGTGGTCCCGGGCTAGCGGCGTTTAGCTAGCGGATTTTTGTATGAAGTTCTTCTCCACTACTGCAGCTCTGAAGCGGCTCTGTGTCCAGAGACTTTCCAGAGACTTTATATAACAGCAGTATGTGTTTACGGAGATGCACCATCCGTTTATTTAATTATTAGACGGTATTTCCGCATCGGCGAACATGCTAGCTACGCTACATGCTAGCTGTGCTAGTTTAGTCACTGGAGAATGACAACACAAACATGTTCACAAGCACACAAAGAGACAGTCAGTATTCTTAAGTTGTTATTTGTGAATGAAGAGGATTTTTTCAGTAAGCTAGGCCTATGTTCAACATAGCTATTGAATTCTAATGCTAGAAAAGCACTCTCTCTTTAGCTTAAAGCCCTCAAGTTTACATTGGTTAGTGTATTCTTTCAGTTGCTCTAAACAAGTATTTTATTTAACTTTTTTATTGTATTCTATTGAATGCTAAACATCAAGTGTTATTTTCATCTGAAAGAAGTAGTAAGCTAGATGTATTTTCAAGGCTTCAAGGTTTTATGCTACCTTTGACTAAGAATGTCTTATTTTTTTAATTTTAAGAGCAATAAATATATTTTGTTATGGAATTCATGTTTTTTTTATTCAGATATGTAAATCAACACACAACACCCAATATATACATTGCTATTAGTCAATTAATGTGGAGATAATCGAATTGAATCGAACTGAAAAATGTATAGTTAGATTAATCGATGCATCAAAAAAATAATCGCTAGATTAATCGTTTAAAAATAATCGTTTATTCCAGCCCTACCCATGGTCCAACCAGCCCTACAACCGCATGGCCTTGGTCATCGTTCTATAGTCCTGCACCGCATGGCCAACACCAACAACACCATCCTGCTATCCCTGCTCCAGGACAAGCTCTCCCAGCTCAACCATGGATCTATTATATTAACTGGATAGGGTATTACTAGCTTGTAGCTGAATAACTCATGTGCTCAGGGGATTCTCGCGGTACTGCAGACTGAACCAGACTAAATTCACGTGGGCTACCCAGAAATTTTCCCCATAGAACTCAATGCATATTAAAACAGCTCAACCTCAGCTGACAGAGAACCTACAGCTTTCATAAAGGTCGGATTTTGTGGGGATTTTAGTGTCCCTTGTCATCCTGAACTTTTTTTCTTCTTAAATCGTTCGGTTTTGTTTAAATCCACACTTTAGTGCCACAAACTCTGCTCGTCTGGCTCTCGCTCTAACTCCCGCTTTGATGAACTGCTCTGATTGGTCAGAGTGCAACCGAGCCCCTCTGTGCACGTGCGTGAGACCCGGTGTGAGACCAACACACGCGTGTTTGGCGCAACGCATTATGGGAGATCATCCACTGCGCAGAACCGGGAGGACCAGACGATGCCAAAATACAGGCGAGTTTCCCATAGATCTTTGCGAGTTTCAGGCAACTTCCGCTAATCTTTCAGCCCCCATGCCGTCACAAAGCGCCACTGAGCACAACCATTCATTTGAACAGGGCGCCATCTTGGATCGCTGGGGCTTGAGCTCAGCGTGCCCAATTCCACCTGCAGGTGGATCAGTGACTTACTGCCAGAAAGGAAGCAGAGCGTGTCTCTGACTCTCGGATTATAAATACAGGAGCCCCATTATTTCTCCCCTGCTCTTCTCCCTGTACACCAACCACTGCACCTCCAGCTACGACTACGTGAAGCTCATCAAGTTCGCGGACGACATCACCCTCACTGAACTCATCACCAGCAACGATGAGTCCGCCTACAGGAGGGAGGTGGACCGGCTGGTGTCCTGGTGCAATGGTAACAACCTGGAGCTGAACGCCCAGAAGACAGTGGAGATGATCGTGGACTTCAGGAAGAGCACAGTCCCTGATGGACTCCCCCATCACCTCTGTGGAGTCCTTCCGTTTCCTGGGCACCACCATCACCCAGGACCTCAAGTGGGAGCCGACCATCAGCTCCCTCATCAAGAAGGCCCAGTAGAGGATGTACTTCCTGCAGCAGCTCAGAAAAACCAAGCTGCCTGCACAGATGTTGGTGCAGTTCTACACGGCCATCATCGAGTCCATCCTCACCTCCTCCATCACCGTGTGGTTCGCTGGAGCCACAGTCAGGGACAAACAGAGACTACAGCGCATTGTGCGCTCTGCAGAGGAAGTGATCGGTCGCAGCCTTCCATCACTGCAGGACCTGTACGTCGCCTGAGCTCGAGGCCGGGCTGGTCGTATCACAGCCGACCCCTCTCACCCCAGGAGGCTACGGTCCATTTGAAGCAGAACATCCCGCTATAAGAACAGTTTCTTCTGCTCTGATGTTGGACTCTTGAACACTTCATAACCTGTCCCCCCGCCCTTATAAAGTCACTTTACCTGCCCTTTATAAAGAAACTTTACTGCCATTTATAAAGTCATTTTACTGCTGTCAGCTTATTGCTCTGCCTACTGCATATTGTGTGCACCATGTGCATTTGTATATTATTTATAGTCGTTATAGTAGTAATAGTTTTCATCTTTATACCTTAGATGTGTATGCTAATTTTTTATTATTCCTTACTCTATTTTTACCTCTCTTCTTTGACTGTTGCACCGAGCAAAGGCAATTTCCTAGTTTTCCCAGTCCTCGTTCTGCAGCCTGAGTCCTGGATCTATAACCCGTCCGGCCATGGGAGCGGATCCCTCTCTCATTTTGGGACTCCCTAAGGTTTCTTACTTTTTCCCTCGGTTTTTATTTGTTTAGATATTTCCTTGCTGATGCAGGAGGGTCTGAGGACAGGGGTGATGATTCAGGACACTTGACATTCAAACTCATTCATGGACATGGATCATCTGTCACTTATGGGCCAATGGCTCGATGTGACTTTTATCATTGTATTTCTTGTGTTTGAACTGTTTGATTCTCTGATGGTGAAGTCCTTTGAGATAACTACTGTTGTGACTTAGGGCTATAAAATAATAAATTAATTGATTTGAATTGAACGTTGTTATGTTAGGGTAGGATTTGACTGGGCTGGGCTTTTTGCTGGGTAAAACCTGCAGTGCGAGTTGTGTGTGAGTCCCGAGGCTGAGAACTAAACCGAGATTGAGTACGAGATTTTTTTTCCCTGTTTGAATTTTTGGAATCAACTAAATATAAGGTACGGATCTGTTTAAAAAATAGGTTTTGTTTATTTGAAACACCGTGAAAGTTTATGAAAGCTAACATGCACATTGATACAAAATGAATTATAAGCAGTCGAAAGCCACATATCACCTCCCAACACATACACTTAGGGAATCTTTTCTAGCTATACCAGAAAAGGGAATATTTTACAGAGTCATGGCTGGCCACACTTGTATGAACCCCTGACTTTAACAAGTCTGAGCTATTACTGCAAACATTCAATGTGAGATTTGCTGTGTCACTGTCAACGCAATTCTGTTTATTGTACAGCATTGTATTTATGTGAAATGTTATCAAAAATGAAAAAAAGACATCTTCATTGACCACAAAATGCACTTGATGATGCATTACATTTTATTGAACCATTTGATTATTTACTGGACTAGTTATTTGTACATGTCTAGATAGACACAGAGAGACATGGGGAAAATCACGTTAAGTATGGTGCTATTATCAATGATAGTGTGGATCAGGCCAGAGCCCACATCCTGTCTTAACCATGTGGTTATCTGACGCTTTTTACTCCTATGCTGTGTCATCTAATCCAAGATGAGAATATTATTCATCTGTGAGTGCATGTTTCCATAATAAAAGTTATTGTGCTTCTCATACACTGTGACTATCTGTATAGTCTTATAATATTTAAAATCTTTGAACCCAAAGGTTAAGGTTCATGCTAGAACATCCACCGTTTGAAAGACACCGTAAGGTGTTTGAGTGACTCTAATCAAAAGAGCAGTAGTGAGCATGTAATGGATCAGATGAGCTGTAGTAGTCCTTCTTCAGTCTGAGCTCAGGTCTCGTTACAAACGGCCCAAAGTCCGGAGTGTCCTTGCGCTTAGACAAGTGAAAACGTGACTGTGTTTTGACAGCGCGACCCCCGCAGACGAAGCACTTTGTTACATTAGTAAATCTCCACAATAACATCATGGGAATTCTATTAGACTTTGCAGAATGCATGATGCAGCAGTTATCACGAGTGTGGATGTGATGGTAATAAAATGTCCTTCGTACCTGCTCTCGTCCTGAGCCTTCCTCCAAAATGGGCTCTTGTGCGGCGGCCGTGTCCTCCTCTGTCTGCATGTTTCCTGTGGCGGAGGAGGGACGAGGCCGCGTCTTGTCCTCGGAGCAGCGGGCGGAGGCAGCTCCGTCCCCGGTACAGGTCCAGAGGAGCTCCCGGAGCCGGGCTCTTCACCCCATCCGCCGCAAGTGGCGATCCGGGTTCAGCATGGCGGGGCCTGCGGCTCACAAGCCTCGTCCTCTGGTTCAGCGCGGTCTCCTCTGTCTCCGTCAGTGCGTCAGAGCTGATGGCTCCTCTCCATCACGCAGCTTCAGACACAAGCCTCCGCAACATGAAACCCAGGACCGTGCTCCGGACAGAGCGAGCACCAGGAGCAGGCGCGTGCGAGTCAGCGAGCACAGGGAGCAGGCGCGTGCGCGTCAACGTGAGGAAACCCGCTGTAGAGACGCGCGTGCCAGTTGCGTCCTGTGGCTAAAGCCAGAGACAACCTCAGTTACGGTCCTGCGTGTGTCAGAGTCTTCTATATCTTATCAACAACTTGGCGAAGCCCGCATCTCCCCCTAATGACGTCACATACCAACATCCCGCGAGCACGCGCACACTATTCACACGAGTAGAGACGATGTGAAGATACAGAAATGTCCCAACGACTTGGAAAACAAGAACAAATAGACAAGAACTAATTTTGGAAATGTTATTTATATTGTTGTGATCCATTTGTTGCAAACCTAAAGCACAAAACAAGAGTGCATTGACACTATGGTGCAAAGTGAGCGTTTATGAGTCTGACAGTGTGGTACTGTTGGACTGCTTGGACGTCCTGGGGGCTCTCCTGATTCCCACACAGTGCTCCTGTCTCCAGAGCTCATATTGTCTCTCTGAAAGGATGGGTAAATTCCATTAAGGAAAATTGAATGCACTGGTAGTAAATCAGCATACATGTTACACTACAAAAAAAGGTTATTTGTGAACGGATCAATAAAGAAACAACTCAAATTATTAATAACTGATATTGACAACCACATTATAGCTTTCCCTGAAAGGCATCATATAAATACAATGGTTATTATGATTATTATGATTGTGAAAGGATATTCGCAGTGATGGGCAGGTAGATGATGTCAGTCTCAGTGTGGATGGTGATGTCTTGAGAGAGAGATTTTCCAGTGGTATTTCCTCCCGTTTGGACAGACAACAAGGCAAGCAACTGGATTTCTAACTCAACATGCAAACCAGCCGCCACCTAAGGAAACCATAGATGATAAAGTCCAGGAACATGTGCAGACAGAGCTGTTTTAGTGCAGGCTTACGGGGCCAGGATTGTAGACCACACGAAGGCCTGAAGAAGGAGGAGGTGGTTTGATATTGAATCTAAAAAAGTAAAAAATGAGTTCCCATGAATATATACTTATGTATAGACTGTATAGACTGGTTACTAGTATACACTGACCTGCAGGTATCCACGCCAACATTTTTCATGACCACTGTGACGGAGGACGTAGACCCATGCAGCACTGGGCCAAAGTCCACTCTCGGTGGGTGGAGGTGGAAGCCCCTCACTATGCAGTTTGAGTTTGTGAGAGAAATGGTGCGACACTTTCTCCTCACTGGCTCCTCTACAGACAGAAACTAGGAGGATGTTGGTTTTGTGCAAGAGAACCTCGCACAAGAGGTTTTGGTTGAGTGTTTTACCTGCTGGTTGGGGACACAACTGGGTTTTGTGGTCTTGATACAAGTTGGCAATCTGACTTTAGATTTTCTGGGTTGGCCAGTAACATCCACATCCACAGATTTGTACAGAACAGACGTCTTCATACTTTGAGCTGAGGAAAGAACAGATTCATTACAACTATGGGTTGTGTCCATTCCATACTGTAGGAAAGGGTCTCCAAAGCAGTCAAGAAAAGGCCGGTGTGGCTGCAGGTTTTCTATCAGACCAAGCAGGAGCAGAGAAGACACCACCCATTTCTTCAGGTTTACTGAACTCGTTTGAGGAAATGGCTGATGTCTGTTCTTCTCCTGCTTGGTTTGAGAGAAAACCGCAGCCACACAAGCGCTTTCTGGACGGCTTTGGAGACCCCTTCTGTAGATGAACAAGGCTAGATAGATAGAAAGATACTTTACTGATCCCTGAAGAAGAAATTCAGGTGTCCAGTAATGGCAAAATTAAAATTGATCATTCTAAAAAGTAAAAATTGTAAAAATCAGAACCAGCCCTTCAGGTCACAGCAGAAGAGGAGGAGTAGCCTCTGGGTGGAGCAGGACGGGTCACAGTAGCAGAGCATTCATTAGCATTTTTCAAAAAGTTAGCAATTTCACCTGATCCGCTTGGTACGGACCATAATTCCTCTCCGCTCCAGTCTGGACCAGTGCAAAACCATGAACACTGTACTGCACCAACATCTCAGGTTGAAAAAAGCAATAAATCAAAAAAATCAAAAGCACAAAACAACTGTTTCAGAGCTACTTAGGACTTGCAGTTTCCAGACTTTCCAGTGCATTCAAAACTAAAAGTAAACGCAATGAATCCAAATGAAAAGCTTATGGGCAAAATTATGCTCCAAGCCACTTTCGTTGTTGATACCGATATGGTCTTTGTAAATCCAGATGTAAGTAAGTAATGTTATAGTGAATTTTACAGACCAAGTTCACCCAAAGCGCTTTACAATATTCAGAGTTCAAATAGTGTTAACTTCCAATCCCTCCACACAACTGACCAATCCGATGCCTTCTGTCCCCAAATCCAACTATAACAAGCGAATGGCACATGCAGGGACAGATCGGTGCTGCTCTTTCTACCACAGTTGCATACGTTTGGCTCCAGATTACTGCTCAACTGGTCTATTCACCTTTGCTCTTACCTAAGCTATAGATCAACTCCTTCGGTCGATCTATAGCCAAACTTTTGTGTAATTTCATATGGCCCTCTGACGCTAACCCAACCTCAGCTCCACCAAAATAGTCATGCTGTACCTCGTTGTAAAGAAATAAGCTTTGGAATTCAGCAATTAACTTTTTAATATGTGTCACATATTTCCATTTATGGTGCTAATGTGTGATGTGAATCAAGATGGACGTATCAAACCCCATTTTAAAGCCTGACTTCAGTCAAAATAGTTGTATAATGCACTCTCTCAGCGCCTGGACAAGTCTGGAGAACTAAATTAGGCCTCTTACAAAACATTTGAACACCCCAATCCATCATATGATTGAGTAAAATTATAGGATGGCACAAAATTCTGACCTGCTTACTTAATTCAATGTTAGTTTGCAAATGTTTGTATAATATATTTTTACAGACCTATCCAAATCCACTTCTAGAAAAATAGATAGCGCTGTCAGAGATAATTTTAATAATTTAAATCAAACATTTGCAACAACATCTTAGCTGCTAAAACACATGCACAGTAACAGTTCTAGTGTAGCATATTCGCCAACAGTTTACTTGCAGCTTGTTTGTCTTAATTTAAGCCGAAGCGTGTCCTTCAGTGATTTCAGAAGAATTAAAATAAGGGGACTAAGGTTAATTACCTCGTTACAATGAGAGCGATTCCTGAGGTCAAAACTAACCTGCGGTCGGATGAGGAGAGTCAGAGGGGGATTTAGCAGCAGTCTTCAAGGCTGTTGAGCTGAGAAATAACAGTATGATCTTTTGCCACTGTTTAACAAGCTAAAATGTGTGGAATTGTGGGAAATTGTCTGCACCTTGGTGTTAACGTGGCTTTTGACTTCATGGGTTTTGGAGCTGAATTTAAAAGTAAGTATTTTTATTATTCAGGCCAGACATTAGTCACTAGTTCACTCAAACATACATGGTGTTTTCTTAGGCTTTTCTTTACTCTCATTTTCAGGTTTCTGTAACACAGGAGGAACTTGGCTCTGCCTGGGTTCTTGCATTTCTTGGTGTAGGAGACTCTAGAGTACAAAACAGATTGTTACAATAAAAATAAAGTGCAAAGCTTTGAAACTTACGTCACCTCGAACAGTGGAAGATTCTCGAGATGGAAATAGGGAACAACAGTCTTCTTCCTCAAAGCGTTTCTGTAAGCCTTCTCCTCACACAGATCCTGTCTGAAGAAAATAAATTATACCGTAATTCAATTTATTTTTGTAACAGCAGTCGTCTCGCAAGTTGTCAATTCGCCAACAACAGATCAGGGAATCAAACAGTTCACATAGAAGCCATTGGTCCATAAATGTCCCGGATCATCACTGTCCTCCCAGAACATATGGATAAGCAAAAGATTACCGATACAATGCAAGTCTCCCAGTCCACAGAGAATTGTGTCCAGTGGCAAAACTAGACGACAACATCAACAATATTATTATTATTTGAACTTTTGAACTAAATTATACAGCTGTATTTTAGTTTGACCGCACCTCTCACTTGCTGGGGTGGTTGTGGCTTCAGAAGTCTCAGATTCTACTGGTCCTCCAACACTCTGCATGTACAGGCTGCTTATGTCTAATGAAAAACATAAGTATGTATGAAAAACATCATCAAATAGTCCAAATGTATTGTGCGACTGAGAATTACAATAAATGAACTTTCACTGACCAGAAATCTGTTTATCAGTGCTTTGTGACGAATCTTCTTGGTCTGCAAAAGACTAAACAAAAAAACTTTTTTTCAGACCGCTAATTAGAAAACTTTACATATTTTATTTGATCTGAGAGCTGATTGGCTGGCTACTCTCAGTCTCACCTCTGTATGAAAAAGCATCTCTGTATGTGACAGAAGCCAAAAATACATGCATGTGAAAATTAGTGATAGAATATGACATGGATTTTATAGTTAGAGTTAGGTATTCCAGCATTAGGTTTTTTTTTTTTTTATTGGAAAAAATAATGATGATAATTGATTTTAAATAGTGCTTTTTTTGGACACTGAAAGACGCTTCACATGTGGTTAGTCATATACTCATACACATACATGGTGTCAATAAACTACTGATGTAGCCACATGCCCTGGGGCAGACTGACAGAAGCAAGGCAACCGTATGCCATCGGCCCCTGGATCCACCACCACTTGGCAGGTGGTGCCACCAGAATGAGTACATAGAGTTTTGTTTGGGGCTCACCAGAACTAGATCGAGCAGACCGCTGGCATGGCTGCTCTCCTGCTCTGAGCGAGGGTCTTTCATCTTCATTTGCTCAGATCGTTGCTCCTTTTCCATTAAACTCTCAATGTATTCCTGGAGACAAGAAGGAATATATTTGAAATCAGATTCTTTTGTACGAACAATACAAGGCTCAGGTGTCAAACAGAACCCCCAGACCATTTTTATATTAACTGGCAGCATTGATGGTGAGGTTAATAAGAGCTACCATGGGATGTTGCACCTCATTTTAAAACTATTTTCACAAGAAAACAACAATATAATTTTTTCAACTCAAAAATATTGAGGCCTTAACTTTGACCCAGTTTTGGTTTAGTCCAGACTGAACTAGTTTTGTTCGGAAAAATCTACAAATAAATAATCTCAAAACAAAGAAATCTTTTTTGACAAAATACAAGCATAAACTAAACATGCATTTACAAATATCCACAGACACAAAGATTAGCGTCAAACACTTGCTCTATGTGAATGTGTGCATATTCGCAGGTGCACTTCCAGCACGTTCACTCAGAGTCTGCGTCTCTGACCTTGAGCTGCGAGTCCAGAGCGTTCCTCAGGGGAGCCGTGAATGGCCGGTGCTCCTGCAGTTCTCTCATCTCCAGTACTTTTGGACAGCTCCTCAAAGGTAGATTCTGTGTCACTGAAGCCCCGCACCAGGGATTAAGAGACAAAGACCGGCCCATATCTGTCCCAAAAGGACGGCCGGCACCTGGTTTCTGCGTTCGAGAAAAAGGAGATGTAAAAACAAACAAAATGTGGAGCTAAATGGAAAATGTTTTGTGACCGCGTACCGCTGCATTGGGGAAGTCGTTCCAGTTGCGGTTTCTAAGGTTCGGAGGAGTGATGTCTGACTTTTGTTTTGCAAGTACCCACTGGGACCACGCGCTCACATACCCAGGCTTCAGGATGGTGATGCCAAACTCATCTAAATAAACAGAAAAGCTATCAGTATAGATACCGTATTTATTATAGGGATTTATAACTAAGGACTATCTCAGGTTCTGCTGAACTTGACTCAAATTAGAATTCAAATTACACATAATATAAAACACTAAAGAAAATACCCAAAACCATCTGAACTTAAATGATTTTGTAATTGAAACATAGGCATAGGTCTGTACCTTGTGTGTCCGGCAGTGGCTCCTTCATGATCGCCACAGTCGGATCAGAGTAAGCCTGAAAAAACAGTTCCTCCACTGTCTGGGAGAAAAGCAGTTCAGTCCCAGAGCCATTTCTATGTGCAATGAAAATCCTGGAACCAAAGTGACAGTTATGGCATGGTCAATGAAGTCTATTATAAGTAATATAATACCAGTAGAGTTTAGTAAAGTGAAAAATAGAGCTGGATGGATGGATATAACCAAATAAGCCAAACATTGAGACTTACACTACAATAGAATTGACATAAGCTACAAGTCATTTCAATAATCAACTGTACCTAACCTCCCAGTTACAGCTGTACAGAACTTGCCAGTCTCGTCAGCTATTCTGCCACAGCTATATTTAGAACAAACTTTATTGTCCTAGAGAGGCAATTAAAGCAGCATCACCTCGGGCTGTGCTCCTCATTTTCACATCTATCCGTGTCTCTGTCCTCTTCATCCTCTTTTCTTTTAGGAGAAGCTGGACTTGAGTTTGAAACAGATATCGTCCCGTTTTCCATCACCTGTAATGAGAAAACAGACAGGGTTAGAAAGCGCCTCGTGAGACAGTGTTTAGCATTGTAATTTGCTCTTTTTGTTGGAGGCACAAACAAGCTGACACATCGCACCCCGTCCCACAGCTGCCTGTCTGAATCTTTAAATAGAATCCCAGTTTTATTACTGCCCCAACAAAGATAGGTCATCAGTATGCGAGACAGACAATGGCGTTTTTTTTTTCAATCAATTAGGGGGGAGAATATTCCGAAAGAGAATATATTACACTGGTAAAGAATGTAAATGTATTAAAGAAGAAATATGATGGGTGATTTCTGGCCATTCAAAACTATGCTGAGATTGTTTACTTTGTCATTGTATTGTTTTTGAATGTGAAATGAATCTGAATAAATGAATCTGATCTGAATCTGAAATATTATCTTTGTAGAAAATATATGGTGAAATAATTATGAAGGGTAAAAGAAAAATGCTTTCCTCCTTTAACTCCCTATGCTACCACTAGAGGGAGGGAAGGAATCTTCTTTGTATATAACAAGATTTGAAAATTAGTGGCTGCAAAAAATGTATTGTAAAACTTATGGGCAATACTTTAGTTGAAAATGGCAAAAAACTGCACTGAGAAAAAAATGCGGAATAAAAAATTAATTGTTGTAATGCATATATTAATGGTTGTCCTGGTGTGCATTTATCCAGGACAAAAAACATGGCATGCAAAAAAGCAGCTCTTATGAAAGTGAATTTGAAACGGCTGTGTCTAACTTGATCTTATGATGCATCTACAGTATACGTGTAAGGTCTCTTTCCATGTCGGATCTTACACTGACCTGAAAGTGGTTACCCTTTGAATCTGTGACGTCACACGCCACTACATCACTGTGACTCATAGTGTAAGTCCCACACTGTGGCAGGACAGCACCTCCTGTTGGTCGCGGCGTGTCCAGCAGGTCAGAGGTGTACGTGCATTTTCCATCGCTGTGGATCTGGAGTAAGCCCACATTTGACGGAAACACCTAGAAAAATCACAAAGCGGATGAATTGTTAAAAAGACGATTTTTAAAGTGAGTGATAAAATAGAATCGTAAATCGGGCTGGGTGACTTTCAACATGCGGCCAATACAACACACATGACACGATACGATTAATTACTCGATACATCCGAAGCCTCTCACCTGGTACGCTCCTGAACAGTTCCCTGTGATGACGGTTCCATCTGCCAGGAAGACGTGAGCCGTGCGTCGCTTTGGATACATGACCACAGATGCACAGCCCTCCTTCTCCACTAAAACCACTTTCTCTTTGAGCGACACACGGCCGTTTTCGCTATTGCTGCTTTTCCTGGACCAGGACAAACTCTCAGTGCTGTTTTCATAAACGGTGGAGGGAGCTCTTTCCTTTTTCCCCAGCTCCAAATGGGCCGACTCTTCTCTGCTGTGTCCCAGGCTCAGCTCGCACTCAGCAGACGGGGACTTGAGGGCTGTACTTTCAGGCCGTCTCCCTGCAGACGGAGCAGAGAGGGTCTAAGGACAGTGATGATCCGGGACATTTATCAACTGTCATCAACAATTGTCATCCAGCTCCCAATTGAACAATGGCTCCAATTTTTGATATTGCATTTCTTGTGTTTGATTCTCTGATATGTTGTTGGCGAAAAGAAAATACTTAAAACTGTAAACCATAATTTGAACTATAAACCTATTAACCAACATTTACAGTGCCTTGCGAAAGTATTCGGCCCCCTTGAACCTTTCAACATTTCGCCACATTTCAGGCTTCAAACATAAAGATATAAAATTTTAATTTTTTGTCATGAATCAACAACAAGTGGGACACAATCGTGAAGTGGAACGAAATGTATTGGATAATTTAAACTTTTTTAACAAATAAAAAACTGAAAAGTGAGGCGTGCAATATTATTCGGCCCCTTTACTTTCAGTGCAGCAAACTCACTCCAGAAGTTCAGTGAGGATCTTTGAATGATCCAATGTTGTCCTAAACGACTGATGATGATAAATAGAATGCACCTGTGTGTAATCAAGTCTCCGTATAAATGCACCTGCTCTTTGATAGTCTCAGGGTTCTGTTTAAAGCGCAGAGAGAACCATGAAGACAAAGGAACACACCAGGCAGGTCCGAGATACTGTTGTGGAGAAGTTTAAAGCCGGATTTGGATACAAAAAGATTTCCCAAGCTTTAAACATCTCAAGGAGCACTGTGCAAGCAATTATATTGAAATGGAAGGAGTATCAGACCACTGCAAATCTACCAAGACCCGGCCGTCCCTCCAAACTTTCATCTCAAACAAGGAGAAGACTGATCAGAGATGCAGCCAAGAGGCCCATGATCACTCTGGATGAACTGCAGATAACTACAGCTGAGGTGGGGATGGTGTGTTCAGGGTGATGAGCTGTGTTGCTTTTACGCCAAACATATCGTTTTGCATTGTGGCCAAAAAGTTCGATTTTGGTTTCATCTGACCAGAGCACCTTCCACATGTTTGGTGTGTCTCCCAGGTGGCTTGTGGCAAACTTTAAAAGAGACTTTTTTTGGATATCTTTGAGAAATGGCTTTCTTCTTGCCACTCTTCCATAAAGGCCAGATTTGTGCAGTGCACGACTGATTGTTGTCCTATGGACAGACTCTCCCACCTCAGCTGTAGTTATTGTAGTACTTTCGCAAGGCACTGTAACTAATAATAATAATAATACGGGGGCCACAAGGTTTTATAAAAGTTATTCTGATATAGTTCAACATTAATTTTAAAAAGGTCACCTCTTGTCTTGTTTATGTAGTTTTACTGATTACTTGCTCAAATCAGTAACTAGTTTCAGATGTGCAATAAACTATTTGTGATATGTGCGATCTGGGGAAAACACATCACATGGAGAAATTTAAAGATTCTGACACCATCTTAAAGCTGCTTTCAATCTCTTCAATCTCTTTTCAAATCTGTTTTCCTTTTTTTCATAGCAGGTCTGTAACAAAAGTTATCATTATCTGAAGTCAGCGAATTCACATGGTTTTATGAAACAGAATTCTGAGAAAAACAGGATTAAAGTTAGACATTCTAAATAGAATCACCACAAAAAAATATAACATGTTTAATATGAATTACTCTGTTATGGCACACACTTATTTTAGTCACTATGTTGTAAAAGATATTTTTTTTTACTTTGGCACCAATTAAACACACAACACTCATGAATTAGATGAAAATTAAGAATGATTTCAAAATTCAATGAATTAAATTTGTTTTTAAAAACTTTTCTAACTCTTCTTTTTAAGTTGCTTTCTCTTTATAAGTTACTGAACATTATATATGTATTAGACAATGCCAGTATTATTCTATCCAATCATGCAGTATAAATATCCACAACCACCAAGCATTTTTAATGCAAGAAGAAAATTAGGTACCCAAGTTTTAATTTCGTGAGCGCATAGGAGACACGGGGGAGACAAGCTGGGGATTGCCTGAACGCGTGCCAATGGTTCTGTCCGCGTATGGTTCTGTCTATGGTCCTGTCAGAAGAGTGTCTATGGTCCGTGTGTCTATGGTCCTGTCCAACTGTCTATGATCCGGGTGTCTCGCGTGTCTATGATCCGCGTATGGTCCTGTTTGCGTGTCTATGGTCCTGTTCACGTGTTTATGGTCCTGTCTATGGTCCTGTCCGCCTGTCGATGGTCCGTGCTCGGAGCCCCGTTACAGCAGTGCTCTTAGTGAGCTGTCAAAGCGGCTGTCACAAAGTGGCCGCAGGTGCTCCCGGGGTCAGAGCGGAGGATGTAATGTAACGTTCGGTTTATCAACACATATCACAATTTTTTATGTATAAAATTAGTGAATTTCACCTAGATAGAAGAAGTTAAATAATAATTATTTAATGAAAACACAATTTAGCCAAAAAAATGACATTCGACCTATTTTCACTATTTATCCGACGGGTTTTCCCAGATCGCATCACATATAGTGAATGCACTGTATAATGATTATGTTTTGCGCTGTGAAAAATGCCTTTGTATGTTCTACCTGTGTGTATGGACAGCGAGTCCTCGTAAAGGCTGGTGATCCGGGTGCCGTCTGCATGCTCCACTGTTATTGATCCATCGGGGCTTTGAACGGACACCACTCGGTCCTCCCTGGTCAGCATCACCTGAGGTCCTTTAAAGGTTAACTAAATTGCTTTGTTTAGAAATAGACCCACATTTGATGGATTTACCTCTTTTGTTATCGGATCAGTGGCTTTAAAGACCAGAAGTGGTGAAGTGGGCGACCGTTTATGGCTGGTCCTGGCAGAGTAAAAGCGAGCTCCGGTTGGTGTCGTTGTTGACCAGAATCCTTCCTCGGTTTCTTCATCGAGTGCGGGGCTTTGCTCTGTTGAAGACAGTAACAATGACATTGAGACACAGCAAAGAATGCAAATGAACTGCCTCTGATAAAGAATCATATTGTCAACCCTATTATCCTCTGCTCAAGTTTAACCTTTTGTCTCATCGCTGGTGTTTATAGTTGTGAGGTCAGAGCCAGGAGCCGAAAACAGACTGGAACACACAGATCCATCTGCAAACAGCACCTACAAGAGAACATCAGATTTGTAGACTTAAATCTTTCCCTTTTACCTATATTATTCATAATTTATTCAAGTGGTTGGTAAGCAACTGTATGCTATTAGCCACAGCCACTCGATACTATTCAATGTGGCAGGGCATCTTTAGCTATCTCACTGTGGCTCCTGATACTGTATTCCAGTGGTTCTGGCTCTGAGTAGCTTAGCTTCTTAGATGTGTCAAGATAATGGCAGGTCAATTTTACAGTTAGGATCTCGGATCAGGAGTAACCGGCTGGAAAATATACCTTTAGTACATTATCTCACTAATAGTTCTTTAACTGACATTTAGGCCTATTTCCATTTCCTCTGCTCCTTGTCCCAATTCTGAGTTTTACTGAACATTTTGAAAAACAAATTTTTTGAGGAGATGAAAGCATATCCTTTTTGGGCGGAGGTAACAACATCAGACACTTTAAATGCATTTGTACCTGAGTGGAGCCGTCTCTCATCTTCCGGACAACAGCTCCTCGGCTTGTGACCACACGGAACACTTCTTTGGACAACGAACAATCAGGAAATCCTCCAGTGTCTCCTGCTCCGTACAAAGGGAAGCTCTGTCTAACGAGCATGCCCAGTTCTTCAGATGGCACACCTACAACAGAATGCAGATGGCTGAAGAAGTAGAAACGTCTGTCCCACTAAAACTTTGCATCAAGGGCACTATAAATTGGATCGTTTTATCTCCACAGGACACTGACCTTGTGAATCCTCGCATAGCAACTGCAACAGGAGGCCATTGGGGAGAGATGAGCTGAGGCAAGAGGGGGGGACTAACCCAGTTTTCCCTTCCTACATATAATTCACATAACGAACGATATGATATACATTTCTTATTGGGTTTTTTTAAGCAAAGAAGGGAGAAACAAATTGATTTAGGCAAGACAGCAGAATTAATACAGGTGAAAAGGTAAACAAGCAGTGTTCAGTCGTTAGCTTGTGAGTGTGCAAGACCTGAGTTTCTGGTGATAGAGTTGGACTTGATGGACTTTCTGGTTTTGTTTGTACATCTGGTTGCATTTCTTTCGGCTCCTGATCATTAGCAGCAGTCTCAGTTATGTTGTTTGCTGATTCTTGAGAGCTATCTGAAAAAAAATTGCATGTACAAGTTGCCAATGTCATATTTTGTGCAGTTGAAATAGATTGTTTTATTATTCATGGTGATATGACCTATATGTTGTCCTGTCTGGCCGTAGAAACTGTATGAAAGGCGGATCCCACAGTCCAACACGGCGGTGAAAGTGCCCTGCTTCACTTTAGCCACTCCTGAAACGTAACAGCACACATTTTAGTTCAACACGGTCACTGTAACCTGTCGGAAAAAGAAGCAACACACCTTTGGTTGCTTCTTGTGGTGTAAAAGGTTCATTGGGTTGAACATTCTCAAGCTTTAATTCTTCACAAATGTGGTTGATATGTGTGTAGAAACTATGACCATCCTTTTTAACGGCAATTTTCAACAGACTTGAACCTACAATATAAAACAGGTCATACACACGTTCAGTACAAGATGCTAATTTTTCACTCTTTGCAGTTTTGGTACCTTCAACATAGTCAGCTTTCTCCACAATAACGCTTCCTCCGTCTGAAGGGTAAAGATAGTGCACATTACCTGAAACATGGATTAGCTTTCCGTCCATGTCGTAACCTCTAAACCCCTGCAAAGTTAATCCACGGTCAAATATAAAAGAAGGGCTACACCATTAAGACACAACAAAATCGAAAATGCAATTTCAGAGATCGTATAGCATTTCTAAAGGACTGTAGGTTTTTAACCATATGACCCCGTGCTATCATGTAAATTAAGTATTTCTCAAAAGTAACATTTTTTCGGTTTCTTTTTGGGGAAATCTTATTTTTACTTGTTTCAACCTCCAACTCTGTTTTATAACGATACAAAAGTGGCGGTACGGTGGCTGAGTAGATAGCACTCTCACCTCTCAGCAAGAAGGTCCTGGGTTCGAATCCCGGTTGGACCAGGGCCTTTCTGAGTGGAGTTTGCATGTTCTCCCCGTGTCTGCGTAGGTTTCCTCCGGTTTCCCCTACCACTAAAAATATGTACAATAGGTCTAGCACAGGGGTCACCAACCTTTTTGAAACCAAGAGCTACTTCTTGGGTACTGATTAATGCGAAGGGCTACCAGTTTGTTACACACTTAAATAAATTGCCAGATATGGCCAATTTGCTCAATTTACCTTTAATTCTATGTTTTTACTAATAATTAATGATATTTATTTTGTGGAAAAACTTTTATATTTTCTCTAAGTGCACATTTTTCAAATTTAACAAATGATCACTTCTAAGACAGTCCCATTTAATCGCAATTAATCACATTTTAATCGCATATAAATATTTGACCTGAGAACAGTGAGAAGTAATTTTTTTCACATGGATTTTTAGTTTACCATTGAATAATGACTGAATACATGAGGCTTAAGCAACACATGTTAATATGGAGTTTAAGGGATAACTTCTAAACATCAAATAACGTTTCTGTCATTGCCTCCACACTCTGACGACAACATATGCTCCTCCTCCTCCTCCTCACACTGACGACAACATACTCTTTTTAAGCCCAAAATCCACTGCACACGCTGTGAGCACTAAAGCTGGGCATGCGCTGTTTGCTAAAGCTTTTATAATACGTTTTTGATGTGTGCATTCGGAGTAAACATCAGCATTAGCATCTCACACACCTGTGTCTCGCTCCTCCTTCTCCTTCTCCTCCTCCTCCGCTCACACAGGAGTCACTGCTCCTCCTCCTCACACACAGAGTCCATCGCTCCATACACAACGCTCATTCCCGTCTAATTTACTCGAATTTAAAGTTGGTCTCTGCTTGTAATAATGTACTTTTGAACAAGAAAAGTCACGGAGCTCCGGTTGGTGCGTCAGTTCAATTGGTCCGTCTGAAACGTATTCAGTGAGGAACGTTCCGCGGTGCAAAAATACATACGATTAAAATGCGTAATTTTTTTAACGCGCTTTTTGTGTGTAATTAATTAATCTTTATTAACTTGTTAAAGTCCCGGCTCTAGTTTATATGCCATTTGTAAGTTGCATGTAAGTATGATTTAAACAAGAATAGCACTGGTAAGTGCTGCCATTTGAGCTATTTTTAGAACAGGCCAGCGGGCGACTCATCTGGTCCTTGCGGGCGACCTGGTGCCCGCGGGCACCTGGTGCCCGCGGGCACCGCGTTGGTGACCCCTGGTCTAGCATGTGCCTCCTGTACTGGCACCCCCACTCCCAAAAATCACAATTGTAAACCGCTTTGAGACTCTGATGTGCAGTGAAAAGGCGGTATATAAATAAAGATTACTTACAAAAATATCCTCAAATAAAGACAGAAATACATCTCAATCCTCTCACATTGAACTGCTCCTCTTGCTCCTCTCCGTCCGCCTGAAAAGAGTTGCTTTGTGTCTTGGCAGAACTGGCCGTGTCCGCTCTCCCCTTCTTCGCACTTTGTGGAACCTTGTTTTGCTTCTTGTCCTTAGCAGCAGCATCTTCCTTTGCCGGTTTGCCTTTCTGCGCCGGCTCGTTCTTTGCCTTTTTGGTTACCTCCTCTTCTTTTAGCTGCTCTTGTTCCTGTTTCCATGCCTGGCATTGGAAGTGTGAAGTAAATGAAATATATTAATATAGTGTATAAAACAAAACAGATAATTGGTGATTAGTGCGATACAGACTTTGAGGGATTCTTTCCGGATCACTGGCTCTTGCTCCTTGTCATTAGAAGTGGGAGGCCTGTTCTCCACTAACAACAGGAGTTATGATGTGAATTCTCAAAATGTATGGCATATACAAATGAGTTGAATAAGTGACATTATAATTCAAAGAGCCTATAGTAATCTTTCTTTTAACTACAGTAAGTGTCAAAGTAGTATGAAGATGATTTGTCTGTTATCCAAATCTACATGAAACAAAAACTGTCACAAAGTTCCACATGTTCTTTGTCAGTACTTATCAGCTAAAAGATGTCTAGAAGAGGTGACAATATTCGAAAAGCATGCATCATATTGGCAAGTAGTCAGGGTACCTTTTAGGGTTTCAACGGGAGAAACTTTATCCATTGCCTCCCTCTTGGACTCCTCTTCCTTTGTCCATTCAGAAATGTTTTCAGCCACAAATTCTAGATATTTCCTATATTAAACAATAAGAGGGGTATGTAATTGTAATAATATAAAGACGGATGGAGAACAGCTAAAAGAAAAAGATTTCAACCTGAATCTGACACTTGTGTGTAGAGCGACGTCCCAAGACTCTGTGCAGAAGCGATTCTTATTCATGGGATTGTGGCAATAGATGTATAGGTTATTTTTATAACTTCCTCTGAATGTGTCCAAGCAGCGGTATTGCTCTGATGCTACTTGAAGAACCTATCCGATAATATTCAGGACTGGGCTTTCAATTATCAAAACAAAGAGATATGAATCATTTGCGTTTGTTACCTGTAGAAATGTGGCAGAGTTGTGGTGTTCAGAATAATGCCAGTCGAATAGATTTCTGTGCCTGCAGCTTTGGATCTCAGATAACTCCAAATGAACAGGGACTTCCTTATTGACCTTAATAAAAGCAGACAGAATCATGCAACATACAGTATAGACGAATATTGAGAAGAAATTACACCTGAAATACCCTTGTGTTATCAGGATCTTCAGTCAGAAATGCTGGACCTAGATGTATAAAAATATCAAAGATGAATCAACAATGAGACACAATAGTTAGCATTCATGTGACATCCTTAAATGTCATTCTTGGTTTATACTGTAGCTAATTTCTCGCCAATACATATGAAACAACAATTGTCACAAAGTTTCACATCTTTTTTGTCAACTCTTTTGTGGTCTAATAATTATTTTTCCTTAATTTGTCAAGAAGTGGGGACGATATTCAAAAAAGAAAGGACTTTAAGACACAGGGATAATATGGCGAGTTTGTGAATCTAGTCACTATCAAATTATAATCTGGGAAAACATTTTTTAGCATTTCTTTCAATAAAATGCTTGAATTTGAGTTGTATTGACACCTGCCCCGCAACTGAAATACATCTCTACAGCATGACTGCAGCTTAACTCTTGCCATTATGCATTTCAAATGAAAATGAGCGATGAGACCTTGGTTCTGCAAATGCCAAAGCTGTTGTTTAGCAAAAGCTAGGGGATCGTCCCAGGGGATGGCTGTTGTCATCACTGGAGCGGATCCTGATGAGGCGAGCGCTTCGGTGGGTTCCAGCTGAGTCAGGGGCATGCCCTCCAAGACACTTTGGTCAAACATGCGCTCGACATCAGCCCAGGAGATGACATCTGTATTCAAACATCGCACAATTGCAATCACTTGTAACATTGGCAAATATTAAATAATTAGTAATGACAACCATTGGTGCAATAGTATTGTAGCTGCTGTTTTATGGCCATCCAGCAGGGGGAGTTTTTATACTGGGCCAAAGACTGGATCAGGCCCCACACAGGAGACATCGTCAGCATGTTCTTCTCTACCTCCACAGGATCAAACTCCTCCCCCGCCTAAAGAATGTAAATTGTCTATATCTTCGGCTGTGCGCATTAAATATATATTTATAAATCAGAATACTTTTCTGTTTCTTAAGCGTTGTGTTCGTTCATCGTGATGTCTGATGACTTGAGGGTCTGCAGCTTCCACCTCATTTTGTCCATACTTCTCCAAAAGCCTCTAATAAACCAAACCATAAACCATTAGTCAGGACAAGTTTATTTGTATAGCACAGTTCATACACAAAGCGACTCAAAGTGCTTAACAAAACAATATAGAAACATTAGAATCACAAAACGCCTTAAAATCATAAATGATCAAAGTGTATTACAAAGAGTGAAGTAATACAGCCGTTGAACATGTGATTGAATTATTTGTGTAGGTTTTTCTTACGCAGAGCCCCCTTTTTAACATATACTGGGGCCTCTAAGCCTATAAACATTAAAGACTGTTGGACACAAAACCAGCAACTTCATGCAATCCTTTCTCACAATTTCAACTTTAAAATGAAAAATATAATAAATATATTATTAATAGTATAATGAAATGGTAGAATTAACTAAGTGTGTTATTTTTTAACATGATATATGATTGCTTATATTTTGAAATCAATGATTGAGTATTTTTTCTTAAGCAGCCCTGTGTGGCACTGCATCCCACAGAACATTTTCCCATAGGTACTGTATGGTCATCCTAAATCCTACACCAAGTGATCCACTGGATCGTGATTATAGCACCATCTGGTGGACATTGCTTTAACAGCCACAGTCACACACATTTCTAGGACAATGGTATGTACACTTTTGAAAACACAAATAACTAATGTTAACAACCATTTTTGTAAGTATATATAGATTGAGGAGATGGTTATAATATGCATTAAAAAAGGATTACTTTATAAGTAAAAAACACTGACAAGCACTCCCTAGCTGCATACCCCTCCCCCTGTGTCATGTGATCTCCCACAGGCGGGCTCGTGTACAGCCACATCCCCCGCTCTGCGCCGCTCTGAGCCTTTCAACATGAGAGCCTGTTTTATAAAAGATCACAACAATTCTACAGCAGCCATTCACTCATTTCTGCCCATGTGTGACTATTCCGTTACTCTGCATTCCAGGACCGTGACGCGTGTGGCGTCTTTGCGGACAGACGGCGCTGAGAAAAAGGGAAATGTGCATTGGCCGGGAATCGAACCCGGGCCTCCCGCGTGGCAGGCGAGAATTCTACCACTGAACCACCAATGCTACAAGGACCCGCACCCCCATATTACCCATAAAGCCTTGCTGCATGAGCTCTTACCTTCTTATCCCCCTTTGCAGTCACCATGGCAGTCAAAGTGTTCAGCAAGTGGCTTTTCTCTTTCTCTGTATGAACCAGAGGAAGAAACTCATCGAGCATACAGCTGACCAACTCCTGGTGTAAGAATTGGCCGTTATAATCGTTCATGTCTTCAGTCTCTTCAGAGGGAGCAGGACCAGAGGGGGCTGAAGTCAAGACAACCTAAAAGCACAAAAAAAAATCAATGAACAGCGTTTCTAAAGAGAGACCAGCTTAAAATATACAAACCTGTTCTAACATGCAGTGCACCATCAGGGGGACAGAGCAGGCTTCAGGAGGAACCGTATTTAATAATTTACAATAGTAAGACATGTCCACTTCAGTTGTGAGCGCTTTAGTTTCTAGACAAAACAGGATAGTTGTAAACAATTAACAGTTTGTGGACCACAATAGATTAGTTGAAACTGTAGTTGTGGATATTTCTACCTTGTGCTGGCAGGATTTCTTCTTGTGCGGCTTTCTTCTTAGTGCGAGTGTTAATCACAGGCTAAAATAGCAACATTTGTATTTTTCATATAAAAAAGGTGCATTCCACAACTGTCCTGGGCCCATTTACAAGCATATGACTTCACTCAGTGAAAGTGAACAACAAGCAGGTAGCAGACCTCATCCGAACAGTTGTGCAATGCCCCTTTACAAGTCCAGAATGAAAAACATTATTTCTAATAATAATAATAATAATGGCGACAGTGTACCTCAATAGGCTGCGTGTCTGGTTCAGAGAGCCGGGGAACATCAATAATTTTCAGGTTTTCCAGATAGTGCTGATGCTGCTGACGCCAGTCCAGAGTGTCATAGATGAGACTTGCTAAGCCTTCAAAAATACTGCTTCCCAACGTTAGCTGTATATTGGCACAAAAAGTGTTAAAATGTAGCATTAAAACAGTGTATTAAAGCTGGAGAACCTAGCTTTTGTTGTGTCATAAAAACATTTTCTTTGTCAAAACAGAAAAATTCTAATTTTGTAAAATTTTGTGAACAAACCAGAACCCAACCTCTGTCACATCAGCTTTTTCAGACAGAAAAAGAGAGTACCTTCCCCCACTCAGCCAGTTCTCAGGTTGTTAAAGATAAAATGTTAAAAGATAAAGAACACTTGAGAGCTGATAGGCAGAGTGAGGGCCGGTACTCTATTTTTTTTGTTCTGAAAAAGCTAATCTAAAACAGAGGTCAAGAACACATGCATCTGATAGAACTAAACAATTTTGAAATCTAAGAACTAGTTACATTGATTTTGTTTTGATAATAATTTGTTGTGGTTTCAAAGTTAGGTATTCCAGCTTTAAAATGACTAAAATCATTAGGAACTTCACCACAGCCTCTGATTCTTGTATGTCAACAGAAGGGAAGCAAACGCTGTAGTTGAGTTGAGCCACATCATGGAGCTTTGAGTCAGGGGGTCCACAGTCTAAATAATAGCGCAGTCCGGACCAGAAGTGATCCAGCCTCTTGGTTTGAGAAGCAAGCCGCACCATGCAGTCTTCCTCTTCTACTCACAAACACAAAAGACAACACCACTTTGTAAACACTATAACTTTACTTGTATGCCACTGTGCATCTACCTGTGTCTCTAGTAATGCTTTCAGATTCTTTTTTGTTCTCTGTTTTTTGTTGCCCTTTTGTCTCTTGGGATAATTTAATGACATTGGATACGTGTACACCGATTGAATCCAGAGCTCCAAACAATTGTGGGTGGTAAAATCCCACGATGAAGATATAGTGCTGAGGACCATCACCTGGCTCATCATCTTTTCACAGAATAAAAAGACACATAATGTATGAAATTGTGAATAACATTGCTGTTGCAGTTGTGAATAAATCTTGTCACCAATGTAGTCAGGAGGGTCAACTTCATCCCTGCGTTTTAGCTTGGTCTTTTTCTCGGGCACAGGAGAAGTAGCTTTTCCTTTCTTGTCTTTTCCGCCTTTATCTTTAGTAGCAGAGCGAGGAGCATCCTTTTTTTTCTCCTCTGCATTTTTAACCTTGATAAAAACATAACATGATTTTCATAATGTTTTGGAAATCTTATCTTTCATCATAAATAAGGCTAATTGTTTGTCTCAAGTGAAGTCAGACCACAAGATCTGAAGCTATAAAGATGCAATAAGCCGCGTTTCCACCACAGGAATTTTGGGGTAATTTTCCAGGGCCAGCCTCGTCGGTGCGTGTATCCACTGCAGGAACTTCCCCCACAGAAACTTTTACTCCATTAGGCACTGGTGGGACTTGAGGTTAACCCGGCGCTGATTGGCTAAAGCTAGAGCAGGCTTTGACGCCAGCAGAAAGCACCAAATCAACCGGCATTCAGCAGCATTAGCCCAGCAGCATTCGCCTAGAAGACACCACTGGAAACAGCACGGCATTGGTTCAGACGGGGTTTGAGGCATCGCGGCAAAATGAAAAGATATATTAAGCCATATCAGCTTCACCTCGAAGCACTGGGGATTCATCAGACTCTAAAACAAGCCATGAAAAGTTCCAAAAAACTGAAGGACTATAAAAACACTCAAAGAGCACAACAGGAGCGGTTACGACCGTAAAATAAACAAATGGGTTTGGCGTAATGAGTTTTGCTTATGCGCCAATCGAAAGTGGTCCTACTCTGCAGTGGACACATGACCACTGAGAGGACCTCAGGAGAGGAAG
The DNA here is from genome assembly GCA_964034765.1 of Knipowitschia caucasica. Taxonomy (NCBI): domain Eukaryota; kingdom Metazoa; phylum Chordata; class Actinopteri; order Gobiiformes; family Gobiidae; genus Knipowitschia; species Knipowitschia caucasica. Next base: position 10,575,189 of record OZ035841.1, read on the forward strand.
GTTCCTGTAGAAGTTCCACCCCAGTCCTTGTACCAGGAACACCTGCGATGAAAATGCGGCTATAGAGGCCAAATATATACTCAAGTGAAAACTAGTAATGGAACCAAGTGTTTTGAGAGAGAGGAACATAGTCATTCTTTTATGATTTGAAAGGAAAGGTTTATGGTTAAAGTAATTACACCTGATTGTGCACTTGCCTGCTCGGCTTGCCTCCTCAGTTTATCCTCCCTTTTTACTTGCAGTAATTGAAATTTTACTAATTTTGCCAGAAGATCAACAGGAATGTCCTCCCCGCCATCAAGTAGCAGCTTTGCAGGCTCTGTGACCTGGAAACAAAAACATATCCAATGTAAAAAATAATCCAAAACTAGAGTAAAGATTACATTTATAAATACAGAATGGGAGCATTAAATCTAAATACCTCTGAAAACGCAGCAGCATTATCACGTTTCCTGGTCTTGGGATTTCCAAATTCAATAATCTGTAATAACAATCATATGAGCAACAACAACATCTCAAAACCGCAATTCATCCCAGACTGTAGTATAAATAGAACCTTTGCTTTGGTGTCGTCCCAGGTCAATATGGAGAAAAGTCTTCGCTGTGGTTTCTGCACAGCTGCAGTGAGCATGTGGATCAACTCTTCATCTTCTGGACAAGTCTCCACCACCAGAGACACACAGGCCTTCCATGAATCCTGGATTAAGAAAAGTATTCCACTGGTAGATGATAAGACTACGATTTAAAAATGTAGTGTTTTGGTTAGACATTTATGCTCTTTGGTAATTTTGCTCCCCATAGATCAATGGCTCTTATCTGTTTGATATTGCATTTCCTTATTTGTATTTGGTAAAATTGGTAAAAAAAAAAAAAAAGTTCTTCATGACGACTGCTGTTCTGATTTATTGCTACAAAAAAATAAAAGGAATTGAATTGAGTTAGCTAGTAAGTTTAGAAGAAGCCATAATAACATCAGTCAACAAGCTGAAGTTTAACCTTTATCCACTAGGTGTCGTGTTTTAACATCGCATGTAACTTATTTTTACTCTACGAAAATACTTCAAATAAAACACTTTTCAAAATAATCAATATAACTTAATGCTAATGCTAGTGCTAAACAGCTGGTTAATTAGCTTGCTAACGTAGGGTTCATAGCACGTGCGTTTATCTCAACAAGCTAGCTAACTTTAAACTTCGACAAAAAACAGTAACGGCACGATTAAGTAGCTAGCTAAGTGTAATACATACTTTAAAATAAGATGAATGATAACATGTAAAATGTTCAGTTAAATCATGTTAACACAGACTGAACAAACCTCTTGAAAAGGCTCCTGAACCAGCACAGCCTCCCAGTGTCTGTTTCCAGCATCCTTTTTGGCCGTGTCTTTAGCTGGCTTCGGCGCCATTGTCCAATTTTTACAACATTATTTATAAAAATATAAATACTATAAATCAATTCAACTATTGTATTTTTAATTTTAAATTTTAAAAGTGAGAGCACAAGTCGTCTCGAGTTTGTAGTTGAAACAGTTCATCGGCACGGCTCAGGTTTGGCACGGTTACCATGGCTACACCCGTATACAAATGCTCAACCCGGAAAACGTCGTCTTACTCACAAATACCACGAAATATATGTATTTGTTTAATTGTTGCTCCTGTAGAAGCAGTAGTTCTAACCAGATTTATTTATGATATTACCAACAGGTATGTATAATGCGATGTTTTACATTTTAAATATTTTGGATATTTATGGACATTGAATAATATTTTTGAACAGTGGTCATCTTGATTTTCTAATAATAAACCAAAGACCTCCGGGACGACTGCTGTTGTTATATAGGGTTTAATAAAATAACTTGAAATGAAACATGTAGTTTTGCGTGTTTCCACTAGATGACAGTATCGAGTATGGTTCAAATTATATTTAGACCCAACGAACAGTGATACGGCCTGAAACACTATGCTTTTGGGTCAACCAGTCACCACTTGCATCCTTATCCTCATGGTCATCATACTGTGTCAACATATGCACAGTATATCCAGCAATATTAAATTGAAAATGTATCGTTTATAAATGGAAATTGTTGTCAGTACAAATCACTAACATAATTTATCCATAGTGCAAACAGATTTATAAAAATTAATACTAATAATCATACAAAAAAGAGAGTAATAAACACCTTTGGCTCAGATAATAGACCTGCTTGTGTACAAATCATGTTTGTGTCATATGAACCAACAGCACAGGAACTGGCCTCCTGCTGGGACTTTGAGGATGTATCTTTGTTTCTATCTTGTTTTGTTAAGTCACTGAGCTGCCTAGTAACTGTGATTTACAAATATATTTAGATTGTCAACTCAACTATTTCAGAACTTTCATCAATGAGGTAAAACTAACTTGTATCTTCCAAAACATCAGCACAAGTCAGAACTTCAAATTATGCCTTCAAAAATAAAATGTGTCAGAAAGACACAAAAATGAGCAAATATGTTACCTAAATGGAGCGAAAGGCTTTTAAATAGGCAGAGGACTCATCCAGGTTTCTAAAAACCCATATAGACTGCTGCAATAGGGTTTTATTCAAGTAAAACTATTCAAATGAGATACTGAGGTATCCTAACCCCTAACCCTAACCCAACGCGCGGTCTGAGAAGTCATTCCCTGAAGAAGTCCATTGGATTGAGGACGAAACGTCGGGAAAACCTGCTAAGAAGTACAGATGATGGGTGAGAAACCTTCCTTTGCGTTGACTAATCCCTGTACGACTGAGAGCTTACACAAACATACTGAGGTACTGTCACCCACAGCAGTTGTGGCACCACAGCTGTCAAAAGATATTTCATGTGAATGGAAGTGTCTCTCCAAGGTCATCCTCAGTGAGAGGACATGACAACAGCAGGACTGCATAGCAACATCTTAAAATATGTTTTATTTTTGGGCGTGCAGCATGCACATGTGCTTGTGACTCTCATATGAATTTAGAAATGTTCAGCGTATTACACAGTGGAATTAAAATAAAAGTATGCAGCATTCTACCAAAAGAAGATTGTTAAAGCTGGAGTACCTAATTGTAAATGTTCATAAAGTACCTTTTGTATGTCTCAACAGAACACGTTTTGCAAAAGTAACATTTTGTGAACAATCCAGGCACAACACAACATGCTGTCTTCATTTTATCATAAAACATGTTATAATTTGCACAGTGAGTGATGCAGTAAAATATTGATTTAAAACCTGTATCACAACAGATAAAACAAAATAACAGAAAGAGTTCTACCGATCTAAAGATGTGACAGAGGCCAAAAAATACAAGCATGTGGAAGCTGTAGCGTAAGAAACAGGCTTTTTTGAAAGATTTGATGATGGATTTGAGTACAAACTATAGTTACTATATATTTGCTTTTTTCAGAAGCAATCTTTTCTTATTTTCTCATCCCAAAAACATCCCATCTTTCTCAGCATTCATTAAAACTGTCCTAATGCACAACTCGAGTCTGATAATTAAAATTTGAAAAAAGATTAAAATTACTTTCCGCAAGATTAAAAAGGTTGTACGAGTAGGTCGGTAGTATTTATTTATGAAGCTCGCTTGACAGACAGAGTCACTGTGCGCCACAATTGTTGTGGACATTTGTCTCTCTCTCACTCACACAGTGATGTGGGGTCGCCTGTAAAAAGGCACATGCCGAACCTATTGTATGTGTTCAAGTAGTAGGGGAAACTAGAGCACCCAGAGGAAACCTACACAGACACGCGGAGAACATGCAAACTCCACACAGAAAGGCCAGTCTTGAGCCATTGTGCCGCTCTTGGTCGTTGGAACTATATCATCAACCTGTACAATTGTGGGTGGTGAATTAGCAGTTTTGCTCAAACCTGGCACATGACATGTTTTTTTCTCTCTAAGCTTTATGTTTATTGTGCATTGTCCCTGACAAATACAGGACGGTGATGATCCAGAACTTTTTACAAACATTTATGGACATCATGCTCCACAATGGCTGTACTAACAATACCAACAATGTGTTTGTTAGTATTGCATTTCATGTATTCAAACCATTTGATTCTCTGATCTGTTGTTGGCGTATCGACAACATTGTAAATACCTCCGAGAAGCCTGCTGTTATAATTTATAAGATAAGATAAGATAAGATAGACTTTATTGATCTCACTCAGGAGAAATTTACATGTCCCATCTGGCATGGATAGAATCACTCAAGAAGAAAAAAATGTTGTGCAAAGAAATAAGTTAAATGCAGGATATAATATGTACAATAAAAGTGGCAATTAAGAAACAGTGGCAATAGTAGTGCATGTTTTTTGTTTTTTTCAGTCCTAGTGCAGGTGACTTAAAGTGACTTCATGTACAGTCTGACAGCAGTGGGGATTATGGCAATACACATAATTAATGAAACTAATTGAATTGAAAATAGATACATTCAACCCTAGAAACATTATCATATATTTGTTTTTGTTTTTATCTGAACAAAATGATACTTTAAAAATGCAGGATATCCAAAACTACAACACAGTCACAATGTTGTTCAGAAATATCGCGATTCAATATTTTGTCAACATCTTGCAGACAAATGTCACATCGTGTGCAGCGTCATTCATAATATTCTGTTTCAGGCTTTGTGAAACTCATTACTGCCTTTTTATCAGTGTGAGGTTTACAGTGAGTAGTTGTTGATCGGTCGAGTCAGATCTGAAAAACACATACTTGATAACATGATGTCTTTACTTTACAGAGCCCATTGACAGTAGGCTGGAATAATGTGGTGCCATCTGAAAGTTGAAATAAAATCCTATCTCTGTAAACATGGATGGGGTCCAGGCATCTTCGCACTCCTCTTCGGTATGTGGAACCCTTTTGTATCACGTTACGACCAAACGATGACTCTAATCCAATGATATTGCATCACAGAGGACGCCAAAGAAAGTGTCTCCTGGTTTGTATTATAGCAGGTTTTATGTCAGGGGTCTCAAACTCAATTTATCTGGGGGTTGCATGAGGTTTGGGTCTGGGTGACGCTGGATTGCATTAAGGGGTGCATTTATCATTTATCATGTGTTGGTGCAAAATATCAAAACATTGGAGCAAACTGATCTATGCACATGCAGAGATGGAATCAAACCACTAAAACTATTTCACTTTGGAGAGACCCAAGAGGGAAAATGCAGTTAGAAGTTTAGGATTAAGCATGTTTGGCGCCCTAGGCCCGGGAGAAATGCTGTCGAGTGCGGCGCTTGCTCGCGCGCATAATCCCCCCCGGGGCCTAGGCACTGGTGGCGGCAGAGGCAGTAGGCAAGCACGCTTCGATGAGAGAAGGAGGAGGTGGGGCGGCGGAGGCTTTGCAAACTTCAGAAGGCCGGGAAGTGGGTGTCTCCGGCTTTTAACTTGCTGTACTGGTGGTTATTGGTGGATTAGATGTGGGCGTTTTGCTGGTGTAATGAGTAGAGGATGAGCAGGCTTGTAGATCTGGCAGCGGTGGCCGGGTCTACCACAGTGAACTTTCGCGAAGAGCTTCATAATACTTTGCACAGAGGCTTTAGCTCTTGGATAAATATAAAATTCTTCTACGTTTAAAACTGTCCCATCTTCATTCATTTTTTATTTTCATCCCTTTATTATCCATTTCTGGGTCAGGGGCGTGGCAATCAGAGCTGCCACCCAATTCACAAAACGGCCCATCCTCTCATTCTTTAAAAAAGCATTTGTAGAAAGTTTTTTAGTTCTGTGTTTGTATCTGTGGCATTTTATAATCACGAAGGTATTTTGACCAAATAAGGACCTAAAAGGACTTACTCAGAGGAATATGAGTTTTAAATCATTTTTTATATATTTCTATGAACAAAATGAGTCCAGCTGCTGCACAAAACTGAACGAAAAGCAATGAGGCTTTGTAATGAATGCCATTTTTGTGCTTATTGCTTTCAGGCTTCTATGTTTATGGTAAAATAGATCATTATTATTATTATTAGTATTAGTATTGCAAAGGACAAAGCAGGAGAACATTGAGTGATAAGATAAGAAAACACTTTATTGAAATTGTAATAATATCAGTCTTTGCGCTCTTCTAATTGTGGCCACTAAAATTGTCATCCTACAGCTCTGACACACAATAAAAGATCCAAAAGGGTCCAATTGGGTTCTCAAGAAAAAAACAAGGCTGGGATGGCAAAGAAGAAGGATTTGACTACATGCAAAAATGAAAAAGAAAGTCATTATTGTCTGTCACCTGCTTAAAACCAAAAATAAACGGATTAAAAAACCATTCTTTGTAGAACCAGGCATTGTAATCAAATTGCTAAATTGTAGATGGATGGCAGACGATATTTTGTAATGCAGAATTGATTCTTGCAGTCTTGTTGACAGACCTCTTCTCAAGTCTCAAAAGCAGCCAGAGCCAGGGTCACGCTAACCCTCCAGTACTTTTCCACATCAAGCTCTGCAGAATTACAGCTCACTAACGACCCTTGGGGAAACTGAGGCGATCCTAATGTGTTTTTTTCAGCTATGTTTACGGGAGAAAAGCAGGCGAGCGAGTGACACGACACCACAGCTTTGTCCCTCCACAATGAGAGTGATGCATTTTGCACAACAGCACATGACCCAGCGCTGGTGTCAGTCTGCCGTCTGCCTGAATGACTCAGTGTGAAGTAAACAGCCTCAAAGTGCTGCGGCAGGAGGCGGCGATACTTTATTCAACTCTATTGTTTATCTGTATTCTCTACTACAATACTGTATTATCATTGAATCAAGTTAAATTATAGCTCCAGAGTTTTACTGTATTATTATAATAATTTCTATTATATTAACCTTTTGAGTTACTATATCTACTTGAAGTATGATTGGACCTACCTTTTTGGGGCATCTCTTTTGGTATTTGGTAAGTAATCCTTATTTATATACCACCTTTCACTGACCAGAGTCACAAAGCAGTTTACAATTGTTATTTTTTTGGGCATTTGTCCTCTCACTCCACACAGAGATGGAAGCGGGGTCGCCGAACAGGAGGCTCATGCCAGACCTATTGTACATGTTTTTAGTGGTAGGGGAAACCAGAGTACCCGTATGAAACCTACGCAGACACGAAGAGAATGTGCAAACACCACTCAGAAAGGCCCTGGTAAGACTGGGATTCGAACCCAGGACCTTCGTGCTCTCTTAGCTGAGAAGCGAGAGTGCTATCCACTCAGCCACCGTGGCAGGCACATTTATCATTTGGTAAAGGCCTATAACAAACAAAACTAGGGGTTTAAAAATTAATTAAAATATTAAGTTAAATATCTGAACTCTGATAATTGTAAAGCGCTTTGGGTGACCTTGGTCTGTAAAATGTGCTTTATAAATAAACATTACTAACTTCAGCTCCTACATCTTCCAAAAATCCAAAAAAGTGCTCTTATTTCCTCCTTTCCTATATTTTTTTGATGTGCTGCAACGATGACATTTCAATTTATGTCTATTTCATCTAATCTCTAATCGTATATTTGGAAAACGTAGGATTCGAACTTTGACGAGGAGATGCGAATTTACGCTTGGACTATTTGTTTAGCTGATGAAAAATCACCAGGCGACATGTTCATTAAAGATAGTGAGAAATGCCTCACAAGCTAAAGAACTCACATGCCCACCGCAAAGGTCATGCACTGTTGGCACACTTGTTTGGAGTCTTTAGTTGGGAATGCAAACTGTCAAGACACGAAAATATATTGTTAAAAATACATAAAAGTAGATTTCTTGATAATGTTGGGAAGACTGAATACCGCAACAGCAGGAGGAGAACTTTGAAACCACAAAAAGTAACTTCTCTTGAAAACAGTTTGATTCTATGGCACTAGTTTTCACATGCATGTATTTTGGATTTTGGCCACATATTTAGATTTGCCCAAACATTAATTAGATAATTGTTTCAGATTAAGATCCAGATTAGAAGATCCTTTATTTATCCTACAGTGATGGAATTTCAAACTTAGAGACAAAAACAGAAGCAAGGGGGAAACATCATCTTATGTGTCTTTCGCTGTCCTTTTTCATCAATTTCATCCTTTTCTTTTAAAATGTATTGGTTTTCTATAAATCCATCCCTTAGGGCAACAAAATGCACACTCTTGTCCCGCTCTGATTGGTCAGTATGTTACTCTGGGCCTGCACAAGAGAACAGGAGCTGACAGATATATGGAGCTCACCAGAACATGTTACTTCTGCTAATGTGTGGGACGGCCATGGTGCAAGCAAAGACTAGAGAGCGCAGATTGTTTGAGCAGACATTTTAGAAACCTGGAGCTCACACCCTACACTATTCTGTACATCTTATAAAATGCTTTAAATAATATGACAGAATGTTATGGTTTGATTTATGCTCAAGAATGTTAAAGACTTTTCTGTTAGGACAAATAAAAATATAGTAATTCCTAGCTTTAAGTGGTTATCATTCCAAACAATTATGAATAATAGAAATAACAAGACACAATACAATTTAAATATTTATTTGTCTGGTCGACAAAAACTTTTTACAAATCAAAAAATAGCAAATTTTGGAAGACAATCACAAACAACCGGACATTCAATCGGTCATAAAATTACATTTCAGGCATTGCGTCAATTTTGCTAATGAAGTTATTATTAGGTATAAAAAAGTAATACATGTCAACACACACACACACACACACACAGGTTTAAGACACTCACCTCTCCTCCATACTAACACATCCAGGGACCAGGCCCTTCACTGTCCCAGTCACACTGCTACATATGGCCCCCCTGTCAGGGATCTGTGCTCTTATGGCCATGTACAACAAAGTGCCCAGTGTTTAAAGCGCACTTACCCACCAAAAGCAAATAGTTACAAAACATACCTACATTCAGCGACAGAATTTCCCGCTTAAACTGTGGAGACAATCTGAAGTCAAAAACAATCTACTTTCACATCACACTCCGAGACGTCGGCCATTTTCCCACAGAGCTCCAACATCACAGCCCTTTGAATCTATAGACGCAGTATTCTATAGATATAAGTATTCACTGAAAAGGCACGTGGTATAAAAACTGTCAAAGTTTAATGGAATATGCAGAGTTCAGCACTCCTCGACCACAGTGCCAGCTGAGGAGGAGTACAGCTTCTTCTTGACCAGTCGGAATCCTGGACTGAGCTTAAGAGCGAGCCGAAAGGAAGGAGCAAAACACGTCCCCATGAAGAGGAAGTCCCTGAGGCTGGGCCAGGCCGTGCCGTCCTGTTTAAACACTAAAGTCAGCTCGAAGGTGGGCACCACAGAGGAGTCGTACACGATGCGTTCCAGCCGCTTCACGCCTTTGTCCAGCTCTAGGTGGACGTAGAGCACACAGCCCCGCAGACCACAGGGCTCGCAGGACGCCAGCTTCAGCACCTCACGGGCGATCCTCCAGGTCAGCCGCTCGGGGACCAGCACCGAGGAGCAGTGCAGCGCATTCTTTTTGGACCGAGACAAACAAGTCTCAAACATCTTGGCCAGTAACTGACAGTTCCTGTCCTCGATCACATCTGCAGTCCTCTCTGGCTCTACCCAGAAGTCCAGCTCTGCAAACAGACAACAAGCAAGATGTTAGACCCAATTACAGAAAACTGATGCTGCTAACTGGGGCTGCTAACAAAGCTATATACACAGAAACACTAAAAAAAGGACCAATGAGAGTCAGAGGAATGCATTCAGAGATTTGCCGCAAAATCAATATATTAGATCTAAACATCAGGGCAAGATTTATGAAACTACATTGCATTCAAATTATAGATCATGGCATTTAAACCTTTTAGTAAGAGGACCATTTTAGATCACCAGTCTTGTCCAGGGCCCAACAACCCAGATTTGGCTGAATGACTCAACATATATTTATGATCGCAAAAGATTAGATAAGATTTCTAAGACTTCTATTCGTCCCACAGTGGGGAAATTTCAAAGTCATTGTTGCGCACAATACAGCAGAACAAAAGGAGGAAATAAAAGCAATTAAATTACAGACAAACAGGATCTATTATTTAAGGTAATACATAATAAAACAAAAGCATCTGGAGCTATAATAGCACTTTGTTCAAGAATAGTACACTAGTAGAGTATACACTGTAGTCAGCAACAGGTACATAGATTTGTGTGTATGCAAATTATAACAGACAACCTTTTGATAGAAAGGCAGAGGGTCACATAAAATGACAAAGAGGACCCCATTTGGTGCGCGGGCCTTAGTTTGGACACCCCTGATTGATGCTGTGCAGCTAAAGTATGACTTCATCCCACCCCTCCCTGCTGCTCTGCTGCTCTGCTGCAGCACCCCAGACACAAACAAGTGCACTGCTCCAGTACCAGTCCTCTGTGCAAAACCACAGCACTTTGAAGTAGCTCGTTTCTGGCATTGTTTAAGTTTAATTTTCATTTCATTTATTGGGTTTTAACACAGTTTTAATTCTCACATTCAGTGTTTTTTTTTTTCATTGTATTATTGTTTTACCTCAATGTAATGCCAATGTTATAATGTGATGTCTTTGTAAAGCACTTTGGGTTGCACTGCATGAATTGTGATTTGTAAATAAACTTGATTGATCAAAGAACGCACCTTTCTCTATGCACGCCTGGTCACAGCGCCGCTCCACCAGCTCCGAGATGCAGTCCCCGCTCTTCGTCTTCAGAGTGCTTGTGGCGACCATCGTGCCAGCAGGATTTTTTTTTTCTTTCTTTTATTGGGAGGGAGTAGATCGTTCTGTGTTTACAAAGCTGTCTGCGGACAAAAGTAGCAGCGCTGGCGTCAACAACAACAACAACAACAGCAACTGAACTGACACAGCGACATTCAAACAGACAGGTGTTCCGAGACGCACACGTCCAAAACAACGTCCTCCCCAAACCTTCAAACTCTTCAGATTCATTCACTAACGTACCTCAAACACGCCTAAAGTGTGCTAGATGAGCCGTGTTCCCATGAATAAGCGCGCGCACACACACGTTCACAGTGACAGACGCGTACACACTCTCTGCTCAGGCTGAGAGGTTTTTATATGGTGCGCTCAGCTGACCGGAGGGTTGGACCAATCACAGCGCAGCACGGTTTAAAGCCATACCTCACTATAAAAAATCTGTGATCACGTTTACCCTTTGAGGTCGTGTTTAAAGCTGCAATACCTAACTTTCAATCCTCAAGAAATTGGCTGCAGCAGCAGTAGCAGTAGCAGTGATATTACCAGCAGCAGCAGTATAGTAGCAGTAGTAGTGTCAGTAGCAGTATCAATAATAGTAGTAGTAGTAGTAGAAGAAGCAGCAGTAGCAGCAGTGGCAGAAGTAGTAGTAGTAGTGGCAGTAGCAGCAGCAGTATAAGTATAGCTGCAGTAGTAGTAGTAGCAGTAGTAGTAACCCTAACATGGCTTGTAAATTTTTCCATCATGAGGTCAATAAAGTCTTAAAGCTGAGGTACCTAACTTTCGATCCTCAAAAATTGGTCATAAAATACATACTAGTTGGTTCTATCACTAGTTTTCACATGCATGTTTTGGCCTCTATCACATGTCACTTTAAATCAGGTTTTTTAAACAAAAGAGTGAGAAAGAGAAGAGCACCCTCACTCAGCCAATCCGCTCTCAGCACAAAGAGTCAAATAGAGACTCACGGGGCTCTTTTACATAGGAAAAAATACAGTTATAAGTTGCAGACGGTCTGATTTGTTGAGAATCTTTTTTTTTTTTTTTTTTTTACAAAACTTCTTTCTAGTGACAAATATCTATACAAATACACAAATTCATATACAAATGCTTGCTGTTCAGAATGATGTTATATTCAGGCGTCCTATCTGCAGACTGAGAAGTACAAACAATATGTACTCCATGATAACACTGAAATTTAGTCTCTGCAAAAGCCATTCTGCGGAACAGACCGTTATGTGGATGAAGATTTATTCAGCGTTAATGCAGAGGCTTTCTAGCCTGACTCTCGCCAGACCCATGTAGTTCGCTGCACTTCACACGAGTCCGGGACTGAGCCATAGTGGTTGGATTTCAGAAGGCAGGGCCTCGTAAAAAAATCCTTGTATGTGATTGGATAGACCACTTGTCCGTTATCTTGAATGAAGTCTGCTTTCAACCACTCACATCGAAGCACACGGCTCCCACAGGTTGCCAAATCCCAGCAAGATTTTCCAACCCAAAATCCACGAGAATACCCCAAAAAAAAAAAAAAAACACTCAGAATGATTTTTTGGCTAAAAACTTAATGTAATCAACTTGGACTATCATGATTCTGTTTATTGTCTTTCTGTTTATTTAAAATACCTACAAGTCTCTTGGAAAAAAATATGCGGGAACCACCAAACCTGGCAACCCTGCTGCATAGTGTGTAAACAGAAACACTGAACCAGTGCTTCAACCATAGACTGTATATATTAACGGACAGAGTTACGCCATCTCTGCCGTTCTAACTAATGGGCCAAAAAATGTGCTCTACTGGAGCAATCCAAAATGGCCACGAGTGGTCCCGCCCACATGAAAATTGTGAAAAAACGCATCTGCGCATGCATCAGCTGGCTTAACTCCATTCATTTGAACGAGAGACTTAAAAAATTCACAGCGAGTAAACTAGAGTGGACCAAAAAAATCCACCCCCCTCAGCATTGACACACATGTGGAACGGAGCTTTGGGCCAAGAGCCAGCTTTTGGTCCATCCTGTAAAGACGTTTTCGAGAGGTCTGCCAATGCTATATGTTAGCATTGGCTAATTCTACTTCTGGGTCCACCCCCATCGGCCCGGGGTGGTATTGCAAGTATGTCAGCACACGTCATTTTGGCCACTTTTGAGCTGGGACCCGCCCCCACTGGCTTCAACCAAACTTTACAGGAACATTTGACTCTTAAAACACACATATATCAACATAGAACCATCAACATCTCGCCTCAAATTGCATTAAAAGTGACCTCCGTGTCTTAATTCGATCGTATTTACTCTTTTAAAAAGATTCGCGGACTTTACGTCCGCCATCTTGGATTCCTCTCGATGCTGCATCAGAGAAGCTTGAGAAGGCAGTGCAAACCCCACGTAACACCAGCAATCCTGATTGGTCGATTAAAAAATAATCTGGGGAAGGCGTTCGCTATGGGCTCGATACCAGACCCATGTGGTTCAGCCAAACGCCTCTGGTGGAGCATGGCGGAACTACAAGGGTCTGGCAGAGCCAGGCTAGAGGCTTTCTGTGTAACATTATTTTACTGTTGCAAAAAAAAAAAAAAGTATTAAAAAGGAATGAGAATCCTTGTTGGAGCAGCTTGTGGTTGTATTAGAAGCACACTGCAAAAATATACAGAAAGTAAGTAAGATTTGCCAATGGGACAAGGAAATGTATTGTTTTTTTTCAATAGACACTCAAATTCTTTGTCGGAGTAAAACAGAATAATGTTTCGTTCTATTAACAAATCTACCTGCAGCAAGATTTAAAAAATATTTAATTCAAGCATTTACTTAGATTTGATTAGTTTTCAGTAGTACTAGTAGTAGTAGTAGAAGCAGGGGTAGTAGTAGTAGTAGTAGTAGCAGCATCAGCAATAGCAGTGGCACACAGTAGCAGTAGCAGCAGTAGTAGTAGCAATAGCTGCACTAATATTAGTAGTCACTACAGTAGCAGTAGTCCTAACAGGATAAATGTAGTAGTAGTGTTTATTTCGAATTACATGCGCAATACAAAACAAAACAAAAAGAAGAAACATATATATGCATAATTCGAAAAGGAGTAGGTAGAAGTGAAACTTATGCTTCCTACCCCTTGTTACAAACTTTTCACTTTACAGGAGTTCAAATGATATACAGGCATATTTCTCTCAGATATACAATTTACACTCGTCTCCATGAATAGTAATTTTAAATGCTGATTTCGCACCAATGATGTTCTTAGGTCTTGTTGTCACTTGTCACTTGTTGCCATTTTTACCCAAAGCTGTTTATTTAATGTTAACATGGTTATGTATGTAGACCCTACATAGTGCAGTGCATTAAAAACAGTGGGTAGAATGAGCCAGTCGAGAGAAGGTAATAGCCCCCACTCAACCCGCCCCACTCCCAACCTCCCTGACCAATGGAAATGTAGGAAAATTTGCGCTGTATATTCTTGCTGTGTGGTGCGTTAAAAACGAGGTGTTGAGGCCGCTTGGCAAAAGGGAGCCCGCCAATCCAACCATATCTCGTCTGCTCTGATTTACTTGCATCTGTTTAAACAGTAATGGCAATCACAACATGTGTCACACTGTGTGTGCTTTATACTGTATTCTTCATGTGTTTTAACTGTTGATTTTCTGACCTGTGTTGGTGATTTCAATGGTTTTGTTAAGTCCTCTGAGATGACTTCTGTTGTGACCTAGGGCTATACAAGAATAAATTGTATTGTATTGTATTGTAACATGACAACTTGTTTTCCTGCACTATAGATCTTGGTCATGTGCTATTCATGGTTAAGAGTTGTCCATTGCATCTAAAAGATTTAACTGCTCCAAATGATTTTTACACATCCCTTTTACAGTTTAAACAAATTACATTATTTACACATATATTACATAATACATACCTTAATACTTTACCTTACACTTTATTCTCATGTAACACTCTCATATGTCCTGAATATAGTAGTTTTGATTTGTTTCTTAAAAACTATTATGTTTTTTGACTCTTTAATGTCTTTGTTAAGTGCGTTCCACAAGTTGATTCCTTTCACTGAGACTGTTCTTTCCATGACTTTTGTTCTGAATCTAGGTTTTTTAAAGATATCAGTTCCTTTCAGATTGTACTGACTTTGTCTTTTTTCAAAGTTCTCTTGAATGTTTGCGGGTAATGATTTGCAATTTGCTTTATACAATATCTGAAAAATATTATAATCCACTATATCATAAAATTTTAACACCTTACACTCTAAAAAACAGGATTTGATGAGTCTCGATATCTTTTGTTGTTCACTATTTTTAGGGCTCTTTTTTGTAAAATAAATATTGGCTGTGTATATGTTTTAAAAGTTGTCCCCCAAATTTCGACACAATAGGTTAGATATGGTATAATCATTGTATTATATAAGGTAATTAATGCTGTGTGGGTAAGAAAGTATTTCACTTTATGTAACACACCAATTGATTTGGCTAATTTTCCTTTTGTATAGTGTATGTGTAAATGTATTTTACTGCTGGTACTTCTACTTCTACTATTGTAAGGATAGACCAGTGTCCAGCGCTGACCATGCAAACCTTTACTGCTACTATTGTGAAATGATAAGACTAAGAAACCTGCTGACATATTCAAACCAGACTATTCCCAGGCCTCCTCCTACTGCTACTCCTACTTCTGCTACCACTATTGCTGCTACTACTACTACCATTCCCCACCATTACTTCTTCTACTACTGCTAATACTGCTTCTATACTGCTGCTTCTGCTACTACTACTACTGCTACTACTACTACCAACACCCTCACTACCACCACTACAGTGTAAAAGTGACTTGGCAGAGAGACGTTGAAAACAGTTGTTATGCCGCTCACTCAAGCTCTCACACATTTGCCTCGAGCGGTAACCGGACCTGCCCCTGTGGTTCCCAACTGGTCCCAGTGGGAGGATCACACGGGTCAGGGCAAAGTATCCTGGTCGTACAGTCACATGCATTGGCTGCGATGACTGTTGTGTGGATACTGTCAAAATGCCGGATTAAAAACATATCTGGTCAGCTGTACATACAACTGCAGGATTTTATCTTCACTATTTTGAATGCACTGTTATTGTTTATGATTTGAATTCCTTGTATGATTGTTTATGTCTTGTTTAGTTAAGCACTTTGAGCTGTCTTGTGTATGAACTGTGCAATACAAATAAACTCGCCTTTCCCTAAAAAAAAAAAAAAAATTTTGAAAGTGAATGCTCTCCAATGAAAGTATAGGGGGAGGGCACAAAATGGGGCTATCTGGGCCAACCGTGTGGGTTATTATCTCTTGGGTCAGCTCCATAGTATCCCTGAAATGTCTCAGTTAAAGCTGGGGTACCTAACTTTCAAACCACAAAACATTTAACCACGTAATAAAATCCATAGTTTCAGGCTCTAAAACAAGTTTGGTTCGATCAGTAGTTTTCACATCCGTGTCTTTTTTTACCCCCTGTCACCTCTTAAGAACAGCTTTTTTAGACAGAACAGAAAAATAGAGGACCAAGGAGTCAAATAGTGACTCGCTGAGCTTTTTCTTACAAGTATGACTGTTGATGTTTTATTCTCTGATCTGTTGTTGGGAAATTTACAACTTTGAAGTCCTCCGAGAGAACTGCTGTTGTGATTTAGGGCAACACAAAAATGTATTGAATTGAATCAAACAGCAAGAATGTCCTGGGTTTGATTTGTCTGAGTAGGTTTCCTTCGGGTGCTCCGGTTTCCCCTACCACCAAAAACATGTACAATAGGCAGTGTTGAGAGTCAGGCGTTACAAAAGTAATGTATTTACTCTAATGTATTGCTTTTTTTTTGCTGTAACGCTTTAATGTAAGGCATTAAAAAAACCTGGATAACAAGATAAAATGAATAAGATGAAGACATGCTCTTCAACATCTTACTTCTGACAAGACGTTTTCTGTTGGAACAGCAGATTCTTCAAAATCACTATTTCAGTGCTTGCAGTTAGCAAAAGACCAAAAAATTACCTGTCATTTCTACAGCCCTACAGTGAATATAAGAACCCCAACCCTATATCACGTTAGCTCATGCATCCAACTCGATCACACATATGTGGTAAGTATAGCAGCCGGTTTCATCAGACTCTGACCCACATACGTGAATCTGCAGGACACAAGACTTTGTAAGGCTGCAGCCTTTACACTTTAGCACATTCACACTCTCATAAAGACTTAACAAGCCAGAATGCATGTCAAGGGCAAATGAACCAGTTCAACAGACTCTGGTGGCCTACATCATTGTTTCCCAAACCTGAATAGATTTACAAATATCAACGCTAAAGAAGAAACATTAAGCATTATTTTTGTCTGTTCAAAATGATAATGTGACTCTAAACTTTGTAATTTCAAGTATTAGGAAGTAAAATAGTATTTTAAGTTGAAAAATAGGCGATGTTTAGTATTCAATTCAATTCAAATCAATTTATTATTGTAAATCCCTAAACCGGGAAGCCCCCGCCCAAAGATCAAGGCTGTGCTCTCACCGTCAGAGCAGCCGTCCTCCTAACCGTATGCTAAACCGAAGAGAACTGTTTTGAGCCTAGCCTTGAATGTGGAGACTGTGTCCGAGCGAAGGAGAGACAGCAGCAGCCATGGGGATAGCAAGCTAGTGGCTAGGATATCCCAGGCTACAGCACCAAAGAAAGTGTCACCCCCAAAATTAGAAAAATACACACTGCAAGCACAGCCTTGTAAGTGTACCAAGAGAATTTATCATGAAGGATTGTCAAATCTCATTTATGAACAATATTTTTCAAGGGCGGAAAACTGCCTTTGTGTGATGTCATAGTGGTACAGTGACATCATACTATTACAGGACTGAGACAGGAGCTTTTAGACAGAAGGGGAGGAGTTTCGCGTTAGTGCCATAAGTTCCTGATATTGGAGTTAGCTTGTGCATTGGGCAACAAAAGTACCCCGTTTAACCGTGTTGTTTACATCGGCAGGGCAGATCAAAATACCTGACTGCTGCGTTTGTATTAGTTCTAATCTCAAATACTGAATAAGGACTTTCATGTCATTCATCCATCCATCTATCCATTTTATTCCCCTTAATCCATGTCTGGGTCGGGGGGGTGGCAGTCAGAACTGCACCCAAAACACATAGCACTAGCCCCTCACTGATCCTCCAGCGGGTGGTAAGTCCACAGAAGCCTTGATTATGAAATAAAAAATACCGCAAACATCCACATGTTTAAGAAAAAAATCAAAGCAACAACAGTGAAATTGTATGAAATGAATTAGAAAAATATGAGAAGATAACTATATAATAAAAAACAAAGAATTCTGAAAACAAAAACAAAAAAACATGAATAAAAACAGTTTGAAGAAGTGATGAAGGCCATCTTATTTTTTTATTTAATTTGTACATGTTTGAAGAAAGGGGCAGGCAACAGAAGATTTTTTTTTCTTCTCTCTGCTCCTTTTCATTTGTGTGACAAGATGACAATTAATTGAGATGTAATTGTAATATGTGATGTATTGTTATGTCCACAATTGAAATAAATAAATTATTCAGCAGGGGCTTCAGGCAAAGAGGGGTTAAGTGTCTTGCCCAAGGACACAACAACAGCAGTCATCAGTAAATGTTGATAAAATGTTGACATTGGTCAACTCCCCTAGGTATGGTCAACATACCTATGTGTTCTATATATTTGTGTTCGATGTCGGCTCTTCCTATCATTGTGAAGCAGAATTCACCAAGCATTGGATTGTTCACCCACTAATAGAGAACGTGAGCTGGGCTTAGACCGTCGTGAGACAGGTTAGTTGTACCCTACTGATGATGTGTTGTTGCAATAGTAGTGCTGCTTTAACAACGTCCATCCATCTTCTACCCTTTAATCCATTTCTGGGTCAGGGGGGTGGCAGTCAGAGATGCCACCCAAGTCTCATAGCACCAGCCCCTCACTGACCCTCTGCAGGTGGTGAGTCCACAGGAGGACGGCTGCTCTCTGACTGTGAGCATAGCTTTGATCTTTCAGTGGGGGCTTTTGGGCAAAGTGGGGTTAAGTGTCTTGCCCAAGGACACAACGACAGCAGTCATCAGTGGGAGTCGGTGGAGAAGGTGCAGAGGTTTAACAACGTGACCTTTGAATAGTGTCAAAACCCAGTCATCTGGATTGTGCTTGTGAAATCACTTCTCGTGCCAGTTGCCGTGGCAGCAGATGAACGTGCTGTGGTTCAGGTTCCTTCTTCAGACGCCCTCCTTTTGTGGGATGTCCGGTATGCGGTGGCCGTGCACACAATCTATTTCATCTGCATGTCATTCATTAACTCTTTTTTGTGTGTAAAATGTTGATTCTTTAAAATGGCCTCGCATTAAAGTACATCTGTGACATGTTAGTGCCATAGGAACCAACTCGGACTCTGAGGCCCTTCAAAAGCGACCAGGCTCTTTGCTTGAAGTTCACAGAATTTAGACGATGACGAAAAAAATCTTGTTTTAGCGCCCGGTCAATAGTGGGCAGTGGAACTTAACAGCACAATACACGCGGCCCCCAGCAGTATACCCACTTCCTCAACAACATGCTCCTCAGGCAGCGAACAAAGTGACGTGAAAGAATGCACCAACATCACTCTGCATTTCACTGCAGCAGCAAATGTAAACTGAAACTACAGCTTTGTGTGGTTTAGTTTGGACTAAGGAGTAGAATTCTCTGTGTAGCGCTCGAAGCACACGTAGCTAGTTAGTGTACCCGCCTAACTAGCTAACTAGCTTGTTGCTTACTGTACGCTTGTTCTTGGCTATTGCACATGTCCAAATATACGTTCTTCATACAGCTGTGAAACAGCCCCCGCCACACACACTTAACATTGTAAAGCGCTTTGGGTGACCTTGGTCTGTAAAATGCGCTATACGAAATAAACATTACTTACTTACTATTTACTTACACAGCGTATCTGCTCTGTTCCACTCTGGAGAGCGTTTCTCAACGCTTTCTTTTTCACACTACTGAAAAGACAATCTGATACCCGACTTTAATATACATACAAGTATATATTTGCACTCGGGTATCAAGAATCTTAAACTTTATTTCTTTATTAAGATAAAAATAGAGGTTTTATCTTATTTTTCTGAAAATATAGAGTTGTGCTAATCTTAATATTCGCTTGTGTTGTGTGCTTTCCATTCCCAGTGTTTGTAACTTGTGATGCAACGCTGAAATTTCCTCACTGACGGACTGATGAAGGATCTCCAAATATTAATCTTCTGTCTTGTTTAGTCAAGCACTTTGAGTTGCCTTGTGTATGAACTGTGCTACACAAATAAACTTGCCTTGCCTTGATATCCAGGCAAACACAGAACCTTTAGATGAACTCCAGTCCACAAAGCAGGCCACAGGACAGTTGCGAGTGCAGCTTTAACAACGTGACCTTTGAATAGTGTCAAAACCCAGTCATCTGGATTGTGCTTGTGAACTCACTTCTCGTGCCAGTTGCCGTGGCAGCAGATAAACGTGCCGTGGTTCGGGTTCCTTCTTCAGACGCCCCCCTTTAGTGGGACGTCCGGTTTGCGGTGGCCGTGCACACGATCGCATTCATCTGCCGAGCACTTCTGCTGAGTGTGCAAGAGTTTAGCTGCACGTCTGCACATGACACGCGTGAGAAACGAGTACAGTGAACCAAGGGGTAATGTATACATGAGAGAGTAAAGCCACATTTAATGCTAACTGTATTTAAAGCAGGGGTACCTAATCTTCCAAGCCACTTGTTATATTTCTATCAATAGTGTGCACAATCATGTATTTTTGGCCTCTGTTATATCTTTAGATCAGCTTTTTCAGACAGAACAGTGAAAATAAGACTCCCAATCAACCCAAAGCATCAAATAGTGACTCACATGGCTCTTTCTGCCAAATACGCTCAAAGCAAACTCACATTATTTTACTTTTTCAAGACTCAATTCAATTCAACATTGTGAAAATTTTAGGTACCGCAGCTTTAAAAAAGACCAGATAAGACAAGAAGTAATATTATATACTACTGCAACCACAAGACACTATTTTCTTCTATAGAAAACACTGAAAATACGTCGCTTTATACAGCCGGTGGATCTTGAGGTTTATTCACTTATTTGACCTAGTTTCATGTGCTGTGACCGCAGCGTAAGCGATCATCTTTTACTTTAATGCACTTTGTCCACAGACAGAAAGTAACTATAAGCAAGCGAGATACAGAGAGGCGCTGAGAAGTTAAATTACAAAGTGGCTCTAAAAATTAAGATTAAGATGAAGGTTTGTCCTGGAGAGGCCGTTTTTCTTCCATCTTTCTACATCTTCCATGAATACGCTGCATAGGGAAATTGTGACAACGCTATTTCCCTTGTGGATCAATAAAGTCTGTCTGAGTCTAAGTCTAACTCATAGATTAGGAGTTTTTAAAGCTGGGAAGCCTGACTTCTTTTGTTCATTTCAATATAAAAGAGTCTTGTGATTGTGAAAGTAAAATGTTGTGAACAAATTAGTCACATTATCTTCATTTTATTATATAATATATTCTCTTTAGTGTAGGCCTGTGAGGGACTGTCTGACGCTTAGGGCTGCGAGCTGATTGGCTGAAAAAAGCTGATCTAAAAAGTAACAGTGCCCATAAATGCATGCATGTGAAAACTAATGATGGAAACAAGGATTTGAAATCAACAAACGAGAAAGATGGAGGTTATTACATAGTTCATTTTTTGGGGTTGAAAGTCACTAAGTCAGACACCCCAGCTTTAAATCTATGTGAAAGCAAGCGGTTTGATGAACTCAGAGATCTGGACCCTCTGCACAATTTCAAAACATGTCCTGGGGAAGAGGATATTGTTAATTAGGTCAAACCACAAATCTTCTTTGTTTTACTCTGTCAGCTTCGATCTCACTCCGTTGTGAAGTCACTCAAATGGCTGTGATAAACACATGCGCATGCGTGGACTGGTCAAAGAGTGAAACCAGGATGCGGACTGCAGGCTCCCTCTAGTGGACTTTACGTGCAAAAGCCTCGTGTGTTGTGTTTCAGTTCGCCTGTAGAAAAGTTACCGGTTTAAAATAACTACTGAATTGATGAAATGGCGAATAAGTAAAACACATGCAACAATATACAATAAAGATTACTATAAAATCAGATCTGGATTTGTGCAGTGCATTAAACTTTCCTTCAGATTGTAATTGTTCATATTGATGTACATAGAATGTGTGTGTCACACTATGTACAAACTGGTAAATGCTTATGTTGCATATGATCAGTTTGCTTTTCATGCTACATTCTACATAAAAAAAATCTCATCGATAAGGGGAGCACATTGAGATGTCACTCTAGTCTTAGACCAAAGTTACAGAACCTGAAGCTTTTGTTCTGAACCTAAAACACAGTCTCCTTCTGCAACACACTTTCTCCTTTTGCAACACACTTTCTCCTGCTCACTACGCACTACATAAAACACTTTGTTCATAAATGTAAGCCTGTGTTATCATTGGGAAAACACATACACATACTCAAAATACCAAACACATTGTATGACAGAAAACACTGAGACACACACTTGAAAACACTGACTTACAAAACGCGGCACACATCAGTCAGACACAAACAGGCCTCAGTTTAGACATTTTCAGAACTTTGCAAGTCTGGAGGTAGGAAGAGCAAGATAGAGGAAGAGGAAGACCAGGAGAGAGGAGGAGGACGTGGTTGAAGATATTTCTGATGACATTAAAGCAACTTTGGAGGATCATGTGATCAATCATGACCTCACACTGAAGGAAGAGAGAGTCCAGACACAGCTGCATCATCAGGACCTTCAGATGGAAACATGTCTGAAAGTGTGTTCACATGATGCAAGTGTGTGTCATTTTGTCCTCAAAGTTTAATTTTGACAAATGATTGTTTAGTTTTGAGAGCAGAGTTTGAGTTTTGATAAAGGAGTTTCATTTTGAGACAGATGTGAATGGTTTATGTCCCAGTGTGTGTCAGCTTCTCTTGTAAGTAAGTAAGTAATCTTTATTTATATACCGCCTTTCACAGACCAGAGTCACAAAGCGGTTTACAATTGTTATTTTTGGGCATTTGTCTCTCACTCCACACAGAGATGGGAGCAGGGTCGCCAGTACAGGAGGCGCATGCCAGACCTATTGTGTATGTTTTTAGTGGTAGGGGAAACCGGAGTACCTTGTCTGTAGAGTTTTAGGACTATGAGCGAAATTTTGGGAAATGTGTTCAAGCTAAAGGAAAAAAACTGTAATGCACTTATCACACACAGAATTCTAAAGTCTCTGCTTCACATTTATGGAGGAGTATGGCGCCCCCTGCTGGCTGCTTTGGTGCATGACTAAAGTCACGAGTGAGAGGCACATTTGAAAGTGTCTTTGGCTGAAATTGTCCATTGAATGTATTTAGAGAAAACAAACTTCTTCATATTCTCTGCATTGAAATAAAATTATATATATAAATGTACAACAGCTAAAGGAACATGTCCCTGGATAAAAGTGTGGACATTGATAGTGGGAGGAAAACTTCCTCTCACTATCAATGAGAGAATAATAACGGTACAACTGGAAACTACTTGTGTGTGGATTAAATGTTCTTCCTGACGTTTATTGCTTTCATTATTAATATCTGAGCTTCAGGAAACATCTGACCGTGTAAATATGATTCTGGATGTGACAGATATCACTGGAGAGGATTTGGAGACGGCCAGCACTAGATCATATACGTAATCGGGACGGAAGCGGAAGTAAATATAACAAACTACCTATTCATGCCTTAACTTAACCAGCCATTCCCATTAAATAACCCCAACCCAGCCTTAACCCTAACCTTAACCATTTACTCAGACGCCTAAAACTTAACCAGTCACCACTTAAGCACTTTTTAGTCTAAAGATAATTTGAAAGTAGGATTGTTACTTCCGGTTTTGTCCCGATTCCGACCATTTGGAGACAACACTGACAGAGAACAGTGTGTCATTCCCATATTCGTCCCGGAAACCGGATTCGTTCGGAAGTTCAGTTTGCGCATGTCAAAAAGTTTAATATGTCCTTAAGTGGTGACTGGTTAAGTTTAGGCGTCTGATTAAGATGGTTAAGTTTAGGGTTAAGACTCGGTTGGGGTTATTTTATGGGAATGGCTGGTTAAGTTTAGGCATGAATAGTTAGTTTTTTATATTTACTTCCGCTTCCGTCCAGATTCCGCGACTACTGCTGCGTATGCTCATTGGATCAAACTGAACTTCAGGACGAATCCGGTTTCCGGGACGAATACGGGAGTGACACAGTGTGTAGACAGAGGCTAAGGCTGGGGATTAGCATTAGTATTTTACAGAATATGTCATCTGAAAACAGTGTTTCTCTGTACCTGCTTTAATCCAGACTGAGGCATAAACCAGACATGTTGGGGCTAATCAACTCCTTTTCGACAAAAAGTAGCCAGTCTTTTGGCTCCTGCTTGACTTTCAGGCCACCCTTCCCGTGACTACGCTTTGGTTCATTCTCACCTCATGTGAAACCCTGCAGTTGGAACCATCTAGAACAGGGGTGCCCAAAGTGGGCCCAACTGGCCAATGGCCTCCACGTCTTTCAAGGATCTCTATCTGCATTCCCCAAGTTGGTTCGGTACTCAGACGTAGGTCTCGATTGGAGCGTGTCAGCGTGGCCTATTCATTCTATCCGATACTTGATTGATGTATCGAGATACACGCCTCATTCATGGTTCACATCAACTTGCACTAACATGTTTTTTTTTTTTTAAATCAAACACACTTATCAAAACAATTGGGTGCAAGGCACCTTTATGTTCATTTTTGTTCAGCCTCAATTTTATAGGAAAGTATAGGAAAGCCAAGCAGAGAAGTGCGCCCCTAGTGTTAGGTTTCTAATTTGCATGTTGAAGTACCCGAGCTATTCCCAGAGCAACACGCAGCCGCATGCCTTCATTCATTCTGTTGCCTGTGTCAGTGTGCGTTAATGACCAGAAAGTAAGTACCATGTGTGATTTGTTGATATACATGTGCAGCTTTAGCCATAATGTCTGTGTTTATATTTAACAGACTTTACTCGTGTTTTCTTGTGTCTCAGTTTATCATTTGTGACGTGATGTACCTACTTCAAGTAGTATTCTTATGTCAAATGTTTGGTTTTGCTGCTAATTTATAGTTCAAAGTTCATTCTATTGCTAGTTTATTATTAGCTACTTCTATTGTGCATCTGACAACCTGCGCTGCGTCTTGTGCCAAAATTAAAGGGCATGTCTGTAACTTTTTAGGAGCAACCAATTAAGTGCTGTATTTTTCAAATATTGAATTATAGACCAAATTTATCCGTTATATGATTATATATTTGATTATAACCTGTAAATAAGCTACAACAGAAATCTCCCTCCTCTGGACCCTGATTCTCTGACCGGAATCTTCCCGTACTGTAGTCTCCTAAAACCAGCATATTTCCCTGGAGCCTCCACTTCACTAAGAGTGTGTTGTTTTCCTTCATTCAGCTGTGATTTGCACTGATAGACAATGATTAATGCATTTAATCATTCAACAAAAATTAAAGGAACTTGATAAAATTTACATTTATTTGTGTTTCACGCATAATGTCGATGTATTTGGCCTGCGGCCCACTGGCAATTTTTTACTTTGGCCCTTGGAGGCAAAAGGTTTGGGCACCCCTGATCTAGAGAAAGAGGAACGTAGACTGGAACCATTTAGAAGAGAACACTACCAGGTGAGTTTGTCTGAATTCACTGAGAATAACATTGTCTTGGTTGATATGAACTCAGTCTGAATTTCACTGACTACAGGTCCACCAGTGATAGCTTTAACGTTATCCTGTTTGTGCTTTTAGCCTAATCTAGGCCAATTCATTCCAAACAGAAAATATCTGTGATAATGTAGTAGATGAGTTAAAATTCCCTCATTAAATCAGACATGTTTGGAAAACCTATGTGTCACCACAATAGACTGTATATATTAACGGACAGAGTCACGCCTACCTCCGCCGTTCTGTCCAAAAAAGTGCTCTACCGGAGCTATCCAAAATGGCCGTGAGTGGTCCCGCCCACAAGAAAATTGTGAAAAAACGCATCTGCGCATGCGTCAGCCGGCGGGAGCTCCATTCATTTGAACGAGAGACTTCAAAAATTCACAGCGAGTAAACTTGAGTGGTCCAAAAAAATCCACCCCCCTCAGCATTGACACACATGTGGAACGGAGCTTTGGGCCAAGAGCCAGCTTTTGGACCATCCTGTAAAGACGTTTTCGAGAGGTCTGCCAATGCTATATGTTAGCATTGGCTAATTCTTCTTCTGGGTCCACCCCCATCGGCCCGGGGTGGTATTGCAAGCATGTCAGCGCACGTCATTTCGGCCACTTTTGAGCCGAAACCCGCCCCCACTGGTCACCAGCAGCTAACATGTTAGCAAGGTCTGCTAGCATGTTAGCAAGGTCTAGATTACGCCGTTTGAAACGTGAGCAGAAGGTTAGTAACGAGAGGTATTTTACTGATAATCAAGTAAGTCTCAGTTTGGCTCCTCTGATCACTGTTGTATTTGTTACACTGCATATTCTGGGTAACCGCGGCTATCCCGCGCTATTGCAGCTATCCCGCGCTAACAACTGTCCCATACTTTTTTTTTAGCTGTCCCATACTAACATGGCTAGCCCTCACTAACACGGCTATCCCGCGCTAACACTGCCATCCCGCGCTAACATGGCTATCCCGCGCTAACACGGCTATCCCACGCTAACACGGCTATCCCGCGCTAACACGGCTATCCCACGCTAACACGGCTATCCCACACTGACACGGCTAGCCCGTGCTAACGCAGCTATCCCACACTAACACAGCTATCCCGCGCCAACACAGCTAGCCCGCGCTAACACAGGGAGTATGTCACTTCACAGTTAACATAACTTCATTTTCAGTTTTGTATTGGTTCTGAGGCTGTAGATCCAGGACTGAGGCTGTAGATCCAGGACTGAGGTTGTAGACCCAGGACTGAGGTTGTAGACCCAGGACTGAGGCAGTAGACCCAGGGCTGAGGCCTGTAGAAGTGGCTCCTATACAGGGCGGGGCCCATGGGTCGCGAGCAACCAGCTTTAAAGGAGCTATACCCGTTTCTGCAAGGTTTGAATGTTTAGCACTGCCACCCAACTCGCTCACAGGTCTCTTATTTCCCCTACGCTCTCATCCCACAGAGCCATCTAGTTTTATTTACGATCTGATACATATGCTAACATTAGCATTAACGTTAACGTTTTTGTGACAATTATACTGTATTAATGTGACAAAAAGCAATCGCGATAAACCCGGAAGTAACCGTTAACATGAAACAAGTGGTTCATGGTGGTGTAAATGTGTACGCTCATTTCACCCTTCGTCATAACACGCCAAAACACGCATGTAATTCAAGATTTGGACAACAGTACTCATAGTCCCACTCTGGCAAAATTAATTCAGATTTTTTTATGAATACTTAGGCTTATTACGCTACCGTGTGGTGTTGGTCATTTTGCGGTGGTACTTGGAGAGGCAAGTATTTTCTGAGGTGGTACTTGGTGTAAAAAGTTTGAGAACCACTGCTCTAGTAGGCTCTTTAACAGTTGGGATACTTTTTGATAAATTATGTATTTACCACAAGTGATTACTGTTTTATTAGTAATCTCAGAGAACAGTCTTTTGATCCAGTCAGTGAATTGTTCTACACTAGATCCAGGAAATCACTGGACATAGCGAACACTTTTTTTTCTCCGATATGGAGTTCAACTGTTATGCACTCTATCAAAAATACTGTATAGTACAACGCTGCTCTTACCCCAGTTACATATTTCAAATTCCTACCAAAATGTTGTACATATATAAAAATTTTCACAGATTTGACACTTTATAGAATACACAATACACTATAGACAATGTGTTTTACAAAAATGAATGAACAAATGGATTTTGTGAAATATTTATTTATTGCCCTGATGTAGTTCCTATTTCTATTATCTCAGTCCTGTATGAATGGGGCAATAGAAACTAAACTATTTCATTGTCTTTATTGAAAAAAACAATACATTGTTTTTTCCTTAAAGAAGCGGTCTCAGAGAATGGATAATTCCACTCTCGTAGACCATGTGTAGATGGTGAAAATGCCTCACTTTGAATTCGCCGTAAATCCAAAATGAGGCTTTTGACTTCAGCAGTCGGTGGTAGGACGTGTCTCATAACAACCATTGCTAAAAGTGTGCTGTTTAAA
Organism: Knipowitschia caucasica; assembly: GCA_964034765.1. Lineage (NCBI taxonomy): Eukaryota > Metazoa > Chordata > Actinopteri > Gobiiformes > Gobiidae > Knipowitschia > Knipowitschia caucasica. The sequence continues at coordinate 10,603,105 of OZ035841.1, forward strand.
GGCACAATACACAAGGTCTGTGTTAGGAGTGACACTTGTGGTCAGTCACTGAGCAGCCAGAACAACCTCACAATGTGGTCAGACACTCTGGGATTAACACCACATGAAGATGGCCCGACACACGGACCTCAGAACGGTGCCCAATGTGCGCTTCTTAGGAATCCTCTCTAGACGTTTGGCAATGGCCGCTATGATGAGATCTGGGTCGGAAGAGGCAAACATACGCAGTGCCTTCTTGGAATGAAATTGGCTTAGGTCTTTGTAAATGTGTTTTGCCACATCTACAATGTTGTTCTTATCAGGTTTTACCCGCACATCACACTGATTCTTTAATGTCTGCAAATGCCCAAAGAGTAACTTGGAACACCTAGCCAGTTCCTGCGGGTTTCTGATGCCAAACACTCGAGTAGACAACTCAAAAACCAGGTTGGACCAGTCGTCATCGCTCCAGACGAACTGGTCAGCTGCTGTGCGTTCATCTCTTACCTCATCTGGCCTCTGGATTGGCCTCAAATCCACTGGTGCAGCAAGGTTTCTCTGCTTCTGGTTCTCAAGTTCCTGAATGGCGTTCACGTCACAGAGGGCCTTATAGTCCAACCACAACATTTGCACCATTTCGTTGGTCAATACAAATCTACTACCTGTACAGCATGTCTCTGGTTTCTGAGGTGTGTTGATCTCTACGCAGCTCTCATTGAAAGACTCCGGTGAGGCTCTTACCTGGATGGAGCTTAGTTGTTGCACGCTTACCCATTTCAGGATGCAGTCTGTGATGATGGTGACACTGTACTCAGAATACATAAAGACCGTAAAATGCATCCAGTCCCCCAATTTCTCACTCACATCTTGGTATATTGCATCAGCTACTTCTTTGATGTGATGCTGATCAGGTTTGAGCTTAACACCATCCATCCATCCATTTTCTTCCGCTTTATCCGTTGCCGGGTCGCGGGGGCAGCAGTCTAAGCAGAGACGCCCAGACTTCCCTATCCACACACACTTCCTCCAGCTCGTCCGGGGGGACCCCAAGGCGTTCCCAGGCCAGCTGAGAGATATAGTCCCTCCAGCGTGTCCTGGGTCTTCCGCGGGGCCTCCTCCCGGTGGGACGTGCCCGGAACACCTCCCCAGGGAGGCGTCCAGGAGGCATCCGGAACAGATGCCCGAGCCACCTCAACTGGTTCCTCTCGACGTGGAGAAGCAGCGGTTCTACTCCGAGCTCCTCCCGTGTGACTGAGCTCCTCACCCTATCTCTAAGGGAGCGCCCAGCCACTCTGCGGAGGAAGCTCATTTTGACCGCTTGTATCCGCGATCTCGTTCTTTCGGTCATTACCCAAAGCTCATGACCATAGATGAGGGAGGGAACGAAGATTGACCGGTAAATCGAGAGCTTTGCCTTTCGGCTCAGCTCCCTCTTCACCACAACGGTCCGATACAGCGACCGCATAACTGCGCACGCTGCACCGATCCGCCTGTCAATCTCACGCTCCATTCTTCCCTCACTCGTGAACAAGACCCCGAGATACTTGAACTCCTCCACTTGAGGAAGGACCTCTCCACCCACCTGCAGCGGGCAAGGCACCTTTTTCCGGTCGAGCACCATGGCCTCGGATTTGGAGGTGCTGATTCTCATCCCAGCCGCTTCACACTCGGCTGCAAACCGTCCCAGTGCATGCTGCAGGTCCTGGTTCATTGGAGCCAACAGGACAACATCGTCCGCAAACAGCAGAGATGAAATCCTGTGGTCTCCGAACCGGACCCCCTCCGACCCCTGGCTGCGCCTAGATATTCTGTCCATAAATACAGTGAACAGAACCGGTGACAAAGGGCAGCCCTGTCGGAGGCCAACATTCACCGGGAACAGGTCTGACTTACTGCCGGCAATGCGAACACAGCTCTGGCTCTGGTCATACAGGGATCGGATGGCCCTCAGCAGAGGACCCCCGACCCCTACTCCCGGAGAACCCCCCAAAGGACACCCCGGGGAACACAGTCGAACGCCTTCTCCAAATCCACAAAGCACATGTGGACAGGTTGGGCGAACTCCCATGAACCCTCGAGTATCCGATGGAGAGTATAGAGCTGGTCCAGTGTTCCGCGACCGGGACGAAAACCACACTGCTCCTCCTGGATCCGAGATTCGACCATCGGCCGTAGCCTCCTCTCCAGTACCTTGGAGTAGACCTTACCGGGGAGGCTGAGGAGTGTGATCCCACGATAATTGGAACATACCCTCCGGTCCCCCTTCTTGTAGAGAGGGACCACCACCCCGGTCTGCCACTCCATTGGCACTGCCCCCGATCGCCACGCGATGTTGCAGAGACGTGTCAGCCAAGACAGTCCTACAACATCCAGAGACTTTAGATAATCAGGGCGGATCTCATCCACACCCGGAGCCTTGCCACCATGGAGGCTACCAACCACCTTGGTGACCTCAGCCAGGGAGATGGATGTACCCGCCCCAACATCCTCAGCCTCTGCCTCTGTAACAGAGGACGTGACGGGGGGATTGAGGAGAACCTCAAAGTATTCCTTCCACCGCCCGACAATATCCCCAGTCGATGTCAGCAGCTCTCCACCCGCACCGTACATGGTGCTGGCAAAGAACTGCTTCCCCCTCCTGAGGCGCCGGATGGTTTGCCAGAATCTCTTCGAGGCCGACCGATAGTCATGCTCCATGGACTCTCCGAACTCCTCCCAGTCCCGGGTTTTTGCCTCTGCAACAGCCCGGGCCGCGGCACGCTTGGCCTGCCGGTACTGGACAGCTGCCTCAGGAGTCCCCCGAACCATCATGGCTCGATAGGACTCCTTCTTCAGCCTGACAGCATCCCTTACTGCCGGTGTCCACCACCGGGTTCGGGGGTTGCCGCCGGGACCAGCACCAGAGACCTTGCGACCACAGCTACGAGCCGCCGCATCGGCGATTGAGGCAGAGAACATGGTCCACTCGGACTCCATGTCCCCCTCCTCCGCCGGGACCTGGGAGAAACTCTCCCGGAGGTGTGAGTTGAAAGTCCGTCTGACAGGGGGCTCAGCGAGACGTTCCCAGCAGACCCTCACTATACGCTTGGGTCTGCCAGGTCTGACCGGCTTCTTCCCCTGCCAGCGGATCCAACTCACGACCAGGTGATGATCGGTTGACAGCTCCGCCCCTCTCTTTACCCGAGTGTCCGAGACACGCGGTCGAAGGTCAGATGATACGACAACAAAGTCGATCATCGACCTCCGGCCTAGGGTGTCCTGGTGTCACGTGCACTGGTGGACACCCTTGTGCTCGAACATGGTGTTCGTGATGGACAAACCGTGACTGGCACAGAAGTCCAACAACTGAGCACCGCTCGGGTTCAGATCAGGGGGGCCGCTCTTCCCGATCACCCCTCTCCAAGTGTCACTAGCGTTTCCCACATGGGCGTTGAAGTCCCCCAGGAGAATAACGGAGTCCCCGGGCGGTGCACCGTCCAGTACCCCTCCCAAGGACTCCAAGAAGGCCGGGTACTCTACACTGCTGTTAGGCCCGTAGGCCGTCACAACAATGAGAGACTTGTCCCCCACCCGGAGGCGGAGGGACGCGACCCTCTCATTCACCGGGGAGAACTCCAACACGTGGCGGCTGAGATGGGGGGCAATGAGAATGGCCACCCCAGCTCGCCGCCTCTCCCCGCGGGAAACTCCAGAAAAGTGGAGCGTCCAACCCCTCTCAAGGAGTTGGGTTCCAGAGCCCAAGCTGTGTGTGGAGGTGAGGCCGACTATCTCTAGTCGGTATCGCTCAACCTCCCCCACAAGCTCGGGCTCCTTCCCCCCCAGTGAGGTGACGTTCCACGTCCCAAGAGCCAGATGTTGTGTGTGCGGACTGGGTCGCCGAGGTCTCCGCCTTCGACTGCCGCCCAGTCCTCTCAGCACCGCTTCACCACGGACCCCTCTGCAGGTGGTGGGCCCACAGGAGGGACTGCCCACGTCATCCCTTCGGGCTGAGCCCGGCCGGGCCCCGTGGGCTAAGGCCCGGCCACCAGGCGCTCGCATACGGGCCCCGACCCCAGGCCTGGCTCCAGGGTGGGGCCCCGGCTGCGCCATGCCGGGCGACGTCACTGTTTTCATATTAGTGTTGTCCATGGTGTCTTCTGGACTGCTCTTTGTCTGACTCGTCACCTGAGACCTGTCTGCCATGGGAGGCCCTACCAGGGGCATGAAGCCCCAGACAGCTTAGCTCCCAGGATCATCCGAGTACTCAAACTCCCCCACCACGTTAAGGTGGCAGTCCAGGGGGGAGAGCTTAACACTATATCCACTATAACTATATAGCTTAACACTATATCCAGATTTTTGTTGCTCCACATTCTTCAGGAGCAGCTGAAAGAACTGCTCTCTATCAGTTTCATTAGAGTTGGGCAACACCTGAGAGCACACTTCTTGCAGCAGGTAACACCAATCCTGGTCGCTCCATAGGAATTCCACCGGTGAAGCGGCTTCCCTGTCCTTAGATTTTGCATCCTCTGGTCTCAGCAGCTGCTCTGGCTTGTTCTCTTGACCTTTGAGCAACATTTGCACAGCAGCTTCTTCAGGGATTTTTTTAACTTGGGTGTAAGAACTGGTTTCACCCTGAGAATCCATGCATTCACTTTCCTCAAAGACTTGAGGGTCACGTGTGGTGAAGTCGGCACTGTGATGTCGCACATCATTGGTCTGCTCTTCAACTTTAGGCACCGGCTCAGAGCGGCGTCGCTGATGTTCCTGATCCCTGGCGAAACGCAATAATAGCTTGATATGATTTATCATTGTGATCAGATGTTCTTTGGGGGGCAGGTATGAGGTTATGGACTGTGTTCCATTTTGGCTCAGCCCAGAGTTGACACTGGCCCACACTTCTGTGCTCAAGGCCTTGAAGAGCGGAGCACATGCGTGGTGTGTGGTGCCCAATACAAAATGAAAGACATCAGTCAGACAGGACTCAATAGCTATGGCTACCTCTTCCTCTGACACCAGGGTGAACTCTGGTCCACTTAAGCTTTCCAAAACACTTTTGGACAGAGTGTCAATCATTTCCAACAACATCTCTGCCAGGACTTTCTTGGGCTTTGTCATCTGCAGCGCCTGCTTCCAGTACCTCAGTGCCACAGACTTGAGTTCCTCTGTGGAGATCTGAGACACAAAGCCCATTGAACTGGGCTTTGGAACGCAATACTTGTCAAAATCAAACATACTTACTTTTTAAATTTGACACATTACTACAACTACTCTCAAAATTAAATGTATAACTCGGTTGTCTCTTCTGTATGTACTTACCTCTCCTCTCCTTTGGTTGAACACCACTCAAAGGCCAGCCTTCTAAGAGGCATTGGCTTTGACGAAACCCTTTGAGGTCACTTGAATGGATGTTTCCATAGCAACCTATACATGGCAACCGATACATACATGGCAACGCTTCCATGGCAACGCTTCCATGGCAACAATAAAAAGAGAATAATATACCACCTAACCATCTATTGAATATGTGAGAATATATTTTTCTTTTCATAAGTTCATTATTAAGTATTTTCTAATGCTTGTCTGTAACTGCCTGCTAACATGTTAGCAATGTCTGCTAGCATGTTAGCAAGGTCTGCTAGCATGTTAGCAAGGTCTGCTAGCATGTTAGCAAGGTCTAGGTTACGACTTTTAAACGTGAGCAGAAGGTTAGTAACGAGAGGTATTTTACTGATAATCAAGTAAGTCTCAGTTTGACTCATCTGATCACTGTTGTATTTGTTACACTGCATATTCTGGGTAACCGCGGCTATCCCGCGCTATCGCAGCTATCCTGTGCTAACGCGGCTAGCCTGCGCTAACACAGCTGTCCCATAGTAACATGGCTAGCCCTCACTAACACGGGTAGCCCGCGTTAACACAGCTATCCCGCGCTAACACGGCTATCCCGCGCTAACACTGCTATCCCACACTAACACGGCTATCCGGCGTTAACACGGCTAGCCCGTCTTGCAGTAAATCTGTCAGGGTTCCCCTGCTCTGGACGCTGCAGAGAGGCCGCAGCACCACAGCCCGTTTCGTCCTGTAGGTTCTTTTAGTTCAACAAGAGACAATACCAATGTTAAAACAGTAATAGAAATGACAGACACCAAACCTGATTTCAGATGTTATATTGAAGATTTGCAAGCAACATTACAAGAGTAACGGTCTGCGAACACAGGTCTCGCTTCGCGTTGAAGATAAGAAGTGGCCCCGGGGACGTCTTTCACCCTCCTGGTCAGAAAAAAGCCCCCGTGCCTCCTTCTGTACATCTTTTATACTGTACATCCAAGGTCACTGACATCACAGATTCGTGGACTCTATGACTTCTTCTGACCAGCTGCCAAAACCTGCACCTGCTTGATAACAAGTCTAGTTTTTCTCACTTTTCATACAGAACTGCTACTATTCAGAAATAATAACCTTGACCTAACTGCTCTTTGAAATTTACACAAACAAGTGCTTTATAGACCTAATCATTCTGACGTTTAAGTTGTTTAAGTATTGATTTAGCAACAGAAACAATACTAAACTGATTTTAGTTTAACTGGTGCAGGAGGCCTCTAATATTCCAGCAGTCCCCCTGTTGCAGTGTTGCCAACTTAGCGACTTTGTCGCTAGATTTAGCGACTTTTCAGACCCCTATAGCGACTTTTTTTCAAAAAAGCGACTAGCGACAAATCTAGCGACTTTTTCTGGTGTTATTGGCGACTTATCTGGTGTTTTGGCGACTTATCTGGTGTTTTGGAGACTCGTGAAGCACGTATTGTTCTGCTGTCCTCAACGTGAGCCCCTCCCCCGTCCCAAAGCACTTACAGGCGGCCAGTCTCACAGTAGCCTTGCGCAGCAGTCCCAGCTACAGTCTATGGGCGGAGCAGAGAGAGAGAGAGGAGACTCAAAAGCACAGGGAGTTTTCAGGCTGCTGCAGACTGAACTTCAGCTCCACCACCACCACACATCCAAAGCTCCCCGGCCACTCCTACCACCGCCACCCCCCACTACCCCCCACTCCATCCGCGGCAGCTCTGTCCGTGACTCTGTTTTCTCTCAGTAGTGGGTCACATTAAATCATTTGTTATGCCAAACTATGAAAAAAAAAAAAACTTACAAAAATAAACCTAAGTAACTCTGCCAGAGTGTGTCTTTTGGGTCACTTTGCCGGTCCCAAGCCCGGATAAAGGAGGAGGGTTGGTTGTAGAGCTAGCAATTTCACCCTACATAACAATCTTTTGATTACATTTGCTGTGTTATAACATTTAACAATACAGGACAAAACTGATGTGTGTAATGTGGATCTAGACAAAGCATTAAAATCATTAAATGTTGTTAATGTTGAAATTATTTTTGTACATTTGTAGTTCTAAACATATTTAGGGTGTTTTTACTCACTTTTGTCTCTCCCACGACCTTATTCCTCTCTCCTACAGCGTCCGTTACAGTTATTTGCAAATTGCAAATTATGCAAATTAGGCGATGACGTCATTTAGCGACTTCTAGCGACTTTTGGGACAGCCAATAGCTATTTTCCTTACTGAGGAGTTGGCAACACTGCCCTGTTGGCCGGAGAGGAACTCTTCGGACATCCATCACTCTCGTCTCAGATGGCCCATCTTCATCAGTTGATTCAGCATTACATCCTATACTCAGTCTAATCCCAGTCTTCACGACGATCTGTGAACTCCTAAACCACCCCATGTGACATTATGAAAAATGTGGTGGTCTTCCACTCAGCCCTTACTTCAGGCCCCCCCCCAAAGGCCTCTGGGCGGACTGAGCATCCAACTCACCCTAAACTACATACATTGAAGTGATCCTATAAAACAATCTATATGTGGGTGTGCTGCGGTGTCTAGTCTGTGTAGCAAAAACAATAGTTGCAAGAGCTGTGGAGAAAGAATATGTTTGTGTCGTGCATCAATTTGAATTATGTAATTTTTTTATTTTTTTTTTATTTTTATTGCATCCCCGTTTTTCCCAAGTCCCTCTTACAATTTTGCAAGGTTATGTGCGTTATTTACATGCAAGCAGTTATACATTTTTGATTAAAATATTTTGATAATATCATAAAGCATACTCACAACTCCTCTGGTGATATTCTGACAATATCACAGACCATACTCACCCGTTCTTCTGATGATTGTCCTTTATGGTTTAGGCTATGGTCATCAATTCTTCTGGTTCCCACTGTAGGTCCTGGGTTAGTAGCAGTTGTCTTTCTGCCACCTTCCCTTCCACAGCGGCTGTTATCACTCTGTTACATAAGGATCGTATGCACGGAATACAACAGCATCCACATAGCGTCAGGATTGCTGCAAATACAGCCACCGATAGCAGAGTTGATGCTATCAGTGCCTTATATCTGCCAAACACATCCAACCACCCATCCCACATTGATTGGTCTACTCCTGAATGTGCCTTCATTTCTTGGGATAGCGCCTTCAGTCCCTGAAGGGCCCTTGTTAATTTTCCATCTGGGGCAGTATTATTTGGGATAAACGTACAGCACGTAGGGCAATCAATGAACAGGCTCCGCCTTCTTTGGCTAAAATCATGTCAACAGCAAGTCTGTTCTGGAAGGTCATTAAGGATGTGGCTGATAATTGTTCATGAATTGCCTCAAATCCATCATATGTATAATTGCTTAGCCTCTGTATGTTGTAATGTAAGTAGTTGATCCGATCGACGTTCTTATTTGGGGTTACTGGGAAAATTGCAGAGATTATTGGTATATTTTCAAATCCTGATGCAATTTCATCAACCAATTTGTATTCATTTGGAATTCCCCTAGGAATACCTATTGCATCAATATAAACTGGACTTCCCTCCTCTGGTCTAGCCAGTGCCCTTCTTGATCTGGTTTTTACACTAATGATTTGTTTCAAAATCTCTGGCTTCTCTAGATCCACTGGAGCTATTTCAATTGGTATGAGTAATGAGATCAACACACACATGCCATCCCACAGAGGGTGTAGATATCCCCTTAAAGAACAACTCACCCTCAAATCCACTTTTTTTTCCTGATAAACTGTATAAATGAGTGTCCAATAGTGTTGTCTACATGTCCTTATCATTATTTTGACATTTTAGTGCAAACTTGTTCAAAATCCAATTTTTGTGTACAAAACCGTCTGTTCAGCGCCTCTCACGTTTGAACAGCACTTACTACATTTGAATTTAGTGGTTGGCAGAGGAGGTGCCATCATACGTCACAGTGCCATCATACGTCACCAAGTCTGCCGCTGTGGTATAAAAGCTGACCCCTCCCCTAGAGGCTCTCGTAGAGTGTTGGAGTTGGATCAGAGCGAGCGAGTTTTTTCACAGCGATTATCAGGTTTGCGTTATTAGTTTAATACTTAGCCAGTTAGATTAGTTACATTTAATATAGTTTTATCCCTAGTAGTAGGCCTAGTTGTTTTATAGCGTTAGTTAGTCTTTAGCTTTATTGTTAGTGTTAGAATAGTTTCCGTTTAGCATAGCCGTTAGCATTGAGCTTTAGTTGTATTGTTTATGTAGTATTAGTGTAGTGTTTTGTGTAGTGTATTGTATAGTTAATAGTAAGTATGGGGAGGAAGTGTATTGTAGTGGGCTGTAGTAGTTCTACTGGTTTACATGGTATTCCAGTAGACTTAGAAATTAGGCGCCAGTGGTTGCGCGCAATTGGCAAGGGCGAAGGTGAACTCCCTTTGCGTCCCGGAGTTTGTGACAAACATTTTTCGCGGGATTCCTACTCCAACGCATTAGCGCTTGAAATGGGCTTCTCCAAGCAGCCGTGTTTGAAGAGAGAGGCAGTCCCCACCCTGGCTCTCCCCACCCTGGCTCTCCAACAGCCATGGCTACCGGGAACGGCATTCACACTGCAGGTAAAAGTGCAAAAATAAAGCTCGCTATGTTGTGTCAACATATTTGATTACAGCTTTGATTTGGGGATTGAAAAGTAAAATATAATAATTTCTATGTGTGTTTTTTTTTAATTGTTATATTTGTTACTGCATCGAGCAGTTAGCATCCTCCTGTAGTAAGTAATACCTGCGCTACTACTCTTCCGAGTCTCACACTACCAAGGCCCAATAATTGGCGTGCGCTATTGCTACTTCCTGCAATGGTGCTGCCATCGCCACACTGCGCAATACGCTTGTAGTAGGAGCAGCATAGTGAGCTAATCCTCTTTGGTTATTGTGGTTTGTTGAATATGGAGGGTGAGTGTGTATATACGCGCTAACGCGTCAGTCTGCACAACAATAACAAAGTTACGCCGACACGGCGCAACTGTGCATGAGAATACGCACCAAACTTATCTGTTTTGTGATGACTGTACGTTTCATATTTAGCAATAGCTGCGTGAAACGTGAGAGCATCTACAAGCTAACGTAGAGCTACAATTTACTGTGTGTCTGAGGCTAAACTGACTGGACAGGTGCAGGTCATTGATGAGAGGGATGACCAGGGTGCTCACAGATATCAGTGTTTCTGACGTGTTTCTGCTAATCGTGTTATCAATACAAGTACATCAATCCAAGTTTAAATTCATATATTTTTTACCCTTACATAATTTTAGTTCAAATAGCAGATAGTATATCATCTGTTATTCCTTGTCCACACTCCACTGCGATAAAACTGAAGCATACGTCATTTAGCAGAACTGCATTTTTAAAACTAAATGAAAGCTGACTTTCAAGTTTAGAGAGTATTATCCTGACCGTACACAATATGAATTATGATCATATGTTGTGTTTGACTGTGTTTTTAGCCAAAATCAACCCGTGAAATTGGCTGTCAGACTGATGCACTACTTGGCGTGCATGAATCTGTCCAGGCCAATTTGAAACCTGCCAGGAGAAGCAAAGGTGATAATTGTTGGGAGCTTTTGCTAATTGAATAGTTTTGCTGTAACTCTTGCCTAGTGCATTTACTAACCTTTTTGTTTTTTACACAGCCATCCAGGTACAACCTCATTGCAGGACCATGTCTTGCAATACAGAGGCCTTGATGGAGGTTCAGTTTCCTGAAGCTCCCATGGCAACCTCCACACCGGTCAAAAGACCAAGGTGCGAGGTGTCAGCCTCTGACCCCACCTACCATCTGGATGGAAGTGCAAGCTCCCTGAACTGTACTGGGTAAAAAATAAATTAACTTATGATGCATCTGTAAATTATGTTACCTAAGTTTTTTGGTATTCTGTTTAAGTTATCATATACATTTTTCAGCTTTCAAGGCCTATATTTATTGATTGTTCTTTTGCAATATAGAACTCCCACACAAGTCCCTCCACATAAACAATATAAGTACATTGTTTATGAGGAACAACTGCTGGGGCTATTCCGGAGCTGTCCTGTTTGCACCCGTCATTGTATTATTGACACCGTGACAGTCGGCACACTGCTCCGGGTGAAGCAGCAGTGTACTCATTGTGAGTACTTCAACCAGTGGTCCAGCCAGCCACTGGTGAACAACATTCCCGCTGGAAACCTACAGCTCTGTGCAGCAGTATTGTTTACTGGCTCATCTATTTGTCAGGTTTCAAAGGTAGAGCAATACTATTTTGTTATTATCATGTTTCCATATCTATCAGTTGATGACATGTGTTCACGTTTTATAGTTCCTCAGGGCCTTCAACGTTCAGGGACTGTCTGAGCAGTGTTTTTATAGGCATCAAGCCAAGCTCCTCATCCCAACAGTCAATTGGCAGTGGAAGCTTGAGCAGGATGAACGTGTCATGGAGGCTGTTGCTGGTGGGGCTATGACACTGGGTGGAGATATGCGAGCCGATTCACCTGGTAATTCTTTATCCACAAGCTTCTGACAGATGTGAAAAGTTGGCTTAAGTGTATATTGTCTTATTGTAGGACACTCTGCAAAATACGGGAGCTACACAATGATGAATCTCAAAGCTAACCGGGTAATTGACATTCAGCTTGTTCAGGTAAATCACATCACAACATGTTGCGTTCACAGGACATCACAACATTGTGGCCAAAAGTTGTGGCACTATTCAAAATGATGTGTTTCTTTGGAAGGTTTATGAATAATCATTTACAAATCAATTTGTTTTTCAGTTTGGAGATTTCTTTAAATAAAAAATGACAACATCGCAACATACTTTAATGTGAACTGTTACTACTATAGAAATATTATTTGCCCAACAATTACATTGAAGAATATTTATAATGTAGTGATGTCATTTGAACGTAACCAGTTACTTCCTAACATGTCGATTGGAAGTATAAATCTTTTTGCCTTGACAGAGTAATGAAGTGGGGAAAAGTGTTCGCATGGAGAAGGAGGGATTTGTCCGTAGTCTGACAATGCTTGAAGAGAGGGGTGTTGAAGTGCAAGCGATTGTGACTGACCGACACTCGGGCGTCCAGAAGTTTTTACGGGAACAAAGACCGGATATCAGTCACTACTTTGATCCTCGGCACATGGGAAAGGGTATGTATTTCAGTAATTGTAAATTGTAATGTGTGTTTTTAATTTTGTACATCATTTAAAAACAATTTTATCTTTGGTGGGCGTCCCAGGAATCGGGAAAAAAATGGAGGAGCTGGGGAAGAAAAGGGGAACGGAGGACGTAAAGATATGGAAAAAAAGCGTAGTGAACCATCTGTATTGGTCGGCATCAACCTCCTCCTGGAGGAGGACGAGGCTGTGGCTAAGTGGACATCTGTAGGCAACCACGTTCAGAATGTTCACATTCATAAAAACCCCCTGTTCCCTCGCTGTACTCACGAGCCTTTGGTTGGGGATGATGCAAGAGTGTGGCTAAAGCCAAGTATGTGTAATTACAACTGCTCCTCCCTTACTCAATCTCAAATTTTATATTAATCGTTTACATTTGACATATCAATATGTCGTTTTCTTTGTAGGCACAGCAGCATGTGAAAGGCTGACCAGTATTTTGTTGGCACCACGTTTTGTGAAAGATGTAGTGAAAATAAGCCCACAATACCACACGTCACACATCGAGGCATTCCATAGCCTGATCATCAGATTCTCTCCCAAAAGTGTGGGCTTCTCATTCAAAGGAATGCTGGCTAGGTAATGAATCCTAAAGGTTTAACAAAAATTCACTTGGGTTATTTAATCTCTTAGAAATGTTTAGAAATAATATACAGATATATTGTTTTATATGTGAAATTTTAGGCTGCAGGTCGCTGCTTTGCACTATAATGAAAATGCAAATAGGGCACATGCTGCAACGTCTGTTGGGGAGCTGAGGTATTCTGTAGTGTACCCAAAATACAAGCGCGGAGACTACACAGTGAGAGCCATGAAAACCAACCCTACTTCATGTATGTCATATTTATTGAAACTAGCATGACGCTTATAAGTATTATGAGGATAAACTTTGATTTTTTTTAGACTACATTGACAAGCTTATGGATCTGCTTTTTGAAAGCGTGGTGGAGGATGCCCGTCCTTATCAGGAATACTCTGACAAAGTACCTGTGCCTGAACCACTCTGTGCCCAGTTTGAAAGACCTGACAAACAGGAGGCTGTAAGCAGGCACAGGTCCAGGTTTGTCAAGAGAACGTAAGGTGAGCAACACAACACATTGCCACTTTAACAAAAGTCTGAAGTACAATAATGTATTGCTAATGTTTCAGTTGGTAAAAGAAGCATGCAAGAGACTCGGCTATTATGTTGGCTCTGCGGTTTCGGATGGATGTTGACAAAATCAGCCCTCTGTACCACACATCAACCCTTGTGAAGTTCCACTCGACATTCAAAATTTCCAATAAAACTGGACATTCAATGGAATGTTGGCCAGGTCATTTTACCTGAGTACATACTGTTAAAAATGTTACATGTGTATCTAATCAAGTTTTTTATTTATATATATATGTATGTATGTATATATGTGTATATGTGTGTGTGTGTATATATATGCTTCCTTTTGTAAATATTTTATTGTAGGACCTTTATTCTGTTGTACTTGTTCCAAATGTACCTTGTTGTTTATGAAAATGTCACCTCAAAGCTGTTGCTATATAGTAAGTAAATTCCTCTACTGGGCACTCAAACTTTTCTTTAGATATTCTTTTTTTGAGGGTGCAGCCTTCAAAAGCTAAGTAAGCTACATCAATATTGAGAGTAAAAGTGCAGTATAAAAGCATGATTTCAAATCGATACTGAAATAACCAATCACTAAAAGTTACAATTCTTTTCAGATATTTTTGCCTGCTTCACCAATTCGGAAGACTGTGTAACTTCCAATTTGTCCTGGAGTCCCTGCTTTAATGGGATACTGCTTCTGGTAACTCACTTGGTCATCATACAGTAGTTTTATTGGCAGATTCCCTCCTGCTTTCCCGATGTCAAATGCATGTTTTGTCCATAGCCTCCTCAGGGGGTGTATAGTGTGTTTTCTGCTACTTCAAATAGCTTGAATTGGTATTTCCCTGCCATGTGTCCTTGTTCTCTGGACTTCCGCATATGGCTTTATTCAATTGGTCATTGAATTTGATCACATAACCTCCTGTGGTTTCACTATGCAGTACAATGTATTGGTAATTGTCCCGTTGCACACCATTGGTTTTAAATTACTGGCCAATATCAGTGCACAATTGGACCTAAGTCTTGGCCTCTGCTTTGGACTCAATCATCATTGTTACATGTGGTGTGGATTTGTCAACCCTAATTATTGGGAGTGTGTCTGTGTTGGAATTTGTGTTACAAAACGCCACCCCATTTTCTCCCACCACTAAGCAATTCAGCTTTTGTGTCACTTAGGATCCTTCTACTCCCTGTGTCTGCATGCCACTATCTGTAACATTTACCCACTCAACTCAAATAGGTCATAAGATTGTTTGTGACTTCTGAGGCCTAAAATATGCCTGTGTTCAGTGGTACGACATCTACTGAGATACCGTAAGTCCTGCATCTCTCAGTAACCATGGCAAAATGGCTTAACTAGTTCATGCAATGTGTCATTGGGTTTCTTCACTACCCTCTATCCAAAAACGTGGCTAGGTTTCGTCATTTTTGTGTTTTAAAGTTTTTTGTTCCTGCTGTTGTGTCGTTGTATCGACGACACTACAACGTCATATAAGGCAGGGGTCTCATGTCATGTCTATGAAAAGGTAAGTTAGTATTTAAGTGAGTAATGTTTATTAATATAGCGCATTTTACACACACCAAGGTCCCCTCAAGCGCTTCAGAGTCTGTTTCATTCACTCCACACACGTCAAAGCCCCCATTCAACACCGATCACTCACTTTCTCACTTACATTCATACCTATTGAGCAAGGTGTATTGTGAGTCTGTGGCCGTGATATGTTATACATTATTTTGAAGGTATTTTTTAACAATAAAACAACAGTATTTATGTTACCATAACCATTTAACCCTAAATGCAATAAGTCATAATCATAACTTAATATTTTTGAGGCTACAAGACAAAACATTCAGTCATTTTGTTTTGTTTACTTATGTTTTGTTACTCTGCTGATGTTGTGTTGTTGCAAGATCAGAATCAGTAAATCATTTTTTTAAACTGTTCTTTGGCTTACAACAGTGCAGTAGCATAACAGTAACAATTAAAATGTGCATAAGACAAGCATTAGAAAATACTTCATAATGAACTTATGAAAAGAAAAATATATTCTCACATATTCAATAGATGGTTAGGTGGTATATTATTCTCTTTTTATTGTTGCCATGGAAGCGTTGCCATGTATCGGTTGCCATGTATAGGTTGCTATGGAAACATCCATTCAAGTGACCTCAAAGGGTTTCGTCAAAGCCAATGCCTCTTAGAAGGCTGGCCTTTGAGTGGTGTTCAACCAAAGGAGAGGAGAGGTAAGTACATACAGAAGAGACAACCGAGTTATACATTTAATTTTAGAGTAGTTGTAGTAATGTGTCGAATTTAAAAAGTAAGTATGTATGATTTTGACAAGTATTGCGTTCCAAAGCCCAGTTCAATGGGCTTTGTGTCTCAGATCTCCACAGAGGAACTCAAGTCTGTGGCACTGAGGTACTGGAAGCAGGCGCTGCAGATGACAAAGCCCAAGAAAGTCCTGGCAGAGATGTTGTTGGAAATGATTGACACTCTGTCCAAAAGTGTTTTGGAACGCTTAAGTGGACCAGAGTTCACCCTGGTGTCAGAGGAAGAGGTAGCCATAGCTATTGAGTCCTGTCTGACTGATGTCTTTCATTTCGTATTGGGCACCACACACCACGCATGTGCTCCGCTCTTCAAGGCCTTGAGCACAGAAGTGTGGGCCAGTGTCAACTCTGGGCTGAGCCAAAATGGAACACAGTCCATAACCTCATACCTGCCCCCCAAAGAACATCTGATCACAATGATAAATCATATCAAGCTATTATTGCGTTTCGCCAGGGATCAGGAACATCAGCGACGCCGCTCTGAGCCGGTGCCTAAAGTTGAAGAGCAGACCAATGATGTGCGACATCACAGTGCCGACTTCACCACACGTGACCCTCAAGTCTTTGAGGAAAGTGAATGCATGGATTCTCAGGGTGAAACCAGTTCTTACACCCAAGTTAAAAAAAATCCCTGAAGAAGCTGCTGTGCAAATGTTGCTCAAAGGTCAAGAGAACAAGCCAGAGCAGCTGCTGAGACCAGAGGATGCAAAATCTAAGGACAGGGAAGCCGCTTCACCGGTGGAATTCCTATGGAGCGACCAGGATTGGTGTTACCTGCTGCAAGAAGTTTGCTCTCAGGTGTTGCCCAACTCAAAGGAAACTGATAGAGAGCAGTTCTTTCAGCTGCTCCTGAAGAATGTGGAGCAACAAAAATCTGGATATAGTGTTAAGCTCAAACCTGATCAGCATCACATCAAAGAAGTAGCTGATGCAATATACCAAGATGTGAGTGAGAAATTGGGGGACTGGATGCATTTTATGGTCTTTATGTATTCTGAGTACAGTGCCACCATCATCACAGACTGCATCCTGAAATGGGTAAGCGTGCAACAACTAAGCTCCATCCAGGAAAGAGCCTCACCGGAGTCTTTCAATGAGAGCTGCGTAGAGATCAACACACCTCAGAAACCAGAGACATGTTGTACAGGTAGTAGATTTGTATTGACCAACAAAATGGTGCAAATGTTGTGGTTGGACTATAAGGCCCTCTGTGACGTGAACGCCATTCAGGAACTTGAGAACCAGAAGCAGAGAAACCTTGCTGCACCAGTGGATTTGAGGCCAATCCAGAGGCCAGATGAGGTAAGAGATGAACGCACAGCAGCTGACCAGTTCGTCTGGAGCGATGACGACTGGTCCAACCTGGTTTTTGAGTTGTCTACTCGAGTGTTTGGCATCAGAAACCCGCAGGAACTGGCTAGGTGTTCCAAGTTGCTCTTTGGGCATGTGCAGACATTAAAGAATCAGTGTGATGTGCGGGTAAAACCTGATAAGAACAACATTGTAGATGTGGCAAAACACATTTACAAAGACCTAAGCCAATTTCACTCCAAGAAGGCACTGCGTATGTTTGCCTCTTCCGACCCAGATCTCATCATAGCGGCCATTGCCAAACATCTAGAGATGATTCCTAAGAAGCGCACATTGGGCATCGTTCTGAGGTCCGTGTGTCGGGCCATCTTCATGTGGTGTTAATCCCAGAGTGTCTGACCACATTGTGAGGTTGTTCTGGCTGCTCAGTGACTGACCACAAGTGTCACTCCTAACACAGACCTTGTGTATTGTGCCTTTAAACAGCACACTTTTAGCAATAGTTGTTATGAGACACGTCCTACCACCGACTGCTGAAGTCAAAAGCCTCATTTTGGATTTACGGCGAATTCAAAGTGAGGCATTTTCACCATCTACACATGGTCTACGAGAGTGGAATTATCCATTCTCTGAGACCGCTTCTTTAAGGAAAAAACAATGTATTGTTTTTTTCAATAAAGACAATGAAATAGTTTAGTTTCTATTGCCCCATTCATACAGGACTGAGATAATAGAAATAGGAACTACATCAGGGCAATAATAAAATATTTCACAAAATCCATTTGTTCATTCATTTTTGTAAAACACATTGTCTATAGTGTATTGTGTATTCTATAACATTTTATATATGTACAACTTTTTGGTAGGAATTTGAAATATGTAACTGGGGTAAGAGCAGCGTTGTACTATACAGTATTTTTGATAGAGTGCATAACAGTTGAACTCCATATCGGAGAAAAAAAAGTGTTAGCTATGTCCATTGATTTCCTGGATCTAGTGTAGAACAATTCACTGACTGGATCAAAAGACTGTTCTCTGAGATTACTAATAAAACAGTAATCACTTGTGGTAAATACATCATTTATCAAAAAGTATCCCAACTGTTAAAGAGCAACAGGGAAAATTATCAATACAATTAACAGCAAAGCGTTTTATCCAACCATCACCAGACTACTAGAGCAGTGGTTCTCAAACTTTTTACACCCAGTACCACCTCAGAAAATACTTGCCTCTCCAAGTACCACCGCAAAATGACCAACACCACACGGTAGCGTAATAAGCCTAAGTATTCATAAAAAAATCAGAATTAATTTTGCCAGAGTGGGACTATGAGTACTGTTGTCCAAATCTTGAATTTCATGCGTGTTGTGACGAAGGGTGAAATGAGCGTACACATTTACACCACCTCCTGACTTGGTGTAAATTCTGTGCGTCCAGATTGAGATGCCAAAAAGTGTAAATTTTTTGCGTACGCCTCATTTACACCCTGATTTGGCCGTACGCAAGTTTCATACATGAGGCCCATTTTCCTTAAGGTAAAAGAGGATGTTTCCTCTTTTATCTTAAGGACAACGTACCTGTGAGCGTATCTGTGAATGTACCTGTGAGCCTTCAGGGCCTGAAGTCATTTTACTGTGGTTTAAACACGTATCTTATTGCTCTTATTAAGAAGAATTTACTGATATTTACCTCGGTGTTGTGCTCTCCCTTCTGTCTGTGTGCTGCAACACCGACATTTCCCCACTGTGGACCAATAAGCTTCTCTGATCTTTTCTTAGAACAAAAGCCTCCCTCTGGTCTCTCTCCATAGGGAGTGATTACACATTATTATTTATCATTCTAAAACATGAAAAGACAAAGTGAACAGTCTCATCTCCTTTAAAGTAAGAGGCTTTCTCTGCTCTGTTCTAACTTTATGAAATCCACCTTTGCACTTGATATGAAACAAAAAGGTGAAGCGCATGAAGTGTAGAAGAGGAAAACTAAGAATCCATCACAGAAAAAAATCAAAGACGGATGCAAGAAAAATGTCAACTTTTACTGTTTCCAAACAACAACACATTTGAATTCATAGTAAATAATAACAATTAACAAAATAAATGAATTTTCTGAACGACCGATAAACAACATTAAACAGAAAAACGATGCACACATATCCTCCAGTGGTCTCGGCACTTGTGGACGGACTGAAGAGAGATCCTGTAGAGTCTGACTCTGGGTTCACAGGATGCAGCCTCAGCTCTATCTCCTTCACTTCCAGATGCTTCAGAGCTGCTTCTCTACAGGTTTTTATGTGTCGACGAAGAGATGACCTACTGCATGTGTAAAAGACTTTCTACACTTTTCACAGACAAATAGTTTCTCTCCAGTGTGGATCCTCTGATGCACTTTGAGAGAACCACTGCGAGAAAAACTCTGACCACAATCGTCACAGCTGACCAGTGTGGATTCTCTCATGTTTTTTGTAGCTGGAGTAGTGAGTAAACTTCTTCCCACAGTCTCCACAGACGAATGGTTTATCTCCAGTGTGGATTCTGTAGTGATTAGTGAGGACAGATAAACGTGTAAAAGACTTTTCACACTGGTCACATTGGTGAGGTTTCTCTCCTGTGTGGACGTGCTGATGTAGTGAGAGCTGGTATTTTCTCCTAAATATTTTTTCACACTGGTCACACTCAAATGGTTTCTCTCCTGTGTGGATCCTCTGATGTACTTTGAGAGAGCCACTGCGAGAACGTCTTTCCACACTAATCACAGGAGAACACCATTCTGTAGATGGACTTTGTAGATCTGCAAAAAACACAACTAAGGCAAGTCAAATAATTATAATATGATTTTGACATTGATGGTGGTAAAGCAAAGGAAGGTTTCTCACCCATCATCTGTACTTCTTAGCAAGTTTTCCCGACGTTTCGTCCTCAACCTGGGGACTTCTTCAGGGAATGAATTCTCGGACCGCGCGTTGGAGATTTATAACCTATGGGACAGCGCCAAGCCATTGGTTTCGATATGTAGACGATACATGGGTTAAGTTAAAGAAACAGGAAGTGGAACCATTTTCAGCACACATTAACTCGGTGGACCCTTTTATAAATTTCACTCGCGAGGATGCTAAGGAGAGTGAACTCGCCTTTCTAGATTGTAAGGTCATCATACTGGAGAACGGACAATTAGAGACTGAGGTCTTCAGAAAGTCCACTCACACTGACCAGTACCTGGCCTTTGATTCAAATCATCCGCTACAACACAAACTCGGGGTCATTAGAACGCTTCAACACCGAGCCCACCAGGTCCCCACAAGCTCGGAGGGAAAGAACAGAGAAACCAAACATGTTCAGAGAGCACTTTCCAGCTGTGGCTACCCCAAGTGGTCTTTTACTAAAGCCCAAAGGACGAGAAAGGCCAGAGACACAGTCCTACAGACAGAAGAAAGTAGGAGGAGAGGCGTGTCCTTACCGTATGTGGCGGGAGTTTCAGAGAAACTACAAAGAATCTTTAGGCAACACAAAATCCCTGTGTATTTCAAACCTTTCAACACGTTAAGACAGAAATTAGTGCATCCCAAAGACAAAACACCCAGACACAAACAGAGCAATGTGGTGTATTCAATTAAATGTAGTGAAGAGGAGTGCACTGACCACTATATTGGAGAAACCAAACAAACTCTACAGAAACGACTTTACCAACATCGTAGAGAAAACTCTAGTGGGCCACAGTCGGCTGTTCATCTCCACCTCAAGGCCTCCAACCACACGGTGGATGACACAGAGGTTAAAATTCTGGCTCGGGAGAAGAATTGGTTTGAGAGAGGGGTGAAAGAAGCCATTTTTGTGAGGAAACAAAAACCTTCTCTTAACAGAGGAGGAGGGTTAAGATTTGTTTTGCCTCGCATCTATGACGACATCCTAAAAACAACGCCCTAACTTGGGACAAGGTCAGTGACATGCTAATGAGTTAGGAGGGGTGAGACCTGCACTCCACTTGAGCATCCCAGCAGACAATAGGTCTGTGACATGCTAAGGAGTTAGGGTCGTTAGCCTCAGCAGGGTCGTTAGACCTGCTCCCTTCTACATCAAGCAGACCTGAGATTGTTTACGAGTTAGTATCAGGATTAGGGTGTGGCTTACCACACCCATAGGTTATAAATCTCCAACGCGCGGTCCGAGAATTCATTCCCTGAAGAAGTCCCCAGGTTGAGGACGAAACGTCGGGAAAACTTGCTAAGAAGTACAGATGATGGGTGAGAAACCTTCCTTTGCTTTGACTAATCCCTGTACGACTGAGGGCTTACACAAACTTATTGATGGTGGTAGATGTGAGAAATAACACAGTTCTCTTTCAACATCAAACATTGCGTTCTGCAATTAAAGAAGCTATATATTTTTTTTCTAAGTAGTTCATAAAAATGCTTATTACTACATACAAGTTGTATTATAATACACTACGTAATTTAATTGAAAACTTGAGCTCATTGATTGACAGCTGTGTATGAATTCAGGCCTTGAAAAGTGCATAGTAGAGACTTAGCGGGCCGATCGTTCTCCTCCACTCACAGATCGAGGCTGCCTCCTCTAGCCTCTACAGCGCTGCTAAACACTAGGGCTTTGACTTTGAAATGTGAATATAATTCTAAAATAAAAAATATGTGTATATATATATATATATATATATATAATATATATATTTGAACAAATATTAGACAGCCCTTATAATTCGAAATGTATTTAATGACTAAATAAAATAGTTAGCTCCCTAAGGGGTCACCGTGACGTGCTAGGTGGGTAACAGCTAAGCTAGCTAGTTAAAAAAACTCTCTGGAACTACATGAAAACTGAACAAAGAATTCTGAATATCAGCGGTGAGTGACCCATTTATATACTGAACCTAAATCCATAACAGATCCTCTTCAAATGTGTCCTAAAATCCTAAAATGTTCGTTTCATGTTAACGGTTACTTCCGGGTTTATCGCGATTGCTTTTTGTCACATTAATACAGTATAATTGTCATGAAAACGTTAACAGATAATTCTGAAAACCTCCTAATGCTAATGTTAGCATATGTATCAGATCGTGAATAAAACTAGATGGCTCTGTGGGATGAGAGCGTAGGGGAAATGAGAGACCTGTGAGCGAGACCTTGCAGAAACGGGTATAGCTCCTTTAAAGCTGGTTGCTCGCGACCCATGGGCCCCGCCCTGTATAGGAGCCACTTCTACAGGCCTCAGCCCTGGGTCTACTGCCTCAGTCCTGGGTCTACAGTCTCAGTACCAATACAAAACTGAAAATGAAGTTATGTTAACTGTGAAGTGACATACTCCATGTGTTAGTAGACGGGCTAGCCGTGTTAACGCCGGATAGCCGTGTTAGTGTGGGATAGCAGTGTTAGCGCGGGATAGCCGTGTTAGCACGGGATAGCTGTGTTAACGCGGGCTACCCGTGTTAGTGAGGGCTAGCCATGTTACTATGGGACAGCTGTGTTAGCGCAGGCTAGCCGCGTTAGCACAGGATAGCTGCGATAGCGCGGGATAGCCGCGGTTACCCAGAATATGCAATGTAAAAAAATACAACAGTGTTCAGATGAGTCAAACTGAGACTTACTTGATTATCAGTAAAATACCTCTTGTTACTAACCTTCTGCTCACGTTTAAAAGTCGTAACCTAGACCTTGCTAACATGCTAGCAGACCTTGCTAACATGCTAGCAGACATTGCTAACATGTTAGCAGGCAGTTACAGACAAGCATTAGAAAATACTTAATAATGAACTTATGAAAAGAAAAATATATTCTCACATATTCAATAGATGGTTAGGTGGTATATTATTCTCTTTTTATTGT